>CALYLW010000101.1:440000-587500 GCA_944989445.1 Ampullaceana balthica
CATACAAACACCAACTGAGGTTTATATATTAGATAAGTTACCGCTTTTTAAAGCATTGGAAAAGAATTTCATATAAATTGACAATAGATATAAAAAAAAATTAAAAATCAGTGATGAAAGTGTAGGCGTCCTGGAATTACCCTCAAAAGGTCAAGATGACTTGAAAACAAACGGGTGGTGGAGGGGCTTATATTAAACAAATTATTTGTTTAATTAAGCACAATTACAATTCTTAAAAGTTGCTGAATGTCTAATATGAGTCGATTGTAAGTAGGTGAGAGAAGTGTTGTGTTGTTGTATTGACATTGTATGAGCGTGCGAGATGACTTTAAACACAGTTTTTTTAAAACCAGAACACAGTGTGTTGAAGTCTTGTTACTTGACCATGAATACTATTACAGTAAGTCTAGTTTGATTCAATTATAATTTGGTTTGCAGACCTCATTTGAGTCAATTTTAGTTAGTTTGAACGTTGAGTGTCGATCAGATGTTTAAAAAGTTTTTAGGTAAAAGTTTAAATTAAATGTTAAAGACGGCGGGGGTGGACTTAATATAGCCGACCACTGTTGAAGATTTAGCCAGTAAATGTCCGTGATAACTGCGCAGTGTTTTCTTGCAGAGCTGCCCCCACAAACAACTGAACGAACTAAAATTCCTAACTCGAAATTCATTAACTTTCTTTTGGTCATTCAAAAAAATCATAGAAAGACCATCGCTATTCACAGTTCGAGCTGCTCTACATCGAAGTCCTGTACACCATCAAACACAAGATTGGAACCACCTCCGGTGGTCACTCGCCCTACATGCAAGATCTCTTCCAATATGCCAAGGAGGCGTTTGGTGTCAGCCCAGAGGATCACGCGAAACTGCTGGCCAAAGCTACGGAGGAAAAGGTCAGTGGATGTCATGATAGTTGTGGGTTTTTAAACGCATCATTTAAATTTTTTATATATTTTTTTTATTTTTCTGTAACAGTTGTTAAGATTACAGCATGGATGCTTTATGGATGAAGTACTCTTGTAACTTAAATAGTTGCCTAAAGCAAGTGTGAGAAAGCAATTCCACCCCCCCCCCACTTCTCTTTGTGTTATGTGGTTACAGCCCCCCCCCAACTTCTCTTTTATGTGGTTACACCCCCACCCCCTCTCACCATGTTATACCTCAGGATATATCTCATGATTAATGTTGTATTTTCGGTTTAACGTAAGATTTAATATTTTACTTGATTTCTTCAAAACAATTTTTAATGCAGCGGCACAGTAAAGCGGTGATTGAATTGGGTTTTAAAAACTGGCAGGAGCTAAATCGCAAAGTAGCTAATCATGAATCAAATGCGCAATGCAACCAACATTTTGTAAATGGAAGGAATGGATAGACTATTGAAACAGAACAGCAATAATTTTTGCAAAAGACCAAGAAGTGACATGAGGATGTTTGGCGTTGTAGATACACAATCTAGACAATATTTCAGAACTGATGCCTCTGATTGCAAACTACAATACACGAAACTCCAAGAACATTTTGTGAAAATCAGTCCAAGCATTCAATAAGGCAGTTTACTCAAATTAAAAATAAGCTAAGTACAGTTTTAAGGAATAAAGTTTGTCTATAAACATCTTCAAGTTACAAAAGACCGAATATTATTCCATTATTAACATATGTATTTTTTAAAAAATAGTCATGTTCTACGATATATAAAGACAAAAAGTTGAATATGTTTATTCTTTCAAAGATTTCATCGAAATAGAGATGAAACTGCTTATTAAATTTATAAAATGATTTAATTACCGGTTAATTTAAAACTGATGTTATTAATATAATGGACTGCAGAAGCCAAACGTATGATAATACTTCTTATTACTGTCTGGTTTTATTATTGGAAATACCACTCAAAACAAAGCCACAAACTCAAAAACATCACATCACTAATATAAAAAAAGTGTTATCTATTACTTAACTCCTAGCTACTGCCTTCTCCGTCAACTTCTATGGTGCAGCTAATTACTATACAACCCAACCCTCAATACGTCACACCACGTCATAAAAATGAGAACACGTTCAACGCATACACCGTGTGCCAAACCAGCAGAATCATCACTATCGAGCAAACCCCATTAACCCTTAATGATAGACTCGACGCTGCTGTCATGACTGGAAGGCAGACAGGAGCTCAACAAAGAATCTATTTTAAATTGATGAAAACCTTTATTTATAATGGAAAGGAAATGGTTGTCCACGCGAGTCGACTATACTCCATAATCACTACGTTTAGATGAAGATATATAGATATATAAATATATATAGTCATAGATATAGATATAGTCAGTAGAACATTTCCATTGTAAATTCCAATCAAAGCATATGGTTTATTTTGGCAAAATATTTCTGCCGCATATCACGTTTGTTTGTATAAAGGGCCCGTCCATAAATGACGTCAAGCACCTAGGGGGGAGGGGTGTCCACACATTTGTGACGATGTGTGATGAGGGGAGAGGGGGTGTTTGAGAAATGTGACGTCACATCAAAACTAGAAACTTTAAATAAAAGTTCCATTTAAGTATTTGATTTCTTACAATTTGTTTATGACGTCTTACATGGATTCACGCGTGTTAGGATATTAGAGTCCATCATTACACTATATAATACTTACATGACAAAAAAATGATTTGAAACATGCTCTTTTTCAAATAGAAAATACAGCTTTTAGGGGGGGGGTGGCAAAGCTTTGTGACGTCATATTGGAAAGGGGGTCTAAGTTTTTTGTGACGATGCGTGACGAGGGGGGAGTGGGAGTGAAAAATCGGCCGAAATCGCATGACGTCATTTATGGACGGCCCCAAATAACAATTATAATAATGAAGGTCGCCCATTACCCCTAGTGTGGCTAGCGACTGCAATTCATTCTGGTGTTAAACATCTCAAAATGTTTTTGAATTAATGTAATTAAATGTTGTTTTATTATTTATTTATTTTAATTTTATTTTTTATTTTTTTTTGGGGGGGGGGTTGGGTTGTTTTGTTGTTTTTTTTTGTTTTTTTTAGTTTAACATTTTTACTTTTAACTGAACTTAAAAACAACGCAAATCAAATTAAACGTGTTAATTTTTAAAACGAAAAAAATTATTATCACAGTAGTCCCAAGCATAGTTTATTTGTTTCGACCAAAGTAATAGAACTCAACAGGAAGTGTATTTTTAAATAATAGAGTCATGTAACTGAAGGGTAGAGAATCTAATAAATGTTAAATACTGTTCGATATTAAATAAATATTTGATCAGTTTACTCTATTTGAATTTCATCATTTTGTAGCGTCTTAAGTCACCGTAACCTTGGGCTTAGACTTATTGACAAAATATGGGCGAGGGCTTTTTGCCGAAACGTTCGTTGTTCTCTGACGTCTTGTCCGGCCTATACACACCTTGTTTTAATAACATAATATATATTTGCTTAGACTTACGGCACTGATAGGCAAACAATTCAGGGAGGAATACATGAGGAATTTCCTTTGTCGCACCTTCCAAAAAATAACTGCGACTCTTGCTGTCCGAAATTAGTTTTTATAAATTTTGACTCTCCAAGTTACTGGATTGAGGTGGAATAGATCGTCTTTTGTTTACAGTTGCACACCAATTAAAACTGAAGCCAAAAATTGGTTTGAGGACGAGGATCTGACATGTTACCCAGCGACGATTAATCAATAACCAAAATACTTTTCGACACTGTCTTTTACTTTTATCTGCTTGAAAATTTTTATTTTAAAATACTTAACATAATATTTTAAATCTTGACGTGTTGCCAGGTTTTCCTAAAAATAGCTTTCGAATCAGGGCATTAACAATCCCACAATGATTTTTTAAGTTGTTATTTTTTTTTAAAACCTACATAAATAAATTTTTTAGGGATGAACCATGATATGTGATGATGAACCTACTTTGGTGGAACATCTAAATAAAATGGACGGTGAGCCGTGCTGAACTCTTTCAATGTGTCCCCCCCCCTTCAATCTAACTCTTTCAATCTTCAATCTTCTCCCCTCAAAATAACTCTTTCAATCTTCAATCTTCTCCCCTCAAAATAACTCTTTCAATCTTCAATCTTCTCCCCTAAATCTAACTCTCTCAATCTTCTCCCCTCAATCTAACTCGTTCAATCTTCTACCCTCAATCTAACGCTTTCAATCTTCTCCCCTCAATCTAACTCTTTCAATCTTCTCCCCTCAATCTAACTCTCTCAATCTTCTCCCCTCAATCTAACTCTCTCAGTCCTCTCTCCTCAATCTAACTCTTTCCCCAATTTAACCTTAACTGTCCGTCACGACGACAAAACAAGTGCCACTCAAGCCCTCTCTATGTCCTCGTTCCTCCCCGTCACTCCAACAGATGCCTCGACTCGCGTAGTGTTTGTGCTGAAGACATTTTGTCTTTACCATGTAACTCAAACGGTAGGGTTGGTCCCTTAATCTCCCTATCAGGGCATATAACTGACTAGAGCGGGTTTCTGGAAATAATGGCCCATGAAATTCGATATTACCAGATCGCTGATAGAAAAAAAAAGCTGTTTTTTTTAAACGGTTTAAATTCTAGGTCGGATTATCGTGAAATACTACCGATAGTCTTAGGCAAGGGTCGGTCTTAGGCCACTGCAACCTATGCGGCCGCAGTGGGCCCCGCGCTTTCATAGGCCCCGCGCTTTCTTAAGCCCTGACTATCTTAATTTTCACTTATTATCCTTATTAATTCCTTACCCCTACCCAAACTGGGCCCCGCGCAATCCGTTTCGCATACTAAGCCGCAGAGGGCCTCGCAATAGCTAAGACCGGTCCTGGTCTTAGGAACAGTGTAACTTCATCCAACCAGATAGACAACTTGTGATATTTGAGCCTGGCTCTATCAATGGGACGCAGAAGCACTTAACATATAGGCTAGAGGTTTTAGCCCTGTTGATAATGTAAAGTAAAAGTAGTAAAGTCCCTTTTTCAGATCGTGATGGCCTATGGGGGTCAAGTGAAGTAGCGTTCACCGGCTTTTTAGCCACGGCATACGAGGGGATTGTGTGGCTATAACAGTGCTCAGCCGCCTTTACTTTCCACAACCGATGTCAGGTACCCATTGAAAGCTGGGTGAACTCGGGGTCCTTGCCAGCACCGAGACTTGACCCTGTGACTTGTCAGGTAACTCGGGGTCCTTGCCAGCACCGAGACTTGAACCTGTGACTTGTCAGGTAACTGGGGGTCCTTGCCAGCACCGAGACTTAACCCTGTGACTTGTCAGGTAACTCGGGGTCCTTGCCAGCACCGAGACTTGAACATGTGACTAACGGTACGAATACCGCCCCCCCCCCTAACTTCTTTGTAATACCCAGTAAATAACGATAACTCTGGTTGGCAATGGCAGTAAAAATAAAACATTTAAAATGCACCATTACATGAAGCCCTTTGGATTTAATTCAGAAAAGTATCACAAATTAAGCTTTCCCAAGTCTCTCCAAATCTGATATTTTTTAAAAACAATTCTTAAATAGCAACAGACATCAATAAATTGTGTGTTGATTTTTTTTTATTTAACATTATTGAAGCTGTAAATTCTTTATTGTAAGGCCAGAAAACTGGAAATATGTCTCAGTTATAGTTATAGGCGATATAATTTTTGTAGCTCTCGAAGGACAGCAAAAAAAAATAATAACCCGGTCAGGAAAATAAACAGGATGACAAATAATAGGCTGGCTACTAGATTACCTTTAGCTTTAGTCCCTGTGTTAATTTCACTCTCAGATACAATTAAATTTCAAATACAATAGATTAAAACATGTATTACTATCCACTAAGCCTTGACTAAGCGCTCTCTGTTTTTAAATCCCTTATATTAACTTCACCGCCGTCTCTGTCTCTCTGTCTGTCTTGGGCGGGCACCGCGGAAAAACAAAAGTCGAAAATGACCCACTTCCCGTGAAGCCATCGAGCTGAAATTCGGCACACGGACCCGTGTCACCTAACAATGCATCCTATCAAACTTTCAGATCGATCGAACGTATCGTAATTAAATTAATGCATTTTTACTTTATCTTTATAAAACTATATGTAGAAGTCGCTATTGTTAACATTTTACAGGTCACTCAGCCATCGGTGAACACATCTCGTGTTTTAACCAGGTGTACCGGCGTGCTTTTGTTTACAATTTACGTGTCACGCTGAGCTCGGTCCAGCGATCGGTGACCAGCCCTTCCCCTCTCCCAACCCCCTCCCCCCCCGGGTTATAAAGCAAAGGGGCGTTAAGACACATTCAGTCTGTAAATGTTTGTCGCGTTTGAACATGATCAATACTTTTAGTTATGTCTCGTATATAAGGGATTTATAGTCCAAAACGTTGTTTTTACGTGTTAGTTTTATTATTGCACGCTTTTATTTAAGTCACACTGTTTGTATGTTGTATGTTGTATCCGTCAAATCTTGTAACGTAAAATTAAACCACTTCTGATGGCCCTAGAGATCTCAAAATTTTACCACAGATAGATCTTGGATGACAATGCATTGTATCAAAATTTCAAATCGATCAACCGTAATAAATGCATTTTTAGTTTATCTCTCTATATAATCTGTATCCGTGCTATTCTTAACTTTCACGTGAATGTCACCGGAGTTCACCACCAGCCATCGATGACCACATTCCAGGTGTTAAACAGCTCAGTAATACGAAACTAAATCTAAATTTACATGATAATACAAGAGGAACAACTGGAATTTATGTAGCCTAGTTGGCCGCATTGTTAGCGTAATGGATTTATGACCAGGAGGTACTGGGTTCAATTTTCAGTTGGGGAAACTGTCTTTTTTAATACATAAATTTGTAATTAATAATCTAACTTTTTACCACTATCACATTTAAGTTATAGACAACGAAGTTTAATTAATTAAATTGAATTGATTATGTCGAAAAATTTATTTTAAAAATGTTGATACTTAAAAGTAGAAAATAAAATATTTAAAAAATCTTTTTTTTAAAGGACACGCTTTTATTTACATATAGAAAGTGCAATAAAAAGAAGAAAATAAAATTTTTCTATGATAACAGGTGAAATGACTGAACCTATCCACTGCACATAAAAGCGTGGGGCGCTCATCACAACTCTCTATCAGGTACAAAGCTGCGAAACATAAATACAAATTTGTATGAATATTAATAAACATTAAAAGTTTCAAAATTTTGATCATAATTCATATACATGCTACTATCATATTAATTAGAAAGATGTATCTTTATGCAAAAGAATAGTTGCAAAGAGAAATGATTTGTGATGGGCGCCCCACGCTTTTATGTGCATTGGATAGGTTCAGTCATTTCACCTGTTATCATTGAACATTTTTATTTTATTCTTTTTAGTGCACTTTCTATATGTAAAAAAAAGCGTGTCATTTTTAAAAAAAATATTTTTTAAACATTTTTAAAGTTTAATTGTTCACATCCTTTTAGCGTGACGGCATGCTTGAGTAGAGACGATTGACGTTAGGGTTAAACTTTCTTTCCCTCTGCGTATATTAAATGGGATAGTATACGAAAGTAACAGATCATTAAAATATGTTTTGATACACGACCCGTCGGGGAGACGTGACAAAACCGGTTCGCTCCCTTGTGAGCAGACGCAGGGATACGTGATGTGGACAGAAGAATAGCAATGCTAATATTTAAATTGTTCTGATCTTACCCGCTTCAAATCTCTCTCCCTCTCCTTATAGCTCTCTCTCTTTCTAGCTCTCTTTCTCTCTCTCGCGCTCTTTCTCTCTCTCTCTCTCTCTCTCCCTCTCTCTCTCTCTCTCTCTAAATCTCTCTCTCTCTCTCTCTCTCTCTCTCTCTTTCGGTCCTTTTCATCTTCTTTCTATTTCTTCTCTGTTAGCTTTCATATCTCCTCTGATTCCTCTTTTTTGTCGCTTTCCTTCATGTCCTCTTCTCGCCTAGTTCTCTCCCCTCTGTCTTCCCTGCTTCTTTTTCTACTCCCCTCCTCATTTTCTTTCTCGGCTCACACTTTCGCCTCCATATGTCCTCATATCTCTCTCTCTCTCTCTCTCTCTCTCTCTCTCTCTCTAAATCTCTCTCTCTCTCTCTCTCTCTCTCTCTCTCTCTCTCTCTCTCTCTCTCTCTCTCTCTCTCTCTCTCTCTCTCTCTCTCTCTCTCTCTCTTTCGGTCCTTTTCATCTTCTTTCTATTTCTTCTCTGTTAGCTTTCATATCTCCTCTGATTCCTCTTTTTTGTCGCTTTCCTTCATGTCCTCTTTCTCTCCTAGTTCTCTCCCCTCTGTCTTCCCTGCTTCTTTTTCTACTCCCCTCCTCATTTTCTTTCTCGGCTCACACTTTCGCCTCCATATGTCCTCATATCTCTCTCTCTATCTATCTATCTCTCTCCCTCTCTCTCTTTCGGTCCTTTTCATCTTCTTTCTATTTCTTCTCTGTTAGCTTTCATATCTCCTCTGATTCCTCTTTTTTGTCGCTTTCCTTCATGTCCTCTTTCTCTCCTAGTTCTCTCCCCTCTGTCTTCCCTGCTTCTTTTTCTACTCCCCTCCTCATTTTCTTTCTCGGCTCACACTTTCGCCTCCATATGTCCTCATATCTCTCTCTCTATCTATCTATCTCTCTCCCTCTCCCTGATTGCCCCGTTTTAGGTTCATCCATTAACTAATTGTAATATTCGAGCTTACGTTTGCTCAGTATCAATAATGATTACACTGGATGATGTCCTCTGTCACAAGGTCTTCGCCACTGAACTTAATAGATTTTTACAGGAACAACAAAATATATTTTGTTCAATATTTATTATTATGATAAAAATAGAACAGATATTTGATCATCAGAAAACTCACAATCAAGTGGCTTTACGTGTTACTTTTTAAATATATTTTCATTACTCTAATGCATTTCTGTATGATAAGGAGTGGGATTTCGTCCGACTTTGGCTTTTGGTTTTCTGTTCCAAAATTAATAATAATCTGAAATGTATCCCGAAGTGGAGCAAACTCTAGCAATATTTATGTCTGTTGAATCATATTTTTTTATTAATAGCATTAAAAAAATATGCCTTGGTGGGATGATACTAATAAATAAAGGTGAAAAAATGTTTTTTTAAAAACAACGTTTTTATAAGTGGACTAAAAAGAAGAAAATAATTTAAAACGTATAACTTCAAGTACTTTCATTTAATATGACTAAAAACGTGGGGCTAGCGCTTATGAGGTTTAATATATGCGGTTCACTCATTCTCTCACTTATAGATCTCTCTTTTGCCTTCTAAATTAGAAATCTTTAATTTTTATACCAAACACCCGCCTCACGTTTTTAGTCATATTAAATCTAAGTACTTGAACTTATACGTTATAAATTATTTTCTTCTTTTTAGTCTACTTATAAAAACCTGGTTTTTAAAAATCATTTTTTTTATCTTTATTTATTTTATTCTTTTTGGTCCACTAATAAAAACGTGGTTTTTAAAAATGTTGTTTGTACGATTTGTACCTTTATTTATTTTACCAAACACCTCATCAGCGCCCGCCCAACGTTTAATAACAAAGCGATGAGGTCACGGGGTGAACTCGCCACGTGAAATTAAACTACGGCAGGCGGGAACAGATGCTTATATAGAGATAAACTAAGAAATGCATTAATTTAATTACGGTACATTCGATCGATCTGAAATTTTGATACAATGTCTTGTGATCCAAGATCTATCTGTGGTAAAATTTTGAGCTCTCTAGGGCCATCAAAAGTGGTTTAATTTTACGTTGGCAAATTTGAAAAATTGCGGACAGACAGACAGGAAAGCAAGTACATAATAAAATATAGATAAACTAAAAAGTTCAATAATTTAATAACAGTACTTTCGATCGATCTGAAATTTTGATACAATGCATTGTCATCCAGGATCTATCTGTGGTAAAATTTTGAGATCTCTGGAGTCATCAGAAGTGGTTTAATTTTACGTTGACCTATTTGAAAAATTGTGGACAGACAAACAAACAAATCCACAGGAACGAAAGCGAGTTAATAAAACGTGGTTAATAATAATGTTAGGCATAGTGCTACATTCTGCTAGCTGTGAGTATAATGAAACGACAGTTTAACTTTGGTAGCGAATCAAGTTTTTTTTTGGAATACATTTTTTTAAAGGAAACTATTTCAATATTCGTCTATTTTTATTGTTCTGTATTTCGCACTTGCAATGTATTTTCTAGAGGGTGGCCGGATATGGTTTTTTTTACTATTTGCCAGTATCCGGATAGTTCGCAAATCAAATCACAATTGATATCCGGATCCTATCCTGATCTGCCTTAAGTATTTGGCAAATCTGGAAAGTGGCGAAAATCCCAATATCCGGTCCGGATATCCGGCATAGTCGGTATCCTGTCACCCCCTAGTATTTTCACAAGACTTCAACTTTCATTTATATAAATATATTTTTATTCTGGTATCAGCCCATCCATAAAACTCGTCCCTAATTTTAAAACAAAACGTCATAATATCTCGATTTCATTAGTTTCAAAAAAATGTTGAGTGGACTTTTAATTCTTGCACCTTAAAAAGCAAGTTGTCATTTAAGTAAACGTTTGAAAAGCTTAAACTTTATCCTATTCATTTAATTTTTTTTAATTTAAATTTTCTATGACTGCTTCGTCTATGTTTGTAAAGTTTCTTTAATAATATATATATATATATATAAATCGTTTTACTTCCCCGCCCCCACAAAGGGAAATACAACATTTTTCATTCGGAATTACGATGAGGTTAATATATCATTGCATTATTAAACAATCGTTATGCAGAACCAATCTTCAGGATATAATATTTTTACTTTGAACTATGCTAACAAAATATCGCAGACGCCTAAAAAAATAATCATAATAATAGCACATTACCCACACCAAAAGTTACCACCTGCACTTCTTCTTCGACAGGTATTCTACAGGAACTTATAAAAAACCCTTTAAAAAAACTAATTTTAAAAAAAATAAAATAAATTTAAACAAAAAAAACAAAAACAAACAGGGTTTGTTATAAGTTCCGGTAGAATACCCTTGTATTCTACCGGAACTTATAACAAACCCTTTAAAAAAAATAATAAATTTTCTGTGACATTTTGCAAAAACTTATTACATTTCCTTGTAATGGAAGTTTCCATACATATTCTTAAAGGAGCTATAAAAGCCGTGTTAACTACATACCACACAGTACCAAAAATTTAATACTGTAGTGTAATCGACCATGAAATATAGATGTTAATACGAATGTTGTGCAATAAAAAATAATAATCAAAATGTAAATATGTTACAAACCAGTTCACAACTGTATTGTTTGTTATTTGCAGACCTTTGTAATGTGTTTAGATTATGTTAAAATTCAATGAAAGACGTGGCCTGATGTTATTATTACTGTCCTTCTCCCCACAGCCTCCCATCGTTATCCTGAACGTCACGGTACTTGAAGCCTGTGGACTGGAAGCTAAGGACGCTGACGGTAAGCATGAGTTAATGAACAATTATTTAACAGTTTTCATACAAGAGTTTTGGTTCATTGAAATTTACTCAACAAATAAGAAAAAACCGTAAAAAACCAAGTTTTTGACTATAAATCCTTTATGTACGAGACGTAACTAAAAGAATGTTCATTATAATACGCAGCGCCAGACCATCCAGAAATACAAAATTGCAGTTGTGTCGTAAAACATGTTTAATATAATGCGCACCGATCAGGAATATGTTTATAAAAAGAGCTGTCAATAAAATACGCACCTTATTGCGCGACAGAAAGGTTGTTCAATATAATACGCACCGTGACGATCTATCTCAAAAAATAGCATGATACATAGGAATAAATAAAATAATCTAAAAAATCAATAATTTAATTACGGTACCTGCGATCGATCTGACATATTGATACATTGTTTTTATTATCGGTACGAAACTGCCTGCAAAATTTCAGCTCGCTAGCTTACGAGCAAGTGGGTTAAAAATCGCTCAAAAGTTTTGGCGACAAGGGCGGTCGGTCGGTCGGCCGCAGACACCACGAGTTAATATAAAGGATTTAAAAATGAAAGAAATCGATTTTCAAAGCTCTAGCTTAACACATTTGGTGCGTTACTGTGTGTTGTGTCCAAAGCTGAGGCTCGCTTCAATAAACTCAACATATTCCAAGGCTTAAAGTTTAACGGCTGTTTAGAACGTGAGCTTACAAATAAAAATATGTAACAAGCAGGTGTTAGTGCCAATAAGTAGTAAACACAAACTATAAAAATATTTCAAAGTCCTCGACCATTTATAATACAATCCGAGAGCTTTTAACACTGGTGCTGACTGCTGATTAGTGCTGAACTCATACTAAGCTTCATAGAAGACACTGAATAATGAAACAATCGCGATTAATTGGGAATGTTAAGAATTAGGGGCGAAACTAGAAGCGCATTCTATTAGTCTTCTAGATGGCTTAGCCTCGACAAATTAAACACATAATCTCTACACCAAATCTACACAAAGGTAGCGTAATTAAAATAGCTTATTGCAATAAAACACAACATACAACTCATATGCATATATAACAGGTGCTATAGAATAAACTTTTCCCAGCTAAGATCACATAGTCATTTAAATCAATACGCCATACAAAATACAGTGAAAAGAAATTTAATTGATAAAAGTAATAAAAACATTACTAATATTACTAAGGTGATTTAACGTCTTTGTTGTTATTTCAATTGAGAATCCCAAGGGTCTCAAATATCCACCAATGACGCACACTCGTGACTGACTTCTTGGTAAACACTTGTATTTTCTGAAATCAAAAGAGCCCCTTTTCAAAGCACTTCTCCCAACTCCTGAAATCCTTTCAAATTAAACTTCTAACGATCTTGAGGATAACAATGCTCTGGACATTTGACATGATCTCTTGACCTGATTTCAATTCGAATTGCGCCATTACAACTGATGTGATCGATAAGCATACTCTGAAACAAAATGTCCAACAACGAGCATTGCAGTTTCGTTACACAGGCTCCAACACAGTTATAATTGCTTGAATATATATATATATATATATATATATATATATATATATATATTATATATATATATATATATATAGAGAGAGAGAGAGAGAGAGAGAGAGAGAGAGAGAGAGAGAGAGATAGAGAGAGAGAGAGATAGAGAGAGAGAGAGAGAGACAGATAGAGATCGATATATAAATAGATAGATATAGATATATAACATCGTAGTTTTTATTATACTATACGAACTTTAATAATTAATGAGGTTTTATATTTTATAATTTTTAATGCTTACAATGGTAGTGACGTAAGAGAAGTTGTTCGGTAGAAGGGTTTTTTAAAAAAATGTGTGAAATTTTTAAGTGTCAAAATTATTTAAGGTGCAGCTAATGAGTGCCAGAAATAGTACAAAACTTTTTCAGAAAACAATTACGATTTTCGATTTTTCTCTCTTTACCTCTTTCTCCTCTCTCTTACACACACTCTCTCTCTCTCTCTCTCTCTCTCTCTCTCTCTCTCTCTCTCTCTCTCTCTCTCTCTCTCACTCACTCTCTACGTCTCTAGAAACCTCATGTTGTGAGGATCATACAGTGTAGTAAGTAAATAAAATCACTTCAGAAGTTGCCTGAGTTTTCATTGTGTCCATCTTAAGCTTGCCGTCCAACAGTTATGATTGTTTATAAATGTAACATCTTATTTAATATTGATGTTAACAGAGCGCCATCCTAACTCAGGGCTTTGATGACGTAATCTTTCAAACGATTAATTCAACTTAATTCTGGTCAATCTCAAAATTTTATTTTTATTTATCTCTTCATCTGATTTCAACTTTTTTTCAAATTAGTTCCTTATAAATGTAGGTATGTTTTTGTTTTTTTTTAATCATGGACATATTTCCATGAACTCTTAATAGAACCTGAAACATTTTTGGACAAAGTTTTCAATTATTTCGGGAAATTAGTGATCGCTTCCGGTGACTGCAAGTAATTTGACATCTAAATTAAAATGCATATTTTTTCGTATCGTGACATGAGCTTAAAAATTTGCCAAAAAATCGAAAAACAAATTACTTGTATTCGTACAACAAAAGGAATAAGTTGTATCACTACAAGTAATCTGTTGTACGAATACAAGTAATCAATTGTATGACTACGAGCAATCAATTTGTACATCTGATAACCTTTAGTCATATATCTGATTGCTTGTAGTCATATTTCTGATTACTTGTAGTCACACCACTAATGATGCTTCTCTCCAAGCGTTTTTGTAACATGATCAGAATGCTCTGATATCACAGATACATGCTCCATTTCAAGAGAAAATTCTTCTAACGTCTCTCGAATTACACTTTTGTCTCTCTAATTTCTCAAAGCCTAGGGCAAACTGTTCCACAATTTAGGTATCTCGGATCAAAAGAGCGCACTCAAATAAACTTATTTGTATGCCCGTCCACACTGCGCACTTTGATGTGCAGCTGATTTGAAGACACATCTTATTTCTTTGAGATAATAAATAGAAGTAAAAAAAAGATTTTTAAAAACCACGTTTTTATAAGCGGACTAAAAAGAAGAAAATAATTTAAAACTTATTGGATCAAGTACTTCGATTTAATTCGGCCACGAGAGCTCATTTACAATTGTCATTTTAATATATATATATAATATTCTTTAATAATTTCTGTTATTGAGCCTATCAAATCAGGTTTTTTGACTGCTAAGACTATCGTGTGGGAAAAGAGATCATTTTTAATAGATGAGATTTTATTAATTTATCATATTTTCAGCAATTCATGTATACATATGTCCACATTTATTTTAAAATATGCTATGTTTGGGGGCCCTAAATCATCGAGAGCCCCTGGCTTTAGCCCGTTTAGCCCCCCCCCCTTAATCCGCCATTGGGCGAGCGCACTATTCACCTCGCTATCCAGTCGCCCACACTGCTTTTAGCGAAAGATATTGATTTAAGCCAAAATTGTGTACCTTTATTAGACTGAAATTCAATTAAATATGTTCTTGTTAATGCGACTGAAATCAATGTAATTGTGTACCTTTATTAGGGCTGTACCGTATTCAAATTTTTGAAATCCTGCTAGCCAGATTTATGAAGTGAAATCCGGCTGTAGCCGGAGCCATGTTTGTAAAAATGGCCGGATGGCCATTATATAATAATTTATAATAGTAGGGTTTCGGAAATTATCGATTAATTTCTCAATTAATCGTTAAAAAAATTTAACGATTAAAAGTGTTTAACGATTAATCGACCCACCACTTATAAATGTACTGGAAGTTAAGTAGTTAAATATTTCGGCCGATAAATAAAAACAAATTTCCTGACGATTACACGAACATTTTGGTTTTAAACTATACTATTGACTGACGAAATAATGTCAATACACTTGTCTGTTTGCGTTGTTGGTTAAAATATGCCATATAAAGAAGACATTCCAGAGTTATTTCGATATTCGTCCAGTACGTTTAATAAGTGTTACTTATAACACCATACATTTCAATTTTTGGCTTTAATCGAAATTAATGATTAATTAATCGTTAATTTGTCAAAAGTTAACAATTAAATGACACCTGGTCATACGCGCTCGTGCTATGTACTTGTTATGCAGAGGTTGGACATGCAATATTAAAACTAAAGAACTAAAATTATATAAACTTTTGGAAAGGCCTCTAAATTCAATAGCTACTAAATTAGATAGTAGCTCATTAAGAAAAAAAAATTGTCAGAAGTGGGATTTGAACCCACGCCCACATTCGTGGACCAGAACACTCAACCCCATGCATCATGGGAAGGTACTTGTTAACCTTGAGTCTGGCGCCTTAGACCACTCGGCCATCCTGACTGCTATGATGCAAATGTATTTTGCAAATGTAACTTTCTAATTACCACATGGCCCTTGCCTAGTTTTGATGATTTAGTTTTAAGAAATATATTTTACGAAATGCGGTATGATTAATGACGGAACAGTTGTCATATAGGTTTATTTACTTATCACCCATTAAGTGTGATAAATAGCTGTACAATGTACTATGATTGTTTTTTAATACACATGTTATCAGCCTGTTTTTATAGTACTTCATAGTGCAACTATAGCATAAGGCTGCGGCTATTCGGACCCAGGTCCGTATAGCCTGTTATCGCTATTCGGAACCGGACGGGTTCCGTTAATTAAATTAGAAGTGTATTCGGACTATTCGGATCAGGGGCAGGTCACAGTGTAGTACTAGTATGGCTGGCAATTTAAATTATGACATAATTTATGTTGTTAATTTCTTTGTTTTTGGCCTGTTTAAAAGTATTTTTACGCTCAGGGAGACAAAATGAAGTAAGAAAAAGTTGAAAAAAGGAGTAACTATCCCTAAACCTATCCCTAAACTTATCCCAAACCCTAAACATATCCATACACCTACACCTATCCCTATCCCTAAAACATATCCCTAACCCTAAAACCTATCCCTAACCTAAAACCTATCCATAACCCTAAAACCTATCCCTAACCCTAAAACTTATCCCTAAAACTATCCTTAACCCTAAAAAATATCCCTAACCCTAAAACATATCCCTAACCCTAAAACCTATCCCTAAACCTAAAACATATCCCTAAAACTATCCCTACCCCTAAAACCTATCCATAACCCTAAAACATATCCCTAAACATAAACCCTATCCCTAAACCTATCCCTAACCTAAAACCAATCCCTAAAATATATCCCTAACCCTAAAACCTATCCCTAAGCCTAAAACATATCCTAACCCTATCCCTAAACCTATCCCTAAACATAAAACATATCCCGAAACATAAAACCTTTTCCTAAACCTATTCCTAACCCTAAAACATATCCCTAAACCTAAACCCTAAAATAGTATTAACTAGATACGACCTGTGGCGTAGCATACGCCGCAGACTTACTCATAGATAGTGCAAAGAAAAGGGGGTGAGGGAGAACGGACACAAACAGAACACGAACAAATATGAACAACGCGAATGAACGCTGGGGGGACCGCCGAAGCATTTTTGGGAAGTATTTCGGACATCGCGGCAATTTCTGCCTCGCCACCATATACTGCTGAAGTATTCATGTACTGAGTGTATGACTATGTTTCCGTCACTGAGAACAACGGAGAGCTCGTCGCTGAAATTATCCCAATGTTGAGAAACAAATATTACAACCATGTGGCCACTTTGGAGAGCAACAACTTCGTCTATGAACTTTTCCCAGAAATATGCGACCGATAGAAACAGACAGTTACCTCATGATTAAGGAATTGGTATATCATTGAACGAAGCTTTTTTCAGTGAAATACATGCGAAGCGGTGTTATGTTCGCTAAGAAAGGGGGAAAAGACCTGCAATAAACATTTTTAAAAAAAATAAAAATTGTAAATTTGCCACTGGGGCTTGAACCTAAGACCTTCCGGATGTCAGGCGGATGTAATAACCAATACACTACGAAATACATGTACTTTGTGAAGGAACAACGAAAGTAAATGCAAAAAGCATTGCTGGTCTCAAGACATGCCCCACCCCTCCACAACCATCGCTTGCCAACCGTTAATTGTGATTTGTTGACCTCAGCGATGGTCACTCGTCATGCTCATTTGCACATACTCATTTTGGTGAATTATATAGATTATTGATTCATGAATTTTAAAAAATGAATTTAAAAAATGTTTTAAAAATTTTTTTACAAAGATTCCTCAACTTAAAATCAATCCCTATACCACCAGGTCAGCAATACTTCACACTACCATAACGACCAGGAAGGCTTGATGAAAATCGTACTTTTTAAATTTATAAAGAAAACTCTTTAATATATCGCCTAACAAATTATGTCTTTCGATTACTAAGACTATCGGGTCAGAATAGCACTCACAGGCTATACGGACCCGGGTCCGAATAGCCACTTCGATAGAATAAACCAAGTTGGCCAGACTTGTAGTAACGGAGAGGCATTTTAAAAACAATAAATATTGCTGAGAGCCGCATTGGTTTCATTGAAGCACTATGGCATGGTTCACGACGACCCCAATCATGGCCGTCTTAACGCATAGACCCGTTGGGCATTTGCCCGGGAGCCCACAAGCATAGGGGCCCCATGGGAATATGTTTATTTATCTATATTATGTATATTATTTTTTTTATTCCTGCGGGGGAGGGAGGGGGGAGGAGGCACTCTTTCTTTGCCCAGGGGCCCAACACTATTTCTTTGCCCGGGGGCCCAAAAAGGTGTAAAGACGTCTCTGACCCCAATCGTTTTGGCAAATTCCTTTTACACTTTTGTTATTTATTATTTAAAATTATTATTTTTTAATTCAATTATTTAAACCTTTTAATTGTTTTAACACGCAATTAACAAATATTTAAATATGTGGAATTAATGAATAGAAACGGATAAATGGACTTATGATTAATGATTAATGATTATATATATATATGCAATATAGTCAACATTAATTGTTATGATTCAGCTAAGAAGCCTTAGAACTATCAGGTTTCTTTAAATCTGTTTGGTAGCTAGTACTTGTCTTGTGGTGCGAAGTTCTGTCAGAATAAGGTTGTTTAGCACATTAATATTCCAAGTAATCCAAGCGATGGCATAACCTGCCTTGTTGAAGTGACACCTTCTTTGCTGAAAGCAGAATCAGAGAGTAGTGTCTGCTGCAGAAAAATAGAGTTAACCACAGATGGCGGTTTTACCCTCCATTACCTAACCAAAAAAGAAGTGAATATACCACTTTAAAAAAAAATTAAAACAACAAAAAAAACCCCAAAAAACGTATTTTGAAGAGCTCGACATGAATATCTTTAAAACTAAATAAAACATCTCGCAGGGTTTTCGTGGTCCAAACACAAATTGATCTGTTTAAGAGTCGGGTGACTCGAGAGCTTGTTAGACCCGGACGTCGTTGACTCGCCTTTCTCCTCATCGATTTTTACATCTGGGTTGTGTTTTGTTTTGTTTTTCCTCCTCGTCTAATTAATCCAACATGACAAGTAGAAAGCATCAACTGCTCCACCCCACCAACCCTCCCCCCCGGAATAAGCCAACCACAGGTCCTCGCAATGTCTACTCGGCGATGCATCTTGTCAAAGGACTAATCTCCACGGTTGGCAAATGTACGCCACGGACACCGCAATCATTCGTCATCGGAGTGAACTGAAAGAAACGTGAGACGGGCTCAAACAATGCTATGGCATTTTTTTTTGTGTCAACTGAAGACGACAACTGCGTTTTGCAAGGCTATTAAGTTACCCGGCACTTCTCGGGGGCGATGTTAACAAAGGGTCGAGCCTTTGACAAAGACATGACGCGAATACTAGCAGATCAAACAAAAATGCCAGGGCCATCCAATAGATCGATTGCGAGGATGTTTACATCCAGGTGCGTTTTGAATAATTAATCTTCACTGGCAGTCTAAAGATAAAAAAAAGAGACAGATATTATAAGGCAGATTGGACTGAAGTCAGTTGTATCCGACTAGTGTTTACAAAATTGGTCAGTTCCATTCAAAATCTACTTCTGTTTCCATTGAGGGGGCTTATATTCTGCTAATTCTAGAACAGCTAAGTTTTAATTTATTTATATTCGTTTTGTGTACTATTTGTTCGTTGAAGAAGGCTCTTTGCCGAAACGTTCGCTGTTTTGTGACGACTTGTCAGGCTCACTCATACCCTGTTTGCATGTTATCCATCTAGTAATTCTATAACTAAGATTGGAACACATTTTTTTAAAAATCTTTTTCTTTAACGGTGGATTGTTTAATTAAATGAGTTAATCGAAAGCAATTGACATAAATATTTATTTTTTTTAAATCTGATATTGCAACGTTATCACATGCATTTTTGCGTATCCCGACTGGTTCGCACATACAGTCACTAATACAATCACCAAAACAGACACCTGTCACCAATTCAGTCACCTGTCGCCAATAAAGTCGCTGAAACCGTCACCTTTGCAGTCACCAATACTCGCCAGGGATGATAATGACCTGTCGGTAACACGCGGCCTCGTGTTAGTTTCAGGAGATTGCCCCCGGTCCGAATCCTGCGTGACTGGTTGCGATTTCACACCATCGATCATTTTGACTTACCGGCACTTATAAATAGCCATGAAAACAGGAAATAATTGCAGCCCTTTAAATTGGGACGGAAGTAAAACTTGTGCTGTGTTTAGGTTCACCGTGTGGTTAAAAATATATTTCGTCCCGTTGCGAGTTGGCGCTAATTCCAGATACCATGTAATTTCAACCGTCGTTATTTCCGGGTTCACTCGCTATCATCGGAAGTTGATCTGTATTTTACCGAAACAACTTCAAAATGCCATGTTATTGCTACGTTTACAAAAATGTTTCAGATTCTGTTAAGAGTTCATGGACATATGACCATGATCAGTTGTTGTTTTTGTTTTGCGTCTGTCCCCGATGTCCCCCCCCCCACACACACATATGCACATAACCTCTCCTCTCATCCACAAAAAATTTTTTCAAGAGAATTTGCGGGCAGAAACATGAATTTTACGCCTCGTAAGATCACAATTCGACCAAAGTGCCAACTCATTAAATATGTTTTCATTGGTCTTGTCCATACTGAGAAGATCAACAACTGAAAGACGACTGGTCTCCGAAAGTCTTTCACAATGCTGCCCCATCCTTCAGTTTATCATTAAATTGACATTTACGACATTTGACATCTGAAGGCCAGAATTTTATTGTCATCTTTATGATTCTCCTTTCAATTATTTTTTTTTAAATTTTTAATTTTATTTCTATTTTTTTTGGATGTAACGCTTTCAATTTTGTAATTTGCTTTAAATTATGTATTATTTTATTCAGTTTTTTTCCTCATCATTTTCAGTGAGACAGGTTTTGTTGTTTTTTTGCGGTTACTACCCCACTCTCCATTTTTAATGGTTTAATCAATTTTTTTTCATGATAATATCCGCCGCAGAGTATCAGATAAAAAGGACCGTGAAGTTTCATTGCAAATTTAATTTCATGTTTGGTCGCTGCGATTGTGAAATTCAATATGTATCAGTTTTGGCGAAACCAAGATTTTTTTTTAATCGTACGCAGAAACCAGCGGTCAGGTCCCCGGGACTGCCTGAGAATTCCCCCACCCCCTTACACAAGAAAACTCTGCAGGTTGTTTAATCCCCACCCCCACACAAACCTTTATAAAATGAAGATAAAATGGCCGTCCAAAGTAGCCCGCCTCTTGCAGTAACGTCTGCTTCAGTGCCTGCTCATAAATATTAATGGAAACTTTCCCATAGATTGGATTTCACAATTCAGTAAGGCTAATAGGATAATATTTAAAAAAAACGGCTGCTATTCTGGTGCTAAATACTGGATGCACGCTACCATGTCACATGGTTTAGAATTTAATGCGTCATCAGGGAGGATTTATTTTTTAAAATATTAACAAAAAGGGGAAATACTATTTCTTTGGTGTACTTGGCGCTAAAATAATTTTGCGCTGAAGAAGAAAACAATTGTATGTAAAAGAAGTGCATTTCGGTGTAGCTTTTCTGATCTTTTTAAAATAACAAGATCATCCTGACATTTAATTATCAGAAATAGACGTATCCTCTCTTTTTCACGTCATTGTTTCCGACGCTTTTGGCCATTCTATGATATTTTTAACAAAATATTATTCCCATCGCACCTAACGCAGGTGCAGATACTTCACATGTCCCAATGAGATCTGTTATCTGAAGTTTTAATAGAAATATTTTTGTTAAACGTTTCATCCCAAAATAATTTTTCGCATTTGTTTAAGGTTTCAGCGATCCGTACTGCATGCTGGGAATCATGCCAGGCCCACAAGCAGACGTGGATTCCGGGGCCGGCATGTCATCCGACGAAGAGGCGGGCAAGCCTCGTAGTGAGAAGGGTCGCCACCACCAGGCCAACTCGAAGAAGTTCTCCCTACGGAAAAAGACCAAGAACGCCGTGGTCAGAGATCTGCTGCCCGCCAAGTTAATTAAAACCACGCAGGTTAAGCCGAACACGTTAAACCCCGTGTGGAACGAGAAGTTTCGATTGTGAGTAAGACAGTAAGAGCAGACAATTCAATCATGAAAAAGATTATGAAAAATAATTAAAAGATTAGAGTTCGATTAATTTGTTAGTGTTATCTAAAAAAAAATTGAAGAAAACTTCTTTTTTTTTAAAGGATAAAAAAGCGTGAAAAAATACTTAGACTTTTAGTCTGTTTAAATTAGGGATGGGTGTGCCTCGAAATTCTAACTTTATAGATAAATCGAACTAATAAAAATAGGGGGTATATAGAACAGAAAGATGCTCAAATCTAATAACACTTTGTAATTCACTAAAACCTCTTATAATAAAAGAATCAATAAGTGTTATCTAATCAATTTCTTTTTAATCGTTATTCATTAAGTGTGTGTTTGCTTAGTGTAATTAAGTGTACCAGAATATTAAAATTGACTAACCAATCCATTAGAAAAGAATTATATTCTTCTTTTGTGTTCCTCCCTAGCGATCTTGATGATGTTCACAGCGATCGCCTCCACCTGGACATCTGGTAAGTCTGCAGTTTCAGGAGCATGTCAGTTCATCTCCCCGTGTTGAGGTTTGCTGTGCATGTTACGTCCACGTTCCCACCAGGTCTGAGGCTCAGCTCTGATCAGAAGCGTCGCTAGGGCTGGTGTCGCCAAGTGCGGTAGCTCATGGTGTCACACACCCTCATCACTTACTCCATAGACCTCCCCCGAGTCTGCCAGTGCCATGCAGATAAACAGGAATATACACTTTGTTGTCACCCCTTGGGATGGTGTCATCCGGTGCGGTCCGCACCACCCGCACCCCCCTAGTGACGCCTCTGGCTCTCATCTCAACTTTTAACTTCAGAAGCTGGGATTTTTAAGCTGTATTTTTTCCGCCCAAAATCTAGTAAAGATCTACCAGGGGCATATGTGTGGTTGCGTGCGGATGGGGTGAAAACATAATCAATAGCATGTGTCTAATCTTTTAGCTTCTTTGGAAAGAGACGAGTTGAATTATACTACACATTATGCACTCAATACTAAAAAAAAAGATACGTATGATCTAACATATTTTAGCATTACAATATTACTTATTTCGTAATTTTAAAAACAATTATAATATGGTAGCAAAGCAACGTGAAACTATTTAAAGTAGTAAACAAACTAATGATAGAAAATATTTTTATCAGAATACTTTTTACACATGTGAGTAAATTAGGTAAGTGAGCGTATAATATAGCCGAGACACGTTAGTCAGTTCATATTCCACTCGTTAGAAGGCTCAACCCAAGGACCTATTAAATTTCTTAATGATATAGTAGCAGCATATAGTATGGGCGGGGAGACTCAGGTGCAAAGGGAACAAAACAAAATATATAAATAATTTATTCTTGAGTCTATCGGGGAGCTGACCCTTCAGATCCTCCACATGACCCATAGGTCCATGCCGGTATAATTAACACGTACCACTGCATAATCCTTCTGCTGGCTGCACATTTCTTCAGAGCAGTGCAATTGCTTATGCTTTCATTTGCAATAAACGAAGAGGCATCTCACCAAATGTAAGTGAATTTAAGATATATTTAGAGGAATTACATTTTTCTCATCAAATGCAACATCGATCGCCAGTTATGGTTCTAGATAGAACGTAAACAAATGGCTTCTCTCCTGGAGTTGAACCCGTCTCCATCAGGTCGAGAACAAAGCAATTATTACTTTCCCCACCCACCCTTTCTGTGACATTACATATTTACATGAACACATCTTTCAAAACAATATGCTTTTGAAACAGGTAATATGTAGGCCTGACATGAACACCACAAAACATTTGTTTAAATGACTTTTTTTGTTTTCAAAAAGCCTCATTGTAGTCACACCCATATTTTGAAAAAAAAACATATTTCACAAGGATTGTAGTTCATGCTTATCTTATCATATCTGTTTACAGACGCTCCTTCTATACAGATGATTATTGCGTCCTACGCTTATCTATGGTTTGTGTTTAGTCCTGCATTTTTATTAGAGATTTAAATGTTGATAAAGTGTTGGTTTTCCTGGATTCTTCAGGCAACCCATTCCACGCCCGAATTCCGGACGGGAAGAACGAAAACTTGTATGAGTTTGTTCTTGCATACGGAATAAGAAAGGTGTTTTTATCCTTATGTCTATCTGAGGGTTGTATTAAGTTATCTTTGTGTTGTATTTCTAAATTAGAATTAATTGCTTTATGTATGATTACTACTTTGCTCTTGGTTCTTCTATCCTCTAGTGTTTCAAGGTTTAATGATTTAACTAATGGTGTTATTCTTGTCAGTTTTGAATATTCTCCAGTAATGAATCTGGCAGCTCTTTTTTGAATTTGTTCTAGTTTATCAATGTTTTCTTTGGTGGATGGGTCCCATACAAAAGATGCATATTCTAGTACAGGTCTCACCAAAGTGAGGTAGCATTTTAGTTTTATATCTCTATTACATTTGTTAAAGTTCCTTTTTATAAAGCCTAAGGTTTTGTTTGATTTTTTAATAACTTCATTGACATGGGGATTCCATGATAGTTTCTCATTTATTAAGACTCCTAAGTATTTTGCATCTTTCGTTTGGGTCAGTTCTTTTCCATGAATGTAATATTTTGAATTTATTTGTTTCTTTTTCTTTGTTACTCTTAACAGTTGACACTTTTCTGGGTGGAAAGACATACTCCAGTTAGTTTCCCATTTTATCAATTCATCTAAGTCTTTTTGTAAAATGTTGCTATCTTGTTCTGATTTAATTGTTCTATAGATTATACAATCATAAGCAAATAACCTAACTTTTGTACCTGTTGAGATGTTGTTGGGTAAATCATTTATATACATTGAAAAGAGTAAGGGACCTAGCACAGTTCCTTGTGGAACTCCTGAGTTAACCTTTATTGGTGAAGATTTAGATCCATTAATTATTACAGTTTGCTCCCTGCCAAAAAGGAAGTCTTGGATCCAGTGATGTAAGGAACCTGAGATTCCAAAGTAGT
The DNA here is from genome assembly GCA_944989445.1 of Ampullaceana balthica. Lineage (NCBI taxonomy): Eukaryota > Metazoa > Mollusca > Gastropoda > Lymnaeidae > Ampullaceana > Ampullaceana balthica. The sequence goes on from CALYLW010000101.1 coordinate 465,042, forward strand.
TAAGTTTTTTAAGTAAACTAAGGTGGTGAACTTTGTCAAATGCTTTTGAGAAGTCTAGTAATATTGCATCTATTTGATCATTTTTGTCTAAGCCTTTTGATAGTTCATCTATTAAACCTATTAATTGTGTTTCACATGATCTGTTTTTTCTAAAGCCGTGTTGATGTGGGCATAGGGCATTATATTTGTCAAGGTGGTTAACTATTCTACTATATATTATGTGTTCTAGTAATTTATAGGTGATACTAGTAAGTGATGCAGGCCTGTAATTACCAGGGTCTGATTTATCCCCTTTCTTAAAGAGTGGAGTTACGTTAGCTAATTTCCAATCCTGGGGCACTTTACCCTGGTTTAGAGAGGCTTGAAAGAGAACTACAAGGATTGGGGACAGTTCATTGCTTAGTTCTTTTAATAACCTTGCAGGCAAATCATCTGGGCCAGTAGCTTTGTTTATTTTTAAGTTTTTTAGGAGTTAATGTAGACCTATCTCATCTACAGTTATGTTACCTATTTCTTCCATTTTATTTAAATTTATTAAAACTTCTTTGTCGCCTGAGGCAGAAAAAGATGATGCAAAATATGTGTTAAGGATATTAGCTTTAGTTTCATTATCATTATAGGTTTTATTATTTATGCTACAACCATAATGAAAAAATTATCACAGCTGGAGTACGTGGGAATAGGGGAGGGGGGGGGGTCTACCTTACACTGCACTTTCGTCTAAATTTGAGGGTGGTATTTTCAGCCAACCTGAAATCTTTTTCATGGAAGGGGGGACTTACAATTTTCTTCCGCCCTTGGTCGCCAAAACCCCAGCCATGCCACCGCTGACCACGCTTGGGTACATTTTGTTGTTGTACTAAACTTTAACCAAACCATTCTCAAGTTATTCCTATTGGTAGCTATACTGCTGACAACGTGCCACTAATGTTCAGTAACTGACGACTCTTTTTTCATGTAATGAATGTGATCTTGTACTATTTGTAGTGAAATTTAATTTTTTGCGGTGCTTCGTGATAATGGGAAATTTTAAACAAATGTTTCAAAAATGTTTTTTTAAGTTCCCGGTGATTTTATCAAACTGACCAAAAAAATGGTGGCCATTATTTTTTAATTTCAAGAGAGTTGTTCGCCTGTTTCGTGTTTTTTAGTCAATTTTCAGCTCTACTTTGGGGGAGAAGCCTTCATTCTGTTTCCTTTTGTTTCCTCTAAATGATCTCCCCTTATGCTTTTTTTTTCTTCGGTTTTTCCCGTTCTTTGAGAAAGGAAGTAATTTATCCCCAGGGCCATTCCGACGGGAATTTTCCCCCACGTTTCACAGTAAGGAACCCCTCTCACGAGTTCTCCAAAGAATGATAAATCATTGGTCCGTCTTATTCATCACAGTGTCTTAACTGTCATTAGAGTCGACTGATCTGAGCGCGGAAACCCGACTAGCAAGGGCGTACTCGTTTGACTGTGTGTTGGATAGAACTGAAACAAGACCCTGGTACCTAACCCGTGGCGTATCAATAAAGAGGGCGCCCAGGGCAGTCATTTACATTTCAACACTGTCCTAATAAAAATTGGGAAAATTCATCTGAAGACATCTCACTCCGTGTGAGTTTAATGAAGACGTTAAATGGGCGTGTGAGTTTGATGAAGACTTTAGATGCGGGCGTGTGAGTTTGATGAAGACTTTAGATGGGCGTGTGAGTTTGATGAAGACTTTAAATGGGCGTGTGAGTTTGATGAAGACTTTAAATGGGCGTGTGAGTTTGATGAAGACTTTAAATGGGCGTGTGAGTTTGATGAAGACTTTAAATGGGCGTGTGAGTTTGATGAAGACTTTAGATGGGCGTGTGAGTTTGATGAAGACTTTATATGGGCGTGTGAGTTTGATGAAGACTTTAAATGGGCGTGTGAGTTTGATGAAGACTTTAAATGGGCATGTGAGTTTGATGAAGATTTTAAATGGGCGTGTGAGTTTAGTGAAGTCTTTAAATGGGCGTTTGAGTTTGATGAAGGCTTCAAACGGGCGTGTGAGTCAGATGACGACTCGAAATGGGCATGTGAGTTTGATGAAGACTTTAAATGTGCCTGTGAGTCAGATGAAGAAATTCAGTTAGGACAAATTGTTTGGCTCCGTCAACACCAGATCTTACCCTTACGCTACACTTTTAAATCTTGTTAAAACATAAACTTGATTCATCAAAAATTATCCTTTACCTAAAAATTATTGTTATAAAATTATTGTTATAAAATTATTGTTATAAAATTATTGTTATAAAATTACTATATATGCTTTCACAAACCTGACGATATTTTATCACCTCCTTTAATTGCCTTTGGGTGGGATAAAAGTGTGTGTGATTTTTCTTGTTCACATCACCTTCAAGCCACAAGTTGAGACAAAACCATGTTAAAAAAGAACATGGAGGACTTGCACCAATGTGCTGACATAAAAGTTCTTAAAATATGGAGATTTACTCTCCTAAAGCTTTAGCTAACACCAAGAAAACCTGCTCAATCTGCTGGGCAGTGCCATACAACATTGTCTGACGGGGCAGTGCCATACAACATTGGATGACGGGGCAGTGCCATACAACATTGTCTGACGGGGCAGTGCCATACAACATTGGATGACGGTAGATCGCGCCCGCGTGGTGGGGGGCACGTCGTATACATCATTTGCTAAAATTATATTATTATTGCGTTGTCAATATTTTTTTCCAAGCAAAAACGCATCTCGTCTGCTTTTTATTTAATATCAAGTAACAGCTGCTAAGTATATGGATTGAATTGGGAATAATCTGAATGATGATCATAATATATAAAACATCCACTTTTCCAATGTTCAGGGACCACGATGAAGAGTTCTCTGTTGTGGAAGCAGCCAAGAAGTTGAACGAAGTTTCTGGTCTCAAGGGACTCGGTAGGTTCTTCAAACAGGTGGCGCAGTCAGCCAGGTCTAAAGATGACAACAGTATAGATGACTTCCTGGGTTGTGTGAACATTCCCCTTGATGTGAGTCGCTAAATTTAGGTCTTGTGATCTTTTTAAAGACAACCATATGACCTTCCACCCACATCTTTGGTTTTATTCAGGCTTAACAGTGTGCTAGGGAATACAAATATTATTCAATTTTGTCATGCTGTAAAAATTTATTACATTAAACTCATTTAAACATTTTATTTTCGAAGTTAATTTTTTTTATCCACAAAAACAATAAAATAGAATTATGAAGTAAAATAATAAGTAAATCCATCAATATTTCATCACCTGCGTATGTTCTCTTCTAACAGATCTTGATCAAGTAAAGTTCATATTAAAACAATTTATGTCACATTTAGACGCCTTGAAATTCATTCTCAAATGAAAACAACTGACGATATTACCCCTGTTTGATGCACTCCCAAACTTTGTTGTTTTTGTGTGTGGATATTTTGTAGACAACTAATCCCTGTAAAATCTCCTCTGGCAGGATCTTCCCTCCACGGGGCTTAGCCATTGGTATAAACTCGAAGGGCGCTCCTCTAAATCCAACATTCAGGGAGAAATCCACTTGAAGCTTAGTCTGGCCACAAGGGAAGACAGGGGTATACCAGAAGATGACAACTGGACTGACGTGAGACAGCACGAGGACCTTATGTGCATCTTCATTGAGTATGAACTCAGAAAGTACAATGTAAGATTTAACTTGGGTGATTTATCATCAATATCTTTGATTTAATGTGAAGTTACAGAAATTAGCATCTTTAGTATCTAAATCATACGCCCTAAAATAAGTAAGGCTACAGGTGGATGTAACTTATTTCCCCTTTTTATATTACATTGTAATTATTTTTTAAAATATGCATTTATCTTTATAAATAATAATTAAATAATTTTTTTAAAATAACTTTTATCAGTTTTATATGAGTGATATTAATGTATATTTTTATTTGTGTTTGTTATATTTGTTTTTCACTATCTTCATAATTCTTATGTGACATGCCTTTTTGCCTGCAAATTGGATTATTCAAAATATTAATCTCTATGGTTAATTTGAAGTAATTTTATCTTTTATAAAATAAAAACTTCTAAGAATTAGCCTCTTAATTTTAAGTTTGAAATAAATATTTAAAAAATAATTTTAAAAATAAACTTTTGTTTCAGGATGCCTCTTACAAATGGACAGGAGATTTGCCTCAAGTGGCTAAGACCATTTTACACCAACATGCCATCCAAGGAGATGTCACTGAAGTACAACAGGCTGTTTGGTAAAAGCATTATAACGTATCTTTCTAATATTGTGTAACATTTTTACCACAAAATTAAGTAAATAAGTTATGAAGTTATAATTTTTTTTCTTATGGTGTATAAGAACAAAATAGATTATATTGGAAATTATTATTAGTTCAATAGATTTTTATAAATTTATTTTGGAAATATCAAGATATATTAAAATATAATATTTGTTTCAAATTAACAGCATAACAATTCAAAAACATTAACTAAGACCATTTAGTGTTCATGTGAGATATTTTTTATATATCTCTAAATGAGTGAAATATTTATTATAGAATTAATCTTTGCAATTGTATGTGACTACATTAAAATTAAACATTTTAAAAAGACATTCTTAACTTGTAAAACTAAAGAAAACATTGATAAATTAGAAAAAATTCAAAAAAAGAGCTGCCAGATTCATTACTGGAGAATATTCAAAACTGACTAGAATAACACCATTAGTTAAATCGTTAAACCTTCAAACACTGCAGGATAGAAGAACCAAGATTAAAGTAGTAATCATACATAAAGCAATTAAATCAAATTTAGAAATACAACACAAAGATAACTTAATACAACCCTCAGATAGACATAAGGATAAAAACACCTTTCTTATTCCGTTGCAAGAACAAACACATACAAATTCTTGTTCTTCTCGGCCGTAATTCGGGCGTGGCAAGGGTTGCCTGAAGAAACCAGGAAAACCAACACTTTATCAATATTTAAAACTCTAATAAGAATGCAGGTCTAGACACAAACCATAGATAAGCGTAGGACGCAATAATCTTCTGTATAGAAAGAGTGTCTGTAAAAGATAAGATAAGATAAGATAAGATGATAAGATAAAACAATTTCATTATTTTTCAGTCGTTGGCAGGCATACAGCAGAAAACATATGGAACATCCTTTGAGTTATGATCTGCTTCATGACCTATTAATTGACCTTGACAGATTGTACAAGGATGGTACACTTTCTAGGGAGGAGGTCAGTGCCCCAATTGATAGGATTTTATATGAAATATAAAGTTATTAAATTAAAATTAATTATTATTGTTTGCTGGTGGTCATAGGTCATAGAAACGGCTTAATGTTGCCAAACTGAATACCGACAGCTGCAAACAGTCCTTTGTAGATGCTCTGGAAAAGTGCTTGAAATCCACCTCTCCGGGAAACCAGAGCGTGGAGGCAGACTGGGCATCACTCAGAGAGCTGATTTACTCCACAGCTACAGAGACCCTGGGGCCCCAGACCAGGAAACATAAGGACTGGTTCGATGAGAACTCCGAAGACATCAAGCAGTTATTGGATGAGAAACACCACCTTCACCAAGCATACATCAATAACCCCAAGTCCACGGCAAGGAGAGATGCACTCAACAACATACGCAAGACTGTTCAGCAGAAGCTCCGTCAGATGCAGGACGATTGGCTCGGCAACAAAGCTGACGAGATCCAAGGCTATGCAGACAGGCGTGACTATAAAAACTTCTACGACGCCTTGAAAGAAGTATATGGCCCCACGCCCTCAGGATCAAGCCCCCTCCTCAGCGCAGACGGTAACACTCTAATCACAGACAAAGAGAAGATCTTGGAGAGATGGGTCGAACATTTCGATGACGTCCTAAATCGCCCTTCGACAATAAACGACGAAGCCATCAATCGTCTACCCCAAGTGCCCACAAACAAAGCACTGGATGACCCACCAACCTTGCTCGAGACCCAGAAAGCAATCTATCTTATCTCCAGTGGCAAAGCACCTGGCTCTGATGCCATACCAGCTGAGGTCTACAAGGAGGGGGGAACAGCCCTGACTGAAAGGCTCCACCAGCTGTTTCTCTTAATATGGCAGCAAGAGACGATCCCGCAGGACTTCAAAGATGCCACCATCATACATCTATATAAGCGAAAAGGAAGTAGACAGGCTTGTGACAACCACAGAGGCATATCCCTGCTTTCTATTGCAGGAAAGATCCTCGCCAGAATCCTGCTCAACCGCCTCACAGTGCACCTTGACCAAGGACTCCTGCCTGAAAGTCAGTGTGGATTCCGAAAAGAGCGAGGAACCATCGACATGGTGTTCGCTGCCAGGCAGCTGCTGGAGAAATGTCAGGAGCAGAACTCTGATCTGTTCTCCACCTATGTCGACCTGACCAAGGCCTTTGACACTGTTGGCAGAGAGGGTCTGTGGAAGATCATGGCCAAGTACGGTTGCCCAAGGAAATTCATCGTCTTGGTGCAACAATTCCATGAAGGCATGCAGGCCAGAGTCCAGGACAGCGGGGAGTTTTCTGATCCTTTCCCAGTCACAAACGGAGTCAAGCAGGGCTGCGTCCTGGCACCAACACTGTTTAGCCTCATGTTTTCCGCCATGCTGACAGAGGCCTTCAGAGACGAGGATGTTGGTGTCAACCTGAAATACCGCACAGATGGCAAGCTGTTCAACCTTCGGAGGCTCCAGGCAAAAACCAAGGTTATGACAGACATCATCAGAGACCTGCTGTTCGCTGATGACTGTGCCCTCAACGCTGTCTCAGAAGCCGACATGCAACGCAGTGTAAACCTGTTCTCCAGTGCCTGCACAAACTTTGGTCTGTCAATCAACACCAAGAAGACTGAGGTCCTCCACCAGCCTGCGCCTGGAAGACCCTACGTAGAGCCCAACATCACTGTCAACGGCCAGAGACTCAATACAGTGCACCGGTTCACATACCTAGGTAGCACACTGTCTCAAAATGTCACCATCGATGACGAAGTGAACGTCAGAATTGCCAGAGCCAGCTCCACTTTTGGCAGGTTGTACCCTAATGTCTGGAACAGAAGAGGCATTACCATCCAGACCAAGCTGAAAGTGTACAGGGCAGTGGTGCTCCCCACACTGCTTTATGCTTGTGAAACTTGGACTGTTTATCAGCGCCATGCAAGAAAGCTGAACCACTTTCATGTAACAAGCCTCAGGAAGATTCTCGGCATAAAGTGGCAGAACAAAATTCCAGACACAGTGGTACTGACCAAGGCAGGTCTCCCCAGCATCTTCACCCTCCTGATGCAGTCCCAGCTTCGCTGGGCAGGGCACGTTGTCCGAATGCCAGACGAGAGACTGCCAAAGAGAATCTTCTATGGTGAGCTCCAGTATGGCCAGCGGTCCCACGGTGGGCAAAAGAAACGCTTCAAAGACACACTGAAAGCCTCAATGAAAGCGTTTGCCATAAATCCAGACACATGGGAACGAGCTGCAATGGACCGATCCACCTGGCGCTCTTCCATCCACGAAGGTGCCAGGTCATGTGAGGCAAACCGGATTACCGCCGCAGAAAAGAAGAGGCAAGCCCGAAAGGCCCATGCTGTCAACCCTCCAGGAGATGTCGCACTCGCCCCCTGTCCCTTCTGTTCCCGAACCTTTCGTGCAAGGATCGGCCTAATCAGCCATCTGCGCACGCACAGAAAACCCTCGGATGACTAGAGTGGTCCTCGTCGTATCGACGGACGAACGAACAGGTCATAGTTCATGGCAGCTAATAAATGATTTTAATCTCTGCTTGGACTTTCTTATATTACCAAAATCTGCAATGAATAAGCTTATTTTAAAAAAAAACCTCATGCCTTAATGAACTATTTGCTCACATAGGGAGTCTGTGCTTCTGATCTTTTTATGTAAACCTTCCCCTGAAAACTCCCCAGGTCTACCTTAATCTACAGTAACACTTAAATTATCTGTTTTCTGAATGATATTCCAACCCTTATGTGTAAATTGTTTCATCAAATTTTTTTAACCATTTCCTCATAACAAAGATTTCAAAATCAGCAAATTTTTTTTAATGTTGCAATTTATTATCTTTGGTTTTTCATTAATGTGGTATTTTTTTCTTTGCAAAATTGCGTTGGAGTTTTAAAATTTAAGAATTAGTTGTTAGTGTTAGGCAGCAATTTTCTGAGAGTATCTATATCAAACCACATGAAACTTATATGTTTCACCCCTTTCAATCAATTAGAAACAATATTAAACCAAACCTGTCACTTCAACTTTCTAAATTATATTTTTTCTAAATTAATTAATTAATTTATTGCAAAAAATATTTTAATAGGAGGAAGCCCTGGCTGAATCATTTACAAACTTTATTGACTACAGCAAAAGTTTATTGAAAAAAATGAGAGATGTTTTTCCTCCTACTAACAAAACAGCTTACTATAGACTGAAGATCATGCTCAAGTAAGTATATATATATACATGTATTATATGTAATAAACGTCTGTTTTAAAAGTAACAACTACAGAATTCTACAAAATTGCACAAAATGTGTGCATGTTGGTATTGTTAATGAAAATATAATTTTAAAAATTAAAGCTGTCAACATTTTCTTTCTTGAATAAGCCATGAAGAAAATATAACAGCATCACTAAATTTGTTTGTAAATATTTATAAATCTCTGTTAATTTATGTCCATCATGTTTTAACAATGTCAATAAATATAAGCTTTTCATTTGTATTACATTTTTATCATAATGAAGTTTATATTTAAATATTTTCTTTAAAGTTTTTATAATAAAAAATCTTTTTTTTTGCAATGAAATTGGATAACATTTTAACAGTTTGTGAAAATTAAAGACCATTTTGCCTGTTATTATCTATCAGTTTTTTTTCACCAGGTGCCTGTCTACTATTCATATCTTGCAAGTCTTCAAAAAATGTTGCCCCTTCCACAGTGAACTCCACTCAGAAATTCTGAGCCTGGTCAAAGTAAATACTTTGTAAAATTACTGAATATTTGTCTTGTTTTACAGCTTCAGCCACTGATTTTGGTCTGAAGCTGTACATATTTATAAAACCTAATTTTGATCATTTATAACATATATTATCCTTAAATTTAAATTTGAAATCGAACTTTTTAATATAACATAGCAGTGGAACTATATTTTTTTCAAACAAAATTCTTGTCTCAAATCTATATAGATTTTTTTATTGATCAGAACTTTTAAAAATATGTAATTTTTCATAAACTTTTCTGTCAAAGTCGTCACTACTACTTTTAAATTATTTCTTTAGAAAAGTACCTTGGAGTGGTATGAGAGAGTTCATAGTTTTTATATGGCACATAGTAAGGTAAGAGAAATGTATACAGCTGATGCACCGATGTATGTATTATTTATATTTGTAATAAATAAGATTAGGGATTCATTTTAAATGCAGTTAATATACAAATCATAGCAATGCTCTAAAGTTGTGTTGTAAATCTTTGGAAAATAATTTGTAGTATTAATATTTTATTACAGCATTTCAGATTCACCTAAAAGTAAATAACTCTTTATATTGTTTTTATGTTTTAGATGAAAATTTTTGAAAAAGTTTTTTTCTTAGACGTCTAAGTTTTTTTCATTTTATGTATAAGGCTAAAAAGGAATAGAAAATGCTTTTAAAGAACGCTAAAAGTAATAAAAAAATATTAGTGGAATTGGTTTACCCCATCAATCAATAGTTATTTGGTTGTTTTCCACAGGGAGATGAAGACCTTCTTCGTGGCCTGATTGAGCTTTGTAACCAACTAAATGCTGACATTTATAAAGCCTATCACAACTACAATGCCCTTTTTGTAGAGTGAGTTGATTTCTTTTAAATGGCATTGACAATTTTCTAGTAACTAGAAAGTATTCATTTACAGTTTATTTTGATGGCTTGCTATGTTTAGGATAAACAAACAACCATAGTTATGCTTTCCCACAGGATATTCTATGTTTAAAAAAAAAGTTAATTCAAAAAATTATATTTCTACTAAAAGCAAGATCTTTTACTGACAATTCCATTACTAATTAAGTAACATACATGTAATTCAATTCATCCCAATGAAGATTATTTCACAATAAACTAATGTAAAGGATCAGTGATAAGCAAACAAGATTAAGAAAAATATGATATATTAGTCCAAACTAAGTTCTTGTCTATTTATCTGTGTTTGTTGTCAAGGCCTTCATTCCAAATTTATTAAACACTATTTATCAATATTAATCAAATAATAATGAACATTATTAATCAAGCTGTTCTTAAAATTTCAATGAAAAGCTTCTCAATAATTCTTATGGAAAATATTACTGTAATTTTACAATTACAATAAATTAGTAACATTGAAAAAAATTAATAACTTAAACACAAATCTTTTCCAGGCTGTGTAATGTTCATTATTTTCAAGTAACTTACAAGCAATTGGAAAAAGTGGTGAGTAATAGCCTCTGAGCTCCCAAGAATTTTAATGGGTAAATTTTTTCAGCTTTTTGTACCTGTAGGGAGATTAAATGTTCCAAAGAGTTTCAACCAGCTAGTTTGTAAATGTGTGATATGAATTATGTTTGCAGCTATGTTTATATTTACATAATGTTTCAAATTTTCTTTATGTTCATTGGTAAAAAAAAATATTGCTTTGTTTAAAATTTAATCTCATTTGTTTTATTATCAATGAATCAATTTTCCCTAATTTCTTTTTGCCATTGTGTAAGATTGGTTGTGAAGCTGTTTTGTTTGTCAGTATTTTAATATATTCCCAAGTTGCTTTATGAATGGGTTTTTGGTGCCGTCCATAAATGACGTCACGCGATTTTGGCCGATTTTTACCCCCCCTCCCCCCCCTCGTCACACTGCGTCATAAAAATTTATACCCCCCCTCCAATATTAATTCACAAAGCTGTGACCCCCCACGCCCCCCCCCCTAAAGGCGGTATTTTTTATTTGAAAATGAGCATGTTTCTAATCACTTTATTGTCATTTTAGTATGTATTTAGTGTAAGGATGCACGCGTGAATCCATGTAAAACATCATAAAATAAATAGTAAGAAATTGAATATTTAAGAGGAACTTAGATTTAAAGTAGCGTGTTTTGACGTGATATAACAATTCTTAAACTCCCCCCTCGTCACACATCGGCACAAACCCCTCACCCTTAGGTGCGTAATGTCATTTATTGATGGCCCCTTTGTGCTAATATTTTGTATGCATTCTTGTTTTACATTTTTTTATTTTGATAAATGAGAAAACATGCAGAGAATCAAAGAATAATTAAAGATTAAATGAATCTAACCGTATCAACAAAATATAAAAATTATAGATTTTCTTAATCATTGGTACAATTAAAAATTCCACTTTTTTTCTTGATTATAAAATGTTCTAGTTTTTATTCTTAATTATAATAGTATTTAACTACATGAACATTCAAATTTCCTTTAAAAATTGTTCTTTTTTATTTGTGTGTGTGCTTGAATTTGTATATAATTTCCTACTCATTTTAAATTATCTTTTTGTCCGTTTGCTATAAAAAAAAATCTCCAGCATTTTGTTCTGTATGCAGTTTTTTTATGTGCAATATGCATTGTATATTGTTGATATTTTTCTAGATGTCCGTTGATATGAAGGCAGGCTTGGAGGAGGAGGTTTGTCTCACATAGATTGCTATTTTTGAACACTTTTTTTTATTGCACTTTCAGTTCACCATTTTATTTAATTCATTGGCCTAAAGATAACACTTTTTGTGTGATACCTCTTTGCTTAATTTTTTTTAGCCATGATTGTAAGGGAAAAGTAACCACTAAAACTTGTTCATTGGTTAAGCATTAAAAAAAAATAAGAGAACTCAAGTAAAATGATTTTATAACCTATTTTAATGAACCTTGTTACTTTCTGTTATGATCGAAGCAATTGAAAAGTCTAATCTATAAAAGTTATTTGCAAGCTATTCTTTAAAGCCAGCTACACTTAGTAATTTCTTGATTAATTTTTCATTAATTTACAATTATTTTCCTCTTAGTTTTAAATAAAATTTTAACGTTCATTTTAAATTTAATAAAATAATTTTATTTTAAATTTACTAATAGCACTTAAAATCAACCCCTGCACATAATCACAGTTTTTTTTCATAGTAATATATCCATTAATTTATTTGAAGTCTATAAGTTATAAGATTTATTAACCAACCATCATTTATATAAACTAATTTTCAACAATTTTTAAAAAAAATATTTTTTTTAATATCCAGCTAAAAGAAAAATTAATTTAAGATTGTTATATTATACAAGATAAAACCCGCGGCGTAGCATACGCCGCAGACTTGCTCATCATAGATAGTGCAAAGATGGGGGGGGTGAGCGGTGAGAGAACGGACACAAACAGCAGCACGAAGTAATGAAAAAAAGTGAGTAAACGTGGAGACATGTGCACAGCGGTTGTTGTTAAAAAATGGGGAAAAGAACGGGCAGAAGGTATTTTTTTTAAATTGTTCCCCCTGGGGCCTGTACCCAGGACTTTCCGCGTGCAAGGCAGATGAGATAACGACTACACTTTGAATCACATGTTATTCTGTGAAGGAACAACACAACTTAGCGCAAGAAAAAATGTCCCCCCCACACCCCCTTTTTTTTTCTTTCTTTTCATCCCACAACACTTGCCATCAGTGATCGGTGGACCCCAGCCAGGATCATTTGTCATGCTCATTTGCACATGCCTGTTTAAGTGAAATATATATAGAGATACTTTTGGTAATCCTAATAAATAGAAATATTTTACAAATAAGTAAATGTAAATAAGAAGTGTAAAAGTTAAATGATTTCATTTAAATATAAACATTTTAATTAATGAGACTTAAGAAATAAAAATATTAAGCTCCCAAAAGAATAGTTTTATATAAACTTATACATCAAGCTACAACTTAAGTAAAATAATGAATAGGTAAACAATTTGATATAATGGTAATTGGATTTGTAATTTATTAAATCTCTTTTAACTTATAAATGTTTTAAAATTAACACAATAACTAGATATTAGTATAGTTGTTTTAATTATATACTTACAATGACTGGATAAAATAAAATGAAAGGATTATTAATTTTTTTAAACTTATTTTTATTGTTTTTTTAATTATTTTACTTTTTATAATAATTAAATTTGTAGACTAATGAAAGAGTTATTAGCAATTAACTTTTGAATATCAATCAAATAATTTGAAACATTGGACCATGCAATAACACAAAAAAAGTTTATGTAATGAAACCTTGTCAGACTAAAGGCTAAATGAAAACAAAATGTGCACTATTACATTTAATTTTTTAAAATTTTAAAGTCTCAATGAAATGTAGTAATTACGTATCTGAAAATCATTTTCACAAACATTTCATTCTTGAATCAATATTTTACTCATAACTAATTAACAAATAAATTTCCCAACAGCTTGGTGAAGAAATGAATCAAGACATAGAGAAAATTCTTAAAGCAAATAATGTGCACCATGACCCCTCAGGACTGGGCACGCCATCTCTCACCCTAAATACTGGATTGTTTGAGCTGTACATGAACCTGCAGGAATTCTCACGCTATAGTAGACATTTATCTGCAAGGTCTTGTAAAATCTGCCACTCACAAACAAATTTATGTATTATTTGTTTTATTTTGTTGTTTATTGTTTTGTTTTTTGTGGCATCATCAGGCCAACAAAAAATGTTCTTTTTGGTCTCTTTTGTGTTTGTCTATTTTTGTGTGTTTATTTTAAAAGTTCTTAAAGATTATTGATAAATTTAAAAAAATTGTTTACTCTATCTATGTAATGTCTAAAAGGTATATTTTGCTGAATAATATTTTTAAAAATTGATAAATCTTGGCATGGTATGCATTTAAATTACAAACATATTTATAGTTGTAAACACTTTTTTTTTCTAAATTCGTTTCATAATATTCAGTGCCTTAAAATTGAGAACTTAAATGGCTTAACTCAACTTTGTTCTGCTTTATCTATTTAGAGAACATAAATTTCAACTTAAAAAGCTTCTGTTAAAACTGCTGCATTATAGACTTTATTTGTCTCATGTCAAAAATCTGTACTGAGTTTGAAAAAAATCATTTTTTATATAGTTTTTTGTGTAATGATTGGAGATCATATAGGCCATGCAACTCTTTATTGCACTGGTGTTACTCCCATTAAAATAATGCAAGCCTCCAGTCTTGAGAAAAAGAATAATCTTCATCAAAACTAAAACATATAATTTTTTTTTAAATTCAGATATGCAGCCATCTTTTTAGCACTAACAAAACCTTATTATTAATTATTAACTAAAATTGCATTGCAGTTGATCATGAACAGTCTAATTTAATTTGAAAAAAAAATAATAATAAAAATAGTGTCTCTTTTCAGTCAATCACAAGACAAAAATAAAGGCAATCTCTTTAGTCTTTCCAAATATGTATTTTGTATATATCTTATATATATATATAATATATCTTTCGCTGATTTGTGTAGACTGTGGTTTAAAAATTGGATGCTCTGTTATTCTTAGTTTTCATACCTTAATCTCAATATGTAAAGCTCGATGTGAAAGATTTAAAAATAAAAGATGGGGATTTAAGAAAACTAGGTAAAACAAATTAAGGCTTAGTTACAACATAAGAAATAATTATTCTTCTACAAAAATTAGTAAGTAAGGCCTGACACACAATTCAGTTTTTGAAAGCTCAAAAAAGCTATTAAATATTGACTTCATTTATTCTTGTTGTGTTATTTACTCTTGATGGGTATGTACTTCATTGCAATCACTTAGAATAAGAGAGAGAAGTGAAAGATTTTACTGCAACAAAGGAATATGTGCAACAATAGCCAGATACCTAAATAGATTAAAGGAATATATAATTAATATTTTTTAAAGAATCTTCAGGATGTCTTCAAGAGAGAAATTAAATTAAAGTCTAAAAAAAGTGTTTTCATTTGTGTAAGTCAAAAGTAATTCTATTCTTTTAGCCTAAAATGAGGACATCGTCATGAAGCAGATTTTCTACAATACAAAATGTGCAATAACACAAAAATATATCAGATAGTGGAAAGCGTTTTCATTTTATAATCAGCAAAAAAGTATCTCTAGAATCTAGTACAATATTTAAGGTACTGATAAGACCAACACATCCAGTTAAGTTTCAAAAAAATGTTATTCAAATTGTATATATCAAAAAAATTAGGGCTGCAATAATAAAACAGCCTTTAAAAAATTAAATTTTCATACAGAAATAACTGGCATTCAGTTTCTTGTTTTGAGTTGGTAATGAAAGTTCTAGTGCTGAGTGCTGAGTTTGATGATTGAAAAACGTCATTGGATTGCAATTGTAAAATCAGCTTTTCTGATTTCCTTTTATCAGTGATATCAAGAAACTTAGCATTGGCAACTACTATCATTGGTTCAAATGTGCTGTAAGCAAATGGCTGGCCATTGCCCAGCACAGAGCAGAAAGAAGGATTAAAAAGGCTGTGGAGTTAGAAAAGGTCAGATAAATTTTAAAAAATTTACCATATATACTCAAGTATACCTTGAGTTTTTTTTCTTCTGAATTTCAAGGCAAAAATCAGGGCTTATACACACGTAATTCATTTTATAAACGCCATGAGTTTATCATAGCAATTATTGAAGAAATGTAAAATTCCACTTTTCAAGTGAAAAATCAGTGGGTAGACTTATACAGAGATCGACTTATACTCGAGTATATATGGTATATAAAATAGAACTTGGTAAAATGTTTTGTCCTTTCATTAAAATGTTGTTATCTCATGAATATAGAACAAAACAATTTATATTGCAAGATGTTGTTTTTTTAATTCAATAATAACCCACATTTTATATGAAACTTTATTCATTTAAATACCTCATCATAATCAAGGTTGCACAAGTTGATGCTACAGTCAAGTATAGCACCTCAGCTGTTGATGTCTGCTGCTGTTTTACTCAGGTTGGTTTCTTTACAGCTTGAAATTTTAATGTTAAGATTTCATCTCTACTCTGTTGTAGTTTTACAATCTAATTATTCCTGTAAAAGCTTACCCTTAAATTTGCTTTATTTTGATTTTATATGATAAGAACTCAATTTTAATATGAAAATGTATGCTAAAATTATTTTAAAAACCTTTGTCCGAGGTTTCAAAATGGCAAACGTTTATCAAAGTATCTAAATGAGATATGAGTGAGCCTGATAGAATGGCTCACTCATACCCTGTTTACATGTTATTCATCTACTAATTTATAAACCTAATTGCAGTGTGACCCACATTTTATCCAAATGAGACTATTTTTATTAAATTAGGAATAAATTGGTAGAAAAGGGAAATCCAACGGCTTAATGTGTTACTTTATTAACAGATTACTGAATTCTGGAAACAGCTAGCTTGGCCTGATCGTGTAGGTGCCTATCCATTTGTCTATAAACTGACAGAGGTAAAGACTCTTTTGATAAAAGAAAATCATATTGCATTTTGACAACCTTTAAAATATTTTGTTTTCATATTCAAAATCTTTGAATATTTAAAAAAATGTATTTTCAGGATTAATAACATCTGTAAAAGTGTTCTTGAAAATTATTTTTTCTTAAAGAAAAATAAAATTACAATACAATACTATTACTTAAATTATATGTATAAATCTTTATATTATCTTGTTAAATGCAGAGAAATCACTAGTAATATGCTTGATGTAAAAATTCATAAACTACCAAATTTTTCAGGATATTTGTAATGGTGCCAAGTTGTATGCTGATTTGGTTCACACTAAACTTACTGATATGGGCTATTATGATGATGAAGGACAATTTGATGTGACTGAGGAGGTAAATACAAAATATTTTAGTGCCACTGCCAAGGGTATCCAGTGCCATTTCTTTTATCAACTTTTTTTAAAGGGATGAAAGTTGAATTCTTCATTAGATGATTTCACTGCAAAAATGCATAAGAGGTTTTTGCTGTAAATGAATTTGAAAAATCAAATTTGATTTCCTTACACCACCTAATCAACTGGAATTTTTTTACCATGACTTCAAATAAGAGCATGCATCTAACATGTCATTAATAAACAAAGGCTTTTGTTGAAATTACAGGAAATAAAAATGAATTAATGAATTCAAGACCATTTGATTTAAGTTTATTACACTATCTATATATGCTTGAAGTAACACTGGAAAATAATATAATATTATTTAGGATATTGCATAAGTAATGCAAGGTGTGAGAGAAGCTTTGCTAAACATCGAGTAATCAAAAATTAATTACAATCAACAGGACACTCAGACTGACTTATCTGGCTATTTTAGCTACCGAGTATGAAATGATTCATAACATTGGTATTGACATAACGATAAGCAGAAAACTTCAATTTTAGATCAGTAAAGGAAAGAGCTTAAAATGTTATTTATAAAGCACAATACATAGTGTTCTTGTTATTACATTGTACTTTCAATATAAATTCTCTTTTCTTCAGAATTGTATCATATTTACTAAGGTAAAAGGTTGGCAAAGTTGGCATGTGCCCTGTAAGGCAGAACCGCATACTACATTGCTGAAAGCTCAATTACTAAATTTAATGAGGAAATGGCTTTAAATTCAAAACTATTTATATTAAAATTGTATGTCTTTTAAAGAAAAAATTATGCAAAGTTATTGAATTAAAAATATCTAAATCAGGGGTCGGGAAACCATGGCTCGCTAGCCAGATGTGGCTTTATTGATGGCTGCATCTGGCTCTCAGACAAATGTTCGATTATAGAAAAAACATGTTTATTCAGACTCCTTTAATCTACATATTAATTTGCATATTAAAAAACAGCATATTAATGTTATTAAAAAGAATTCAGAGACATAATTATTGTTCTTTAAGTGTTGAAATTACAGAAAATGCACACATTTGGTTGAATTTTTAGTTTTAAACATAATGTATGGCTCTCACGGAATTACTTTTCAAAATATGTGGTGTTTATAACTCTCTCAGACAAAAAGGTTCCTGACCCCTGATCTAAATTTGAGTTTTATTGATAATAGATATAGAGGTCAATGAGCTCATAATATAAATGACCACTTAAATAATGTTATAATAACATCTTTATTTATTTTCCCTTATAGTTGTGTATCACAATTAACAACATTGAGCAAGTCAGACGGGCTCTTAAGCCTCTTCCAACACTTCTGGACTTCAGTGAGATTCAACAAGCACTTGAGCTCGCCAAAGATGACCCCCACCCACCAAAAGAGGCAACCACTGGTCTTCTTGGCAAAGCATCACTCCAGGGTATAATCAAACACGCCGATGAGGACATGATCAGAAAAATTCTGCAAGTTGTGGACAGAGTAGCTGACAAGGTGATCCCTCATTATGTTTTCATCACAATTAGTTTCAATTTTTTTAACCATTTCAATTTTGCAAAAGATTTATTGTAATTTATATATAGTTTCTTTTTTTTTAATGTGTGGTCAATTATCCTGAACAAAAAATGAAAAGTAGATAAAAATGTGAAAATAAGGCTGTGAGATCCAAGCATTGGATAATCAAACTTCTCAGATGTTCTAAAAGAAAATCAATTTATTTTTTTGGCTTGGCCCTCTGAGAAGCTTGAATATTTAATGCATATAGCTCTTAGCTCTTTAGTAAAATTTATCATTTTTTATTCATGCTATTTGAACCAACAACCTGTACAGCTGTGGTGGTTTTGATAATTATAGAGCCAAAGCCAAAGCTGTGATGTGAACACAAAATGTAAATTTTCATCTTTGAATAAACCCAAAAAGTGGCAAGGATTTTTGGCTTTTGCATCAAAACAACATTGTTTATCCCACTGTTATGTTAAAATTAAATTACTTTCAGATGCGACCTGACATAAAGAAAGATGTATTCCACTTAAACTGGGCTCCTGAGTCACTGCCAGCAGAAGAAGTAAGATTTTAAACTACAAATAATTTATGTTATATTTTTTAAGATACGAAACATTGAATTTGATCCTTACAATATTAATAATTACAACACAGTATCTGTGTTTAAAAAATGTTTTAAACAAATTTCAGGCTGTAGGTGACCTACTGGAATACCTTGACAGTAATCTCTTGACACTCAACAGCAATCTCCTAAAAACAAACTTTGAAAGAATTCTCTCCTCTATCTGGGTGGAAGTACTTGAGGAGTTCCGAGAAGTTTTAGACACAGAAGAGATGGTGAAAGACATTTTCATTTCGGTTTAATTTGCTTTTGAAATTAAAAAAAAATTTTTTGAAAACTAGCACTTTTTAACATTAAACAATGTAAACACTATGATTGGTTGACATCTTTTCTTTTTATTTTTTAACATTATCATTTGATTTTTCACAATACTTAAGTTGAAAATATAATGTAATTGGTTAACAGGATGTTAAAAAATAAGCTGAGTATCTTTTTAAAACAAAATTTTAAAGGGTGTGGCAGTGCAGTAAACTCAGCTTTATTTATTTTCTTATTAGAGGTGCAATCAATTCAAGCCATTGACATTACTAAATGAAAATAACTTAGTCTCTCAATAATACCATTACATATTGAAATACTCATGCATTTATGCGACAGAGCAAAGGGATTCTCAAATTAAAAATCAAGAATTATGTTATAGCTGTAATTGTTAATTATAATCAATAAATGGTTATTACCAATAATTTTAAATAAAAAGTTATATTAATAGTTATGTAAATGTCCCAGAATTTTTTTCTCTTTTCATCCTTGAAATATCGTTTGTGTATGAAGTAAAGTTTGCAATTAAAAAGCCAGTAATTGCAGTATAAATTGTTTAAAATCAAACCCAAAACATTTGGAAGTTAAAAAAAAATATATTTAAATAAATAAATGGTTTTGTGATTTCAATTTAAACACAAATTTTTATTTAATTCTATTATAGTGATACCTTGATGTCTCTCCAAATTTAATTTTCTAAATTAATGCTATGGAAAGAAAAAATATTTCTTTTAAAATTATATTGTTATGACCACATATCAATGTCAAAATATTCTCTCTATAGCGACCTCCAGTGTTTTACCAGCGAATGTTTCAAGCCTTGAGTCTCCTTGTGGACTTTTTCTATGCCAATGGAAATGGTTTAGAAATGGAGGTTATTCTTATTGAGCCATTTGAGGCAAGTAT
The DNA here is from genome assembly GCA_944989445.1 of Ampullaceana balthica. Taxonomy (NCBI): domain Eukaryota; kingdom Metazoa; phylum Mollusca; class Gastropoda; family Lymnaeidae; genus Ampullaceana; species Ampullaceana balthica. Next base: position 485,213 of record CALYLW010000101.1, read on the forward strand.
ACATTATGTCTTTTTTTTTGGTAATTAAAAATATTTTTGAGTCATAGAAGGTGTAGTAAAATTATACTGAGTTATGTAAGAAATATTCAGACAGTCAAACCCTTTTTAGAAATAATGAAAGAAGAAATGCTTAGTTCATAATTTTTAAGTTTTGAGAGTTTAAGTTATTTTTACATAAAATATATTTAATTTATTAATTGGTTAATTGTAATTATTCTTAAATAATTAATTTGTTTTATGTTTGATTTTAGTTCATGGACTGGAAAAATGTTCCTTAAGAAGGAATGTAACTGTACACCTGTATATAATATTTTTCATTCAATGATTAAGTATTCATAAAAAAGATATTAAAGATATTTGTGACAACTTACAAATGACAAAATTAATATATTAGAACTAAATCAATATCTTGAGCAGCTATAATGCTTTTCTTTCAGAATCTCCGCAAAGAGTTGACTATGCATAAAATGGACACGATGTCTCTCATTGAAGCATTTTATATGGAGAAAAATGAGCAGCAGGTAGGCTAAAGAAAACAAAACAAGTAAATATTTTGTTCAATACATGTAAATACATTTAAATTAAAATAGTTAAAATAATGTATGCATTGCCCACCTAGCCCCGAATGGGTACCTGACACTAGTTTAGGAAACAAAGGTGGCTGAGTATTGTGCCACATAATCCCCTCATAGCCGAGGCCTGTGAATGCTGCACCACTTGCAAAGAGGCCAGCTCTGCATTCTTATAAGAATTTAGTATGTAAGAACCTTCTGCAAATTCTGTAATATTAAAAGAAATGTGTTTATGGACCTCAGTTTTATCATTACAAAAATTATAAGAATTGAATTTATATTTTTCCTCATGAAATGATTGAAAATTTCTATTTTATCCTTAAATGCAGTAATGCCATTTTTAATAATTAATAATTATATCTCCAACCAGGCCCACACAGAGAGTACAGAATATGGTATTCTGAACATTAGAGCAGTTTATAAGTTTGATTCACATAAGCTTCTCGTGGAAGGTGAAATGATATTAAATGAAATATAAATCATCATTTTTTAAGATTATGCTTAGTAATCATGTTTCTCATTAATTTAACTACCCATATTTTCTTTAGAATTAATTGAAAGTAGGTCTAATTGTATAATTAAAATCAAAATTGTTGCAATTATTAAAATTTTGTTAGGTGTATATTGCTTAAGTAGTTTTAGATCACAAACTTAACAAAATTAAGTTTCTAAATAATAATATCCTGTGTGTCAAAGAGAACAAAATTGCATTTAAACTAATTAATGTTCATGCATCTCTCTCTCTTTCTCTTCTCTCAGTGGTCAGTGCTAAAGACCTCATTCCTTTGGATGCCAATGGTGAGCAATTGTTAAAATCAATCAATCATTATAATTATTTAAAAGGTAAAGAGCTTTAAAAGAGCTCTTAAATACAATTTTACATTTTATAAATGTTCAGGTTTTTTCTTATCTTCTAAGGGCTCAGTGATCCATATGTGTTGGTCTCTCTTGCTCCAGAGCATGTCTTTCCCGGGATTCCAACACAGAGTACCAAAATCGTTAAGAAAACCCTTAATCCAGTATTTGATGAATCTTTTGAATTGTATGTAAATTTCTTCAGAATCATTTATCTATATTAGGAAATTAATTATGTGAATTATTATTTTTTTAAGCTTAATAAAGCTTTTACTATTTTTTAAAAAATTATTAAAACTCTTTTAATGTCTATATGGCTTTCAAAACTATGCATCTTGACTGTATTAAATTCAAATTTCAAAGAAAAATAAACTTGTTGAAAAATATTTTTGAATCAGATATTAAAACAATTTGATTCTCAGCCACATTCAGCCATCCCAGTGTGTTCACCATGGTGCAACTTTGACCTTCACTGTTATGGACCATGATTTACTGTTCCAAAATGACTTTGGTGGTGAAGCCTTTCTCTCATTGTCTGATGTGCATGGAGTAGGAGGAGAAGAAATTTCTGGTTATGATGTGTTGAGTATCATTTCCTTACCTCTCATCCACCCAAAAGCTTCAGGTAAGAAATGTTGCGAAAGATTTATCCATTTTAAAAAAAAATGTAATATAAAATTAGCTCGTTCTAAATAAAATCAAAATTTTTAAACAATTTTTTTTAAAATGCAAACTATGACAGCTAACTTAAAATAAGAAAGGATAATATCATAATGCATAACAATGACAATAAATATACATTTTTAACACTAAAAAGAACAACTTGAAACTTGTTCTTTTTTAATCAGTTTCATGAATTTGTTGTTGTTTTTTTTTAATTTGATGCAAATTTCTCAATATATTCTTGAATGCACATTATCAATATTTAAAAATCTAAGACTAGACAAAAAAACATGGATAAGCATAGGATGCAATAATCTTCTGTATAGAAGCACCATCTGTAATGTATAAGAAGTAGAAGCTTTTAGCAACAAAACAAATTCAACCTTGCATTTCAAAAGGACTACAATTATGTTTTCATTACATTGTTAAAAACCTCAGTAATCCAATTTTAAAACAAAAACCATATATTTTTCAGACCATGGTGCCTTGAATGTACTAAAAAGAAGAACTTGGGATGGCACAGCACAAGAGTTCATAAAAAAGCGAAGTGTTATTGAACAACAAGCCAAATAATCTGAAATTTTTTACCATGGAGAACTTTGGTAACCGTACCTGAAACATCCCAAGATTACTTGATCTAGTTTGGGATCCCAATTAAATCCCATACACATAGCAATCACAGCCATTTCTGCAAACAGCTGTTAAAATATAAGCAGTTAAAAACATATGGTGTTCAAAAACCCTAAAATTGAGTACTTTTTTTAAAAACCCAGCACAACTTTTTCTGTAGTAGGCATTACATTCAGTTGTCAGCGTGAAGGTGTGACATATGTCTGTTACTTGTGTTTGATTTCATAATACAAAAATGATGAAATTATTTATTTTCAAACTGCTAACAGCATTTTAAAGGGTGTGTTATGTTTTCCCACCAACTCCAATGTAATAAAGGGAATTTTTTTATAAAAGCAATTCTTTCATTGGCTGTAACTATAATGTCTCACAATGTCACTGATTAATAAGGATCACATCTCTTATTGATCACTAAGGTATTGCTCACAACACACTTTGTAATTGTATTTATATGCTATGACCCACTGTCATAGTGATCAAATGTTACATAAATATTTTATCTATTGTATTTTAACAGCCCTTCAAAACCATTTAACTATCAATCATTTTTTATATATAATTTCTTAGAATAAACATACCCAAACGATCCCTATGTCTAAATACATGAAATTTAAAAAATTCTAATACTAACTCGTAATTCCTGTAGAAAGTCGCAAATATTACTTGTGTATTGGCTGTAATTATGCACATATGTTATGAGCATCTTACAATACAAATGAGTTACAGAAAGATATCATTTTATTTTACAGGAGCTGTTGGTATGAATTCTTCATTGTTTTTTAAAAAAAAAGAAATACTGCTGTTTTTTTTAAAATGATTATTCTATCATTCAAAATTTATTTTGTTGGTAAAAAATTATCAGCAAATGCTATGAACTTTATAAATTTTTATTTGTATTTTAGGTTATATTTTAACACTTTCAAGTAAGTGTATAGGATAATGAAATAAATTATTGATTTTTACATCTTAATTTTTTTTTATTACTTTAATTTTCACCTTAATAGTTGAAAAATAAATTATTTGGACACGGTGGTCGAGTGGCAGCGCACTGGACTGTCGTACCGATGGTCACGGGTTCGAATCCGTGTGAAGACAAGGGTTTGTTCCCGGGGCCTAGGGCGTCCCTGAGTCACCCCGCTCCGAATGGGTACCTAACACTACATGTAGCTAGGCGGCTGGGTAATGCGTGGAACCCACAAAGCCGTGGCCTGTGATTGCTGCATCACTTGCCAACAGATCATCTGTCATGGTCTGTGGACGCAACTATCTTCTGCATAGAAGGAGCGTCTGTATAGATAAGATAAGAAGATAAAATGATGTTGTTTTGTTTGTTTTTTTTTAAATAAAAAAGGCTAAAATTACTAAAGCAAAATGGATGGAGCATTGCAAATAAAATTCATTCAAACTACATAAACATTTTAAAATCTTAATTAAAATTGTACCAACAATTTTATTCAATTTTTTTAATCTAGTTTTAATGGAAAATAAGCCATTTCTTACCATGCATAGTTTGTTTTGTGTATCTTTTAAAATGTATCTTTAATATTTTTCTTTTTATATTGAGAACTTCAATAAATGATTTCATCAATCCGGGCCTACTGAACTTTTCTTTGGAAAAAAAAATATTCAAACATTTCATTTTTATTGAGATAATTACCTAAGCCTTTTTAAAGACATTGGTAAATTATATCATAGGTCCTCATCTGATTTATGATATGATAAATAAAAAATGCTTTTTCAAATTTGGTTTTGGTATTTTTCAATTTATATGTTAGTACAAACAATTTTACCAAATTTGTTCCTACCTGGCTATTTTAAAAATATCATTTTATTTTAATGTTCTATAGAGAAGGAATGTTTATCATTTTATACATAGTGTTTTACAATTTAAAAAATTTAAGATGTTTATAGACTATTTTTACAATGTTCCCTTATAACTAAATCACTTACTTTTTTGAGAATAGTTGAAAAACCATGACTCAGTATTTTTCAAACTTAAATAATTTGAGACATTATTCAGTTTACGCTCATAAATATAATTATTTCATTGACTGTAATTTATTTTTCCACTTTTCTGTGGCTAAATAAGTTGTGTAAATATGGAAAATGCCACCAAAAAATAAGTGCAAATTTGAATGTTTAATGTTTGAGCTGTTCCTATCACTTATGTGCAATATTTATTTCATTTAAATTAATAAAACTTTCACTATGTAAACATTTCATAAATCTGTTGGAAAATACGTATTAGAAATTTTATCAAAGCACACGTCTTCATTTTATCCATTTAAAAAAACGTTTATGTGTGTGTGGGGAGGGAAGCAATGGCAAAATATGGTATGGGAGACTCAGAACTCAGTAATCTAAATTTATTTGCATGACCAACCTTTTCTGTGGGTTAATAAGTTTAATAAAAGTGTTGGTCCAAATTTTTATTTAGTAATTAATTATCAATTAGAGATAATTTTGTCGGTCAAGTCCATTTTATGATTTCACAGATCTTTACATTAATCATTAATGTAAAAAAAAATTAAACATAACTCAATGTGAGTTATGAATGTGAACTTGTTGTACAAGCACTGATCTTTTTTAAAAAAACACATCATTTTATTTGTTTTCCAAATTTGAAATAAATGTTGTATTAACAATTATGTTCAAAAGTTATTTTCTGGAGTATGTATTAATAAAATGTCTCTTTTAATATACTCTTTAAAGAAAAAAAATCTTGCGCACATGTGTATTTATGTTCAAGTTGTCCCGATAATGTCTGAACATTTTAAAAACTGTTTTACACATTTCATCATTTTCCCGACTCTTTGCTTACTAAGAATATCTATTAACTCACGAAATTAGTCATGAATAGTCTTAAGTTGACTAATTTTGTCAAAGGGCAATAGAAAGTTTAGCCCAGCAGTATTATCATAAATTGAATTTATAAGTATAAATATATTATTCTTTTATTTATGTAGTTCATTTTAAATTAAAAGATGACAAAACGAACTAACAACCATCAATGAACTGGTCAAATGAAGTTGACAATTTATTCATAATGACTTAGGAGAAAAATATCTTATAAAATATACATTTGCCTGTTTTCTTTTTCACTGAAACAGTAACAATTGGAATGATAAGAGAAAACAATTCAAAAAACATACTTAAGAAAGAAATTTAGTGAATAACGAAATCATTCAAGAATGATCTGCAAACTTGCTGACCAAAGCACTTAGTAAATTCTGATCAAAGTAATTAACTTAGAAGAAATACAAATATTTTTTTTTAATCACAACCTGAGGAAAATAATCTACCAAAAAAAAAGCATTTTTTCAGCCAATAGACAAAAAGTAGTGTAATTATACCTTAATTTATTGAATGAAAGGAAAAATGTGTACATTTACCATCTTACATGTGTGTTGAGGTAGTGCAAGGTGATAGCTACTAAAAAGTATGAAGCTAGCATATCTTTCAAATGTGGCACATTGACAAACCTATTGGCATAAAAACAATACTGAAACAAATTTTGGAAACTAATCAAGTTCTGTTAAAAAATTATTTCAATTTAGTTTGTAAATGTCATAAAATAAGCTCAAAGACATGACTCTTTATTATATTCTTGGATGTAGAACTAAAAAAAAATTGATTTCTATATATATCCTTTTTATCTTAAATTATGTCAGTATTTAAATCCTGTTTTCTCTCAAACTTAGAAATATCCATTAAGTAAAAACATATGTACTAATAAAAATTTTCACATGCCAGTGTGTAGAATAAGTGTACTTTCTTATGTTTCTAGTAATCAAGATAATTCCTCTTCTTTTTTTTGTTCTCAAGACTCAAAGACATAGGACTTAATATCAGCAGACTTTAATCAGCAGACTTTGGTTAGGCAAGACAATGTCATAGCACTTCAAGTAAGCAGAGTTATGGTTAGAATGACCATACCATACATAGCACATCAAATAAGCAGACTTAGATTAGAATGACAATAATGTCATAGCACTTCAATAAAGCAGTGTTAGTTAAAATGACAACCTCAAATCAAATCTAAAAGCTGACTTTATAAAGTAACATGATACATCTTAAATGCAATACCTGTCAACCTCCCACAATAAACATTTATTATCAGACGCCAAAAAAAAAGATTTAATTTTTTTAAAATAAAAAAATCAACATTATTATTATTAATACATTCCTGTGGCAGTTTCAATATTAAGTCACATGCATTTTCTCAGATTTCCGTCAAGAAATGTTTTACCTTATTTTGTAATAATAGTCACCATATCATTAACTAGCAGTTTATGAGTATCTTTAAGTTTATTTTTACAAATCTAAATTCCCACAGGTAATTTCTTTTAGCTGATTTTCAATAATTTAATATTTAAAAAAATAATTTTCAAATGATCTAGATTTTCATTATAAATATAATGTATAAAGAAGTTGACAGGTATATTTTTTATGGATTATGCTTCATAATAACAATTTATCTAACAGTTATGTTTATTATATACAAGAGATAAATAAATCTCTATGATTAAAAGTTACAACATTTAAAGACCTTAACATAGGCTTCTTTTTTTTAATTTTAAAGTAACTAAATTGATTTACAACAGTCTGCTAGCTGCCCTAAAACATATGTGATTATGTATTTGTGTAAAATAATCTTTCAGAATTCAAACAAACATGTGAACATGAATATATCTGGGTACCTTCATTATTGTGCTCCTTTTGAATAAGCTTTATCATTAAAGCTGAGCTTAAGCCAGACAAGTTTCAATGAGACAGTAAACATTTGGTACCGTCAATAAAACATAAGTTTTGTATAAACATGTTTATTTTTGAAAATGTAAAAAGCCTCACTGTAACTTTATCACAAAGTATACGGAAGGATGCCAACGGATACCTGTTAAGTTAAGAGAAGACTAGTGCTGGAACTGAATTGTTGCTTCAAAACGCAAAAAAAACATTTGAGAGATTTATTTAACAATAATAACAAAGAACAGGGGTTCACGGTTTACTTGGACCTGCAGCTGTGTCCATAAGGCGGCTGGCCATGAGTTCTCAACCCTATACCATACATATATATATATATATATATATATATATATATATATCACATGTTATCAAATGTATTGGAGGGGTGGATAGATCAGGTAGCCAGCAGTATCTGCTATTTCATAGAAAAGGCCAAAATTATGATTTAAAGCTTTCTGTATTACTTGTTGCGGGTAACATGTGTATATTTAAATAAAGACATTATAACCTCTTTTTAAGTATAAAAACAGTATATGGCAGTCAGATATTTCAAGATGATTAATTACATTAGTAAATAAACAATACATCCGATTGATTACTTTGAGACAGATAACTACTAGCTGTATAAGGTTACGCTTGAACTTTTACAACACCAATGTTATGTTTCCTTGGACGGGGTGGGGTGGGGTCTCCCTGGACGACTGATGTTTCCTTGGATGGGGTGGGGTCGGTTCTCCCTGGACGACTGATGTTTCCTTGGACGGGGTGGGGTCTCCCTGGACGACTGATGTTTCCTTGGATGGGGTGGGATGGGGTCTCCCTGGACAAATGGCCCCCCACTCTGATCAAAAGAAACACGTTTGAAAATTGTTCATTTTTGAAACGACTCCCGCACAAGGACTGCTGCAATGAGTCGTGTGACTAAGCATCAAGTCTCACACAAGCTAAAGATGTCCGGGTGATTCACTAGTATCTTGCGGCGTTTGTGGAGGTGCCAGTCACAGCGATGTCCCCTTTCCTGTACTGCGGGATGGAGGGGAGGGCTTTGGTTATTTTCCTCTCCTGCTGTGGTGGCGTGCTGACATTTGAGTTGTCAGACTGGTTGTTTACAGAAATCACAGCTGAGCTTTGAGAGTAAACTGTGAGCAGGTAAAATTAAAAGATGGAGTTTTAAAACAGAAGCTGAAGGAAGTGACATGGCTTATCATAAATGGAGTCAAAATGGTGGCCAAAAATAACCAAGCCAAATTTGTAAATTTTCTTGCATTTTAAACAAAAGAATATGTTAAGTGTTGTAAAAATTTGAAAACGTAATGTTTAGATAACTCATACACATTAAATTTTAAATCAGTTGAAGATATTTATTTTTATTTTCCAGATACAAACATAATACCTGTTTCTATTATTTTCTGCATTAGAACATGGCTAATTTAAAACCACTAAACCAGTGCAATCCATTTTTATTCTCCTGGAATCCGCTGAAATATTTAGTTTCTAGATGAGCATTTCTGAGATATTTTCTTTCAAGGCCCTGCTATTTTTTATACTTCAATTTTGCAAACAATGAGATATCCGCATATACCAAAATACACACACTGGTACGTCATGTTAACATAACCTGGATGTTCACATTTTTCCCTTTGGACTGTTTCAAGGTCACTACCGGGCATTAGGAAATCTCTGCTCTAGATGTGCCACTGATAAAAAAAAACTTTTGCTGAGGTGACAGTTTTTAGACTTACATCGTTTGTTTTTCTGAGGATGGCTGTGGTTATGCCTGTAGATGTCTGACATGACTGTGTTTGGTGTGTTGGACCTCAACGTTGACGTGTCATCACCAAATGCTGGATGAGTTGGGTTGTTTTTTTTGTGGAAATAAATAAAATGAAAGTATTTACTTTCAAATAGGGATGTTAGACTGAATACGCACTGAGCTAAGTAGAAAGATAAATGTATGAGGGACTGCAAAGAAAAAGGATAAGATTACAAAATGAAATTTAAAAAATAAAGATTTAATTTTTTTTAAATATCATTATCTGAATAGGTGTTTACTATCAAGAGACATATAAATATTGAACTTACGCTTTCCTGCTCCATGACGGATGTTGCTATTGGTCGAAATTTTCCTTCTCTGTCGGGTTCTATTTTTTTGTTCTGATAATTTTCTAGCTTGAGCACGAGATTTCTGAAAGGCAAAGAAAAAAATTATTATCTTTTAACAGATGTGTAACATTCTATGGCAATCTGGACAAAGTAGATTTTATTTTCTCAAGAACCGGTAAAAACAGTTGACCTACATCCCAATGGTGCTGTAAAGCAGTTCTTCCACTTGGGGTACGTGGGATCTGTGCTACTGTGCTAGACAACCACTAAAACAGTTGCTTTTATTTGATAGTCAAAAAATAAATAAACTGAAATTGCCTTTTAAAAATCTATAAAAGTGAAGAAACAATAAACAATGCACAAAACAAATCCACAACTTTTAGTTAAAATCTTCACTTACTTCAAGATAACTGTGATTGTTATTATTGTTTCCAGTGTATCGGACGGCTCGCCTACGGGCTTCTTCCTGCTCCTGTATACGTTTACTGCCGATGTGTCCGATAACTCGAACGGTCTGTACGTTTGGATCTGTGATGCTGCTGATTCTCTCCAGCGCCTCATCTCCTACCCCAATGGAATAGACTCCTTCCCCCATACTACGATTGTGCAGGGCCAACCGACTCGGCGTCAGCTTGGTCCCAAAGTCATCGAAATCATCATCGTCGATCGGCGGTTGTGGCCGGTAAAGAGGCCTCACCCCGAACTTGTCGGTCGCCCCGCTGGCGATGCTGGCTTGGTTTCTTTTCTTGGCGGCCAGGGCGGCTATGCTTCGCGTGTTGGCGTTGATCACGTTGCGGTCCTCGTAGGACACACGTGAAGGAGCTATTGGGGTGGGTATGTGCTCAACTAGTTCAAGATCTGTTTGATAAAAAGGCTTCTCTGCTTGTTGAAAGGATTTGATTTTAGCACTCTGTGTGAAGACCTTGCTGTTATCATCATCTACATCACTGGAAATATATCAAATGATTTTTTTTTAAAAATCAAAATAACCACAAACAAAATTTTGAACGTCAGATACATTTTTACATAAACTACAACAGAATTAAAAAACTTAAGATTTACTTCATAAATTAATTTTAAAAAATAATTTCTTCTAATTAGACATTAAAAAAATAATCGGGAACATAAGTACTCATGGGGTATTATTTTTTACTTAATGTGCCCAATTATCCTGAAATTCTCTTTTAGCGCAATTCATAATAAAAAGAAAGAACTTACTCTCCAATCTTAGGTGTGGAAGGCAGATTGAGATTGCTCAGAGAGGCCACCTGTTGAACAACAAAATGTAAAAATCTAAGTCAACAAAAAGATAAAAATTATTTCAAATTTTTTATATTTCATGGGCTTTTATAATGGAGTTTATGTCTTAATTTTCTTTTAATACTAAGGAAATTGTTGAGGCGTGGAATCAATGCAGCATAAAAAAAATTTTTTTTTATTTTACCCTAACCTTATCAATGGATGAAAATGAACTGATGTCATCTCCCTTGAGGAGGCGGTGATTTTGTTCTTCTGTGTAAAGCTCATACAGCTGAGCCAGCTCAGGTGGACATGACAACTTGTGCTCTGAGGAGGTCGCACCACATATTTCACATTTACTAAATAAATTTTGTAAACAATTATAATTATTGGAAGAAAAAATGGAGGCTATCTTACTGGTTTCCAGATCCCTTAGTTTTTTTTTGTCATCTTATAATATAAAAATTAAACTACAGTGGGACCCGCTTAGGTCGACGGCCTCGGGGTATGAAAAATGGCGCGAGATAACCGATCATCGAGTTAAACGAAAACCAATATGGCGGAAAAATATTAACATGCGCTTAAAATTTCTTTATATACATGATGTGCGTTAATTAGTGATGGGACAATTAATCGTAATCGTATTGGAATATCGGGACCCATTTCTTCACTCTTTCCTAAGGTTGTAAAGACCGTTCGTTTTTAAGGACGTTTAAGTTTAAATATAACCCTTTATTGCGTTAGCGCAGTTTTTTTTCCCTAGTACATAACTACATGTATAACAAATTCATATACTCCTGCCCGCCACAGCGCCACAGCGCGCGCAGGGTCCGCTGGTGACTTGCGTGACTTGCCTTACAAGCTACACAAATAAGTAACCCACCCCGTCCCCTCAGCATACAATGGACTCGGAATTCCTTCGGTAACTTGAGTGCTAATTGGGCTAACCAACAACAATGGTGTGGGAGATTGAGAGTGGGGTGGGTAAACTGTCTGTAGTCTGTTATATTATATATTTTAAAATCTGGGGAGCCTTGTTTACAGTAAGCACCCTATGATTTTGGTATCGTCCCATCACTTGCGTTAATAAATGTATGCACATGTTTTTGGAGGTCTTTTTACACAAAGGCGTTGCCTTTATTTGTTTGTCTATCAGACTATCATGACCAATATGTGACTCATGACAAAAAAGCGAACTCTTCCCTATAAAAGTGTACAAAAATAAATTAGGAACTCCTATTGAACTTTTGAACTTTCAACTTTGACTCATTTTAATTAATTCTAACCAATAGTTAAATGGCTTTTGCACACGGCCACTTCTTATGAATGAAACAATGAGAACAAAGCAGTAGTAATAGAGTCAAAATGAGGTTGAAGGATGAATGGTTGCCAATGACAACAAGTCTGCACACGGTACATTTTGTTATTCCATGCGAAACTAAATGTTTTAGACATGCGATTCTTCGTGCATCTTTGCTATTGGAGCAATTATGTAATACTCGGCGTCACTTACGCGGCCGATTGCCGAGTATCTCCGAGTATACGAAAATCGGCCGATGCCGAGTAGCCGAACGGATCGGTTCAGCCCTATCGATAAGAACATTTTCAAAAGCTGGCGATTTAAGTTAGTAACACAGCGCTGTGAGCATGCGGGCTGTGACGTCACCAGCGAGGCAGAAATTGTATGCCTTCACTTGGTTATAAAAAATCACATCTAACATTTTCAAAGCTGACGATTGGTCATGGGTATCGAGATAACCAACACTAAGTGGCAAATTTGACCCTCTTTTGTGCTTGAGATATTAGGCTTCAGCGACTTAAAATAATCGAATTAACCGATGTGAAAATGCAAAGACAAAGAGAGAATTTGGCGGTGCCAAAAAAAAACGTCGACTGATGAGTTAACCGGGGCTCGAGTTAACTGGGTCCCACTGTACATGAATAAAAAAATAATATATTGCTAAATACTATGAAAGAAAAAATCAAAGGCTGACCTTCTATGATTCGTTTCTGACGTTTGATGATGTCATCAGATAAGTTTCTGTAGTGGTGAAGCTTGGTAATGACCATGTCTTTGTGGCGAATCTGGAAGTCTCTGAGCAGTCCAGCTGACTGGCCTTCAAGGGATTCTATCTCCAGCTGGTGCACGCGACACAACAGTTTGAGGATCTCTTGCTGGTCTGCACTGCTAATCCTTACAGGAATCATCTGTGGTTGTGGCAATAACAAATGATTTCATCTTCTAAAAACATCTCTGACATTTTAAAACTCCATCAATATTTTAAATGCCAATAAACATGCAAGGCTAGACATAAACCATGGATAAGCATTTAACACAATAATATTCAGTATAGAAGGAGATAGAAATAATAAGATAAGATAGGATTTAGTTATTGAAAATCCTATCACTTTAAAAGATCTATGATGTATAAAACGCCCATTTAGATATCTACAAGATAACAGTCTTTTATTGATCCAGACAAATGATTTTAAAAAAGTATATTTCATTGTACATATACAATCTCAGCATATGAATAAATACAAATATTAACCAAGATTTTAAGATTAGAATTACCAAAAACACAAACTATTTTTTCTTTCCAATAGGATGCAAAATCAGCCACGAAAACAAAATTAACTGATCAACTCTCAAAGTGAGAATAATTCTTTAGCTACTCATTATTCATATTTGGTAACCCCACCCCCCCCACCCCCCGATGAGTAGCCTGGAGACTTGTTACATGTAAGGACAAATATTATTCTCATGTACTATGGTCCTAACTTTAGAGGAAAGAATTAGCTCTCTGATAAAATTAAGTTTTCAAATCATGTGGCCGCAAAACTCCCATTTGTATATACATGTTTACCCCAAAGCCATTATTATGTGTTACACAAACCTCCCATTAGGATATCAATATGTACCCTCAGGCCATTAATATGTGGTACACAAACCTCCCATTTGGATATCAATATGTACCCCCAGGCCATTAATATGTGGTATACAAACCTCCCATTTGGATATCAATATGTACCCCCAGGCCATTAATATGTGGTACACAAACCTCCCATTAGGATATCAATATGTACCCTTAGGCCATTAATATGTGGTACACAAACCTCCCATTTGGATATCAATATGTACCCCCAGGCCATTAATATGTGGTACACAAACCTCCCATTTGGTTATCTACAAGTTCAAGTCAATCACGAAGCCAGTGTTGAACAAACCTCTTCTAGTTTTTGTGTTTTGAGCCTGGCTGCCTCTAGTTCTCTTTGAATGGTTGCCTTGACTCTCTCTGTCTTGTGTTTCTCTTCATGCAAGACTTTTAGTTCATCTCTGGCAACCTGAACTTCAACTGGTTCAACTCCTGGGTCACCTGGCAATTCGTTTTCTTTATCTTCTTCTAGTACAAACAAGACAGTACAGTTAGAGAATAGTTTTTAAAACCTTTAACGTTAAATTTGTATGACAATAGACTATGGAGTCATTTCCTCTTCTATAGCTCAATGGCCAGAGTTCTTAAATGTAAAGCAGCGCACATTTTAATAGTGGAAATGTTATTCAGACTTTGAATTTCTATTCCACATGGAATAGTGTTTTCAATTTAACAGCCTTGGTTTACCTTAAGATATTTAGTTGATAGTGGATTAGCTGTCAGTCAGTTGAGATACTGAAAGTATAAATTATGACCAACTGACCTACCTAAAAACTTGTTATCTGTAAGGTTTGTGATTTCTCTGTTTCTAAGCTGACGGGCTCGCTCCACCTGGTATCTATATTTTATTAAAATAAAAATTCATTTTAATGTAGTTCTTTTACTAAGAAATACTAGGCATGGAATAAAAAAAATCCTTTACATCTGAATAATTAATAGTTTTTTTTATTACTTTATTATTTATAAATGACCAGATGTACTCACTCACTGATAACCAACTGATTTCTGTTGGTCTCAAGACTTATCTCCATAGATGCATTGTTAAGCTCCATGCGTGTCCGCCTAGTTGAAGGGAATTAAACGGAAAGCATTTTAGAACCTTTGATACAAGGAATTTATTGTAATTTTTAATGTAAATATTAATTTACTCCTTAAACCGCAATGGATTATTTGTTCAATTAGAGTTTTTGTTAAATTTTTCTTTAAATATTTCTGCCCTTTAGCCACTGAAACTAGATGTACAATGTTTGAGCTTCCTCCAAAGTTCCATCTAGCCCATCTCATCTACCAACCTGAGCTCCATCTGATCTTTAAAACTGGTCAGCAGCTGCTCCTTGAAGTGGGTCAGTTCAGATTTATCTGACTTTCTTTGGGACTCTACAACTTCAGCTGGACACAAAAGTATACAAGTTGAAATGCTTTTTTATAATTTATTTAAACTACTGGTTCAGTGATGACTTTTTAAAATCTGTGTTTCTTTTTACTGTTTTAAAAATGATTTTAAATTTTTTTTAAACGTAAAAAAAACAAGTTTTTCACTATAAATCCTTTATGTACGAGACGTAACTAAAAGAATGTTCATTATAATACGCAGCGCCAGACCATCCAGAAATACAAAATTGCAGTTGTGTCTTAAAACATGTTTAATATAATGCGCACCGATCAGGAATATGTTTATAAAAAGAGTTGTCAATAAAATACGCACCTTCTTGCGCGACAGAAAGGTTGTTCAATATAATACGCTCTATCTCAAAAAATAGCATGATACATAAGAATAAATAAAATAATCTAAAAAATCAATAATTTAATTACGGTCCATGCGATCGATCTGAAATTTTGATACATTGTTTTTATTATTGGTACGAAACTGCCTGCAAAATTTCAGCTCGCTCGCTTACGAGCAAGTGGGTTAAAAATCGATCAAAAGTTTTGGCGACAAGCAAGGGCGGTCGGTCGGTCGGCCGCAGACACCCCGAGTTAATATAAAGGATTTAAAAATGCAAACAACTTATTAAGTGTGAAGGCTGCCCTTTCTATTTGTGACTTCATTTATATTTAATGTCTTCCTTGTTTCATTATAATTTTTAATTGTTCAAGTTTTGTGTACCAATAAGATCTTTCCTCAGGGGACTTTGTTACACTTCCAGCAACATTAGTTTTGCATCCCTTGAATAAGTTTTCTAAAAGAAACATAAATAATTGATTATAATTTTATGCTTGACAAAAATCTGTGAGACTCACATTGCACAGCCTGAATGTTAGCTACTGAATGTTTTTGCTGCGTCTGCTCAGTTAGTTTGGTCCTGAGACGCATAATCTCATCTCTCAGTTCTGAGATGATATTTGAGTACTGAGCTATGTGGTAGGCCACATCTGTGACATTCCTCCGAACCTATAATGAAACAAGTAAAGACATCATATGATTTGACTTTGCACTTGCGGAATATTAAATTTAAATATTAAATTTATTACGGTTATTTTCCTCTATATGTAAAATATTTTCTCTCAATTAATATGCATGGCAATAAAAAAAATCTCATCAGATACCAAATGACTTGTCATTGACAAAAAATCAGGCACCAGGTAAATCCTAAGCATTATGCTTTCAATAATTTTTAAAAATACAACTAGATGATTATCAGTTTTAAAAAATGGTTTTGGTGCTTCTTGACTGAGTAATGTAATGAGATTATACAATTTAATTCACTATTAAGGTCCTATCTAAAGATGATATTAGCAGCCCTTTATGTTGGAAACTGGAGATAAGTGCCCTCTTTACACAACCCTGGTGTGTGGTATCAGGCTTTTATATTTTTACACAATAAAATTTAATTTAAAAACCTCTTGATCAAACGGTTGTTCTTTTTTATATTGTATAATATGCAATTTAGAAGCCCTTTCCCATAATTTTAAAATAGTTTTGAATTTTTAAGTGTGTGAATGTTCGTTTAGCTTGGTTTTTTTTTATGACACACCAAGATCCAACTGGTGACAAAATACTTTGTCTAAACAAAGTGTGGAACATACTCGTTGACAAATAATGTGTAAAACCATGTTATACAGACATGCACACTACAGTTACAGATGATTTTCAAGATCTAAGGATTTAAATTTATTCATGATAACATGATATGTACTTCACTTCCAAATGTTTAATACATCTTATACCAATCAAATAAGGTCCAGAAAATATAAAGAAACCAATGAGGCCACTAAGAGTTAAAATTCATCACAAAATTCTAAGCTCTTTTTCACTTTTTAAATTTATGGAAATTTTTAAACAATTAAAAATTTTAAGGACTATAGCATGACATTGTTCAAGAATCTGTTTCTCCTTTTGAGGGTGAAGAAGACACATGAAAATAGGTTACCTTTGTTTTGATGTGCTTTGCCCTGTCAGCATAAACAAGTGTGTTACGAGACTCCTCAAATTGTGTACTAGCTGGACTAATATGTGCAATCATGACAGTTCTACAATTTCCACCCAGAGCATCTTTTAGCAAGCGAGTCAGCTTGCTATCTCTGTAGTTTATATACTTGGGACCATTTTTGTCACCTTAAAAAACAGTTTTCATGTTATTGATTCAGAAATTTTAATTGTACTTGATAAGGATATAATTTATATTATTTTAAAAAATAATTTTAAAAGCAATCTTATACTAAAGATATACTTAAATACTTTTGAATAGTTGTTTAAATTTGGTTAGATATTATTTTATCTTAGAAGATTCTAATATTTGGTTTTGTAAATTGGATGCTTTTTAATAATAAATTAAGTAATGGGCTACTATATAATGATTTTACAGCAAGGAATAATATTTTAAAAATTAACAATTCAAATATTTCTAATTTCTGAATAAATCTGTATAAAACAATTCAAACATTATTCTTTATTTCATTTTATTAGTGAAACATAAATATTTTAAATTTCAACTAAACAAAAATGATAAGTCACTGGTTGAGTCTGAAATTTTACTCACTTAATGCATTAATACAGTTGCCAAGAGCTAGGAGTGAACGATTAATGTGGGCACCTTCTACCATTCTCTTGCCTCTGTTGTGGGTATTTGCAGCTCTCTCTGACCCCGCCAGGTCAACCAAGAAGAGACGGCCGGTACGGACCTCTTGCATTATGTTCCGTACTTTATTCCTCTGTCTGACTGTCACTTGTAAGATTGCATGTGACCTTGAAGAGGTGGCATTCGCTGCTGTTGGCTCTTGCGTTCGTTCCAAGTTGCCCTTAACAAGCATTGCCATAACCTGAGATCAGAAGAATTAAGGTGGTTATATTCTACTAGTTCTCCTGATATTTAGGCTTTAACTGTTAGTATTCAAACAAGTCTGTGGTATCATTACTGAGGTCGGTGTAACACAGAGTATTAGCACGTGGCTTTTTTTATGATAATGATTAATATTCTTAAATAATAAAGTCTGTCAACTTATTTAATTGAAATTCATCACCTCTTCAGTTGACCTTGCTGTAACCTCAGATATCCCAGCTACTTGAACATTTCCCTTTGCATCTTCACGCAGTTCGAGAAAACCAGAATCTGGATTTAGAAGGTCACGAATCATTTCATTGTAGATCTGAAACAGATTTTAATACAATGTGTACTTTTTATTGGTGTTACCTAGTTTGGATTATAGTTTGAAAATCACTCATTATTTTATAATCGGTAAATATAATTACTCTTAACTAGGGCTGTACCCGATTCAAATTTTCAAAATCAGGCCGGAGCCGGATTTAGCCGGATTTGGCCGCATTTGCAAAATGAAATCCGACCGGAGCCGGATTTGTAGAAACGGCTGGATTCCGGATTTGCCGGAGCCGGGGTTGAATTCCGGTACACCCCTACTCCTAATACACACAAAGGTTTATGAATTGAAATCTAGCAACTAAAAGTTGTCTTATGAACCTTATTTATATTTTAATATAGTCATCAATGAGTTACAAAATTGTTGGCATTGTGTTGACATTTTAAAATCATGGACACAGACTAAAGTGCTTGGTAATGATCAGATTTAAAAGAAGAGAAATTAAATATAGAGACATTTACATTACAGAGAACTGTTAATAAAACATAAAAATGCGTTTTTTTTCACTAACCTCCAAATAAGACATTGTCACTTTAAATGCCTTGTCTGTATTTTGTCTCATTTCAAGAAACAAGTCATTCAGAGCTTGGACCATAATTCCTGGCTCCCCATCTTTGCCTAACATTGTGTAGGTTTTGCCAGCACCTTGAATTTTTTTTTAATTTAACTATTTAAATGTACCTTTAATTCCAAAAATATTGTTATGTAGAATAAAAATGTCTTATTAGTTTACAAATTTTTTAGTTTCTAGAGAATTTTGACATAAAATATTGTTAAACTAAATATGCATTAAGCTTACTTAAACAAATTTTGAAAAACATAAAATAAACGCTCCCTAATTTGATATCAAATATCTCAAAATGTCTAACCTGTTGGGCCATAAGCAAACACAGTGGCATTGTATCCACTTGTGACATTTGGAATCAAAAATTTTGTTGTTTCTTCATAAACATCTTTCTGTAAAATATAAATATTTAGAGATTATGATCTATCCTCCATCACAATTTTTAAGAAATATATGAGATTTCCTTGCTTTGTCCACGTGAAACATGTTATAATTAAAAATTTAGATGTGCTTAAGTACTCTAACACAATCCTATATTTTAAAAAAATTATAAAATCTAAAATCTTGCTACTTATATTTTAAATTTTTTGTTCATATTGCAATATCTTTGTAACTATAAAGAATTATTATTCACTTGACTGAACTTGAATGGGGAAGAAACACATGATCTTTTTAGCAGAAATATTTCCATGTCACTGTTAAAATGTCCATGATCTTTTTAGCAGAAATATTTCCATGTCACTGTTAAAATGTGTAAATTGTATTTGAAAATCTCACCTGGCTGCAGCTTCCATCAAATATACAGTCAAAAACATACTGTTTTTCTCTTGATCTGTTAGCCCTAAGAACATCATCTGGATCATCTGCAGGGTCTAGCAAAACAACCATCTGCCAAATGAATAAAAATCCAGTGAATTTCTTTGTGTTCACATATCAAATTAAGTTTCTGGGTGCCATTTTACTTTTCTCTTTCAATCTAAGTTTAAATTTAACACATGACATTTAATGTTAATAAAAGGTGTAACCTTCAAAATTACTCCTTTTTTATTAACTCAGGTAAAAAAAAATTGTTATGATTGGAATATTTAAATATTTGAAATATTTTATTCAAGATCTGATTGCTTATAAGAAATAATCTTTACATTATTTTCCACTTTGTAGGCTGCAGGATTAGCTCCTTGTATAATCTCATCCTCTGCCATGGGCCGAATCCTCAATGCCACCTAATTGTTAGAATTTAATTAAGAAAATGATTTTTTTTTCAAGTAATTTTAGAATTTAAAGTCTTGGATTGGTAAAAATGTAAATGACAGTTTGAGGCATGATACAATATATGAAATATTTTAATAGCTAGTAATCTTCAGAAAAAATCAGATTTTATTTTTCTTATAAAAAATTTGGGAGGTTCTAAGACTTTCAACAATGAACATGGTTTTAAAAAAGTTCTTAAAAGTGTTTGTTTTTTTATACATAAAGTTGAGTAAATTGTAATTTAATCATGCAGCCCTGATATCCATTATTAAACAATATGAAACTGTCTTTGTGAAATTGAATTTGTTTTTGTTTTTTAACTTTAGGGTCTTTTAAATTTATTACTTACCACCAAGTTCTTCTCTCCACCCCCCACTTTAGATTGTGACTTGAGGTCTGTCATTTTTTTTTGGTTTCCTTTATTTTTGTGTCCTTGTCGACATTGATGAATTTTTACATCTTCTTATTGGTTATTAAGTAACTGTATATTACATGATGAATCAAAAATAGAAATAAACTTGACTTTTTAAACAACCAATAGAGGACTAGACTACACAAAATAAGCATTTGCATGAATTTGTAAGACTACGCCTATTTGTTAGCACTATAAATAGATCATATAGAGATAATATATTACAATGAGACTTAAGTATTTGATTGAAGGTTCCAAGGCAGATTTTTAAAAGTTTAATAATAATTAGCCTAAAGCATAATATTGGGTGACTGCTGAAGCTCAATTTTATTTTCTATTCAACTTTATTATTAATATGTCAATGGAATTTTTTTGATTAATTAAGTTAAACTATAACTTTTAGTTGCCATTTTCGAAAAGTGGTTGGCCTCTACGTAACTCGACAGACGAGTAGGGATGTGGAGCTGACCGCAGCCTAAAACCGACAACTCCTGGCAGGCAATGCAGAAGAAGTCTGATATGTTAGGTGTTAGGTGCTAGTCACATAAGATTACAGTCGTTGTACCAATCTTAGCCAAAGAATTAGATGCGATGCCAATGATGAAAACCAAAGTACCCTATGAGGGTCGGGTTATTTCAAAGCGACCGTTTTGTCCCCCTCAGTTTATTAGCAATGCTATTTAGGGCCAGGAACGCCAGTTCGGATTAGCAAAAGGTACCGCGAAGAACGTAACGGACGCCAGCTCTGAGGAAACCTTCAGGAGGGGATGACGTTCTAGGTAGGTCATTGATGATCCCCCGCCTTCCGGCAGTCCTAACCATAGAGACTCGTGTGCTTTGCCAGTGTTGTGGCGAAGTGGTAGCGAGTCATAGTAAGGTAAATTCCACCGCTCCTTGTGAGGTCACTTTAGTGGGAGGCATTTTCGACTTTATGTCTTGGATGCCCTGGCGGCCGCTTCAGAAGCTACCGTTCCGGGGGGGATCTCTCAGCTGTTAGGTCCCTTAGGGGGCAAGAGAGCTGAGGGGGTTTCCGAGAAGAGCCATGAAGAGCCCTAGGCTCGGGGTTGCTGATTTTCTTCCAGATGTAGGATATTTAGTTGCCATTTTCAGTTTTAGACAGAATACAAAACTAAATAAATAATAATAAATGTACTAATAATAATATAATATAAATACTCTAGTAAATAGTAATTGTTAGATAATTATATTAAATAGGCTTATGATATATTATATAGC
The DNA here is from genome assembly GCA_944989445.1 of Ampullaceana balthica. Lineage (NCBI taxonomy): Eukaryota > Metazoa > Mollusca > Gastropoda > Lymnaeidae > Ampullaceana > Ampullaceana balthica. The sequence continues at coordinate 507,017 of CALYLW010000101.1, forward strand.
ATTATCATTATGGCTTATGACTTAAATGCTATCGCATTATAAAATGATCATGATGGTATATAATAGTAGTATTAGTATAGCTGCTTATAGTTATAGTTATAGCAAAATCAGGCAATACCTTTTGATATTTTAATCATAATAACATAATAATAGTTGTAATTTCCAAGTCATGTCTTATGTTATAGTTATAGATCAGATTATATTATTATACTATAGTTTATAGGCATAGGCTATATGCTATGGCTAGTTATTGTTAATTATTTAATAACATTTTATTCAAATTTTGAATTTTATATATTTATATGAATATGACATATGAATATGAAATCTGTTTGAAATTTGAAGTCTTCCGAAGAAAACGCTGTCTTCAATAAAATAGTTAAGAAACTAACTAAATAATATTAATGCATTGAGAAAACAATTACATTTAGTATCCTAGATTTGGGAATATACATGAAATATCATCATATGGTAAAACTACATACTTATTATGTCACAAATGGCCAACATAAAACTGATGTGTTCAAGTACATACCCATGGCCGCCATGATGGCATAGTATGTCGCCAAGCGATTTACATTGCATTGTGGGACAGGTCTGCCTGCACTCTAGCTAGTACAGACACTTTCGAACCTTATCACTTTATTGATCGGACTCAAAACATGAGCGAAAAATCGATTCGAATTATTATGCACATAGCTGCTATTTATTGATTTCCTATGAAAGGTGGAGTGAGAATTTTTTGTGTAAGGCAATGTGGCCACTATCTACAAAATGAAAGAGCGCGGCGGAGCCTTTTGAAATAAAAGGAAGGCCCTCGGCCTCGGCTATTGATAAATAGACGTAAACCAATAACGTGCGCCTTTTGGAGTGCCTACTTGATAGTACTTGTATTGACACGCGGTTGAAGGCTTTATGCTAAATTAAATTTGAATGGATTCATATCTTTTTCTCAATAAATTCAATTAGAACAGACTTCAGCATTTAAAATAAGCCCAGGGAGCACATTTTTAAATATATTTTTTTATTAACTTTTTCAAAATGAAGAAATTATTATTTGTATTTTAAAATGATTTATTATTTATTGAACTGTCTTGGTTTCAATGAGACGTAGTAAGAGAAACTAATGTTTAATGTTTCTTTTTTTTTCTATTATGGATATTTTGCATTCAAAGTGAGAGCTTGGCGGAAAATATTATTGTCAGTCTAGGTCATATAATTTTTTGCAATATTATTGTCTTTGGACGGTATTTTTAATTACACAACAACAAAAAATTATTAATGAAAAAGATCAACTTTATAATTCAAAATCTACAAGGATTGGATGCTTATTATGATTAATATGAAATACGATACATTTACACGCACGATTGACTAACACATAACAATATCACCGACGTTACATTACTCATTACTGATTACATCGATAAAGTGGTTGAACGAAACTGCATGTGAGTGTATGGATACAATATATTTTAAGAGCCAAATCCGCGAATAATGCCCCAAAGGCCCAAATAGACCACATAAATATATGTTAGGGCTGCGGAAATTAACGATTAATTTCTCGATTAATCGTTAGAAAATTTTAACGATTACATTATTTTTAACGATTAATCGACCGATCACTTACAAATTATTGCAAGTCAAAAAGTAAACAAAAATAATTTTAAAAATAGCGGCCGATAAATAATAAATTTCCTGACGATTCAAGTAAACTTTGCTTTTAAACTATTGACTGACGGGAATTTTCAAAATGTTGATAAAGTTTGCCTACCATGGTTCTAGCACTTCGCCTACTTATCAAACCAAATGAAAAGCGTATTAAACTAATGGCAGTAATTGAGTTTGACTCAGAGACAGAAAATGACGACAGCTCTTCTGATGAATTACTGCGTTCAGAAGCGTAACTGGGTTGTCCGTGCCCTTGGCGTATTTATTTTTGGCGCCCTTAAGACATAGGGAAAATAAAAAAATTATACAGAATAAATTTATTATTGAAGGATTAGCCCTCGGCAACTTCCCCGATGCCAAGCCGTTGTTACGCCTCTGACTGCGTTACAAAATGGAGATGAAAGTTCCTGAATCGATTAACGCTCTACAATGTTGGAAACTTAATGAACACCGATATCTGATAATTTCATTCCTTGCCAAGACCGTTTTGTGCATACCAGTTACCTCAGTTCCATGTGAATGATTGTTCAACTTGGCTGGTTATTTGTTACGCCTCTGACTGCGTTACAAAATGGAGATGAAAGTTCCTGAATCGATTAACCCTCTACAATGGTGGAAACTTAATGAACACCGATATCCGATAATTTCATTCCTTGCCAAGACCGTTTTGTGCATACCCAGACAGAGGCGTCACTAGGGTTGGTGTCACCCGGGGCGGTAGCTCATGGTGTCACCCCTTCACGACTGAAGGGGTCATCCATAAATGACGTCACGCGAGGTTACCGATTTTTACCCCACCCTCCCCCAGCGTCATACTTTGTCACAAAAACTTAGACCCCACCCCTTTTTTACGATATGACGTCACAAAGCTTTGACACCCCTCCCCCAAGCCGTATTTTCTCAATAAAAGTTAGCATGTTGCAAATTATTTTTTGTCATTTAAATATGTATTTAGGGTAAGTCTGCACTGTAATATCGTAACACGCGTGAAGTCATTGAAAACGTAATTAAATAAATGGTAAGCAATCAAATATTTAAGTGGAACTTTTATTTAAAGTTTCGCGTTTTTGATGTAAAGTCACATTTCTTAAACACCCCCCTCCTCGTACCACATCGTCACAGATGCGTGGACCCCTATGGTGGATTAAAAGGGGGGGGTGCTGAACGGGCTAAAGCCCCCAATAATTTAAGGGCCCCCAAAATTTTTATGAATTATAGTGTATAATAAAGATGCAGGCCATTATGTTTGTACGAATCCCTGAAAATGACTTGGACAGTCATACGGCAATGCTGCAAATGAGTAGGAAGTATAACGGAAACCAGGCTATTTTTCGTAAGAAGTGCATTGTAGCTCATTATGTGACGTGCACAGCTCATTCCTTTAATTTGGTTGGGAAAAGAGCAGCAGGTTGTCCTACTGCGGTCAGATTTTTTTGTCTTCTGCAAAATCTTTATACCCGACTTGTTGCATCTACTCATCGTTGACAGGTACTTCAAAAACATATGAAATTGATACATGCTAACAAAGCCTTGTCTGACACAAGATGGTCAGCCTGACATTATGCTGTAAGGTCTGTTAATAGCTCATACAATGAGAATATCGCAGCACTAGAAGAATTAGCAACGAATGAAAATCAGCCACGTGACTGCCGACTTGAAGAAGAAGGATTTCTAAAGGAAATTGAACAACTGGAAGTCGCTATTTTACTTGAAATTTGGGAAACAATTTTAGAAAGGAAGTCTCTCATTGAGTTTGTTGAAAAATAGCATTCTTAATTTTATTCCTATGAAGACAAAGGAAAGGAAAAGTCCGTGGTAAAAACAGTGTAAACAATCTTCAATACTATCAAACAAAAAAGATAGCGTCAGTTTGATAAAGGGACATCAACAAAACAGCATTCTCCTGGAGAAAAAAATTCAAGATTTGAGGTATTTCTGGTAATCATTGACAAACTTTCTTAAGCCCTACAACATTGGTTAGGTGCATATAAATACATCCATGAGAAATTTGGCTTTCTTACAAACCTAACTGAGCTCAGCACTTTCGCCACCCGATGGGCAGCAGCCAAGTTAATGGAAGAACATTCAAGTGATTTCGAAGAAGGGGTCGGGTAAATCCGAAGCAACCGTTTCGTCCCCCCCTCAATTTACTAGCAACGCCATCGAGCGGTGCCGGTTTAGGGCCAGGAGCGCTTGTACGGATTAGCAAAAAGTGCCGCGAAGAACGCATTGGACGCCAGCTCTGAGGAAACCTTCCAGTGGGGGTTGCACCCTAGGTAGGTCTTTGATGATCACCCGGTCTGCGGCGGTCCTAACCATGGAGACCCGTGTGCTTTGCCGGGATGGCGCCAAAAGTGGTAGCGGGTCGTAGTAGGAAATTCCACCACCTCCTTGTGAGGGCAACTTAGTGGGAGGCATCTTCGACTGTATGTCCTGGATGCCCAGGTGGCCGCTTCAGAAGCGACCGCTTTTGCGGTCCTCAGCTGTTACGTCCCTTTGGTGGCCAGATGGCTAAGGGGGTCTTCCGGGAAGACCCATAAAGAGCACTAGGCTCGGGGCTTCTAATTTTCTTCCACATGTAGGTTCATGCGTGATTTCGAAGACTGCTTACCTTCAGAATTAGTCCAATTTTCAGAACTCTTAAAAAAGTTATTGTCCAGCCCCAGGCTCAGGGTTAGGAAAAGGAATTAGCACAAAGCGAAACTCAAAAAACTTGCACAGAGCTAAAAATTTTGCTGCTTTTGAATGAGCTATATTTCACCACAGTCCTTTACAAATGTACACATCGCACTTCGCATCTATCTTTCAATGATGACATCAAACTGCAGCTGAGAGCGATCCTTTTCAAAGTTGAAAAGAATATATAATGAGAATTTGCATGGGACGAAAAAGGCTGAATATGCTCTCTCTAATGAGCATTGAAAAGGAACTTATAAGCTTACTCAGCTTTATTGACTTGATTGAAAACTTCGCCATTTGAAAAATTCGCAAACGAAAGTTGTTGGTTGAAATAATAATCATACATATTTTTCAATAATTTTTGTTATTTCAAATAGAGAAAAGAATTCGTTACCTCATGAATTTTTTTTTAAAATACGGAATAACGCGTAATACTATTCTTTAAGGGGGCGCGTTCGTAAGCACTAAACAGCGTAAGTCGGGATGGGACCGTCGTAACCGGAGGACTACCTGTATATAAACATGCATATCTATGCTTTCACGCCTTTAATATATATATATACATATATAAAATATTAACTCAAAGACATTGAAATCATAATTTTCCTCAAGAAAAACATCAACAAAGAAAACCCATCATTTGATTTTTTTTCTTTGGGGGGGGGGTGGGGGGGTGGTGATAAAAATCGTATTCCCCCCCCACCCCACTGTGGTGGAGGGATTCGTGAGGTGGGAATCGTTCATGGCTTTATATCTTTTAAAACAGAAGACACTGCCTCTTTCATTCCAGCCGTTTTTTAAAGATCTCTCTGCTGCGACTATTTCTTTTCTTTTTTTCCTAATTTGTTTTAATGTTGTTCGTGTGTTGGGACTGTTTTATTATTGCAAGTTAACTGATATTTTTTAATAAGAATTTTCGCGTTTCACGTATTTCATTGTATTTCTTAATTTCTTTCTAGATTAAAAAATGTGTCATCTTTTGTTTTCTGACATAAAATCGTACACAGTAAAATTTTAGGCTCGGGTGTCACCCCCTGATGGGTGTCACCCGGGGCGGCCCGCCCCCCCCCCTAGTGACGCCACTGTGCATACCAGTTACCTCAGTTCCATGTGAATGATTGTTCAACTTGGCTGGTTATTTGTCAATTAGACCCGCTCCTCACTTGAACAAAATAATGTCAACACACTTGTCTTTTTAAATCCTTTATATTAACTCGTGGTGTCTGCGGCCGACCGACCGACCGACTGACCGACCGACGTTGTCGCCAAAACTTTTGATCGATTTTTAACCCACTTGCTCGCAAGATAGCGAGCTGAAATTTTGCAGGCAGTTTCGTACCAATGATAAAAACAATGTATCAAAATTTCTGATCGATCGCATGTACCGTAATTAAATTATTGATTTTTTAGATTATTTTATTTATTCCTATGTATCATGCTATTTTTTGAGATAGAGCGTCGCGGTGCGTATTATATTGAACAACCTTTCTGTCGCGCAATAAGGTGCGTATTTTATTGACAGCTCTTTTTATAAACATATTCCTGATCGGTGCGCATTATATTAAACATGTTTTACGACACAACTGCAATTTTGTATTTCTGGATGGTCTGGCGCTGCGTATTATCATGAACATTCTTTTAGTTACTTCTCGTACATAAAGGATTTATAGTCAAAAACTTGGTTTTTTACGGGTTTTTCTTATTTAAATCCTTTATATTAACTCGTGGTGTCTGCGGCCGACCGACCGACCGACCGACCGACCGACGTTGTCGCCAAAACTTTTGATCGATTTTTAACCCACTTGCTCGCAAGATAGCGAGCTGAAATTTTGCAGGCAGTTTCGTACCAATGATAAAAACAATGTATCAAAATTTCTGATCGATCGCATGTACCGTAATTAAATTATTGATTTTTTAGATTATTTTATTTATTCCTATGTATCATGCTATTTTTTGAGATAGAGCGTCGCGGTGCGTATTATATTGAACAACCTTTCTGTCGCGCAATAAGGTGCGTATTTTATTGACAACTCTTTTTATAAACATATTTCTGATCGGTGCGCATTATATTAAACATGTTTTACGACTCAACTGCAATTTTGTATTTCTGGATGGTCTGGCGCTGCGTATTATAATGAACATTCTTTTAGTTACTTCTCGTACATAAAGGATTTATAGTCAAAAACTTGGTTTTTTACGGGTTTTTCTTATTACGTAGTTGGTTAAAAGATGACATATAAAGGAGATATTCCAGTGTTATTTAGATTTTCAACAAGAACGTTTAATAAGTGTTACTTATGACTTCATAAATTTTAGTTTTTTGTTTTTTTGGCTTTTAATCGAAATTAACAATTAATTAATCGTTAGTTTTTCAAAAGTTAACTATTAAATTTTAAATTAATTTGTAACACCCCTATTATATGTGTGTGTGTTGGGACCGTCCATGAATGACGTCACACACCTAGGGGCCGTCCATAAAGTACGTCACGCTCCGAGCGGGGAGGGGGTGTAAGAAAGTGTGATACTTTGTAAGGGGGGGGGAGGGGTCAGGCCATGTGTGATGTCACACATTTATATTTTTATTATTTTTTTTCTAATTTATTTATATTTTTTTAGTAGAATTTAAATAGCTTTAAAAATAATTTTGAAAAATTTTGTGAAATATTGTAGATAATATCGATAAGGGGGTCGATAAGGAGTGCATCCCCATTAGGCGACTCGGCATACAATGGCTTGTCTGAAACATCGGACTGTTTCCCCTTGTGTTTTCAGCGAGCCGTTTAGCCTCTGGAATAAAAAGTGAGGTGGAAGTGGGCATTTCACCCCCAGGTGGTTCAATCTTATCGAAATGGAAGAGATGTTAAATTCTCGACCTGCCTCAGGTGTCACCAGCCTCATCCACGCCCAAACTCGTACCAAACGATTTTAGACTTTCAGTAAATTCCTTTAAGTAAATATGAGAAATTATTTAGCTCGGCCTGAGTCTGGAAGAGAAAAAAATTCAATCAGTCATATCACAAGCAGCCCCCCCCCCACTTTCCTTTTAAAAACAGATTATATTACTGGTTGGAAAAATGCTCGATGGTTGAAAATAACCAGCGAAATGAACTCTATTTAGCCATCTCATGAGTAAATATTATGTAAACATAAGCAATGAAGGTTCGAATCTTGCGACAGAAATAGATGATGGTGTTTTATGAACAACTTAGGCTTTGTCATTTAATGGTGGAAATCTATTTGTAGCCGAATAGTGGCTTTGAAATAAAATATGTGTAATAAAATAACCCAGATCACGAGGACTATAGCCGTTTAATATGTTTTCATCCAAAGTGTAAACATGGCCTCAATAAAAGAGATTCACGACTAAACTCCTACACAATGTAGCGCTCCATATCCAGTTCCGCGGGTACACATTCCTGTTATCACCCCTTTCACCTACGTGTCCTACGTGTACTCTGTGACCGGTCAAGTGAACAAAAGATACGTGGACCTACGACCACTGGACACAAGACAACCGAACACATGACATGTGATCATACGGACAAAAGATAAGTGGACCTACGACTACTGGATACAAGACAACCGAACACATGACATGTGATCATACGGGCAAAAGATAAGTGAACCTACGACCACTGGACACAAAACAACCGAACACATGACATGTGATCAGACGACAAAAGATAAGTGAACCTACGACCACTGGACACAAAACAACCGAACACATGACATGTGATCACACGGACAAAAAATAAGTGGACCTACGACCACTGGACACAAGACAACCGAACACATGACATGTGATCATACGGACAAAAGATAAGTGGACCTACGACCACTGGACACTAGACAACCGAACACATGACATGTGATCATACGGACAAAAGAACACACTGGCAAGTGACGACGCTTGCCACTGAACCTTTGTCTGTATCATATTTATTATGTCTTCGTCAACTGAACTCGTGAGAAATTTACTGGTCCTTTGATTCCATAAAGAAATACTTTAATCCCCGTTCATCACTGAAAACGCGTCACTCGGCATCCACTTTCTTTTTCTTTGATCCCACAATGAAGGATGAAATAAACAATTAAACACGAAATTAAAATGGAAAAAAGACACAATAATAGACATGCAGTCATTAATCTGTCTTTGGAACACTAGAAAAGCAGAGTACTTGGGGTCACTGGTAAGGCTGCGGCTCACCAAAGATAATAATAGAGTTGACAGGTTTTGGTAATAGAGTATATCATCTAAAAAGATTGATTTGAAAAGTATATAATTAAACAACCCGTAAAAACAAAGTTTTTGACTATAAATCCCTTATATATGAGACATAACTAAAAGTATTGATTATGTTCAAACGCGACAAACATTTACAGACTGAAGCTGACTGAACCCCACTTGCTGTAAAACACGGGATGTGGTCATCGATGGCTGGAGTGAACTCTAGTGACAAGTGGATGTCAACAATAGCAGACGGATACATAGAGTTACATAGAGATAAACTAAAAATTCATTAATTTAATTACGGTGCATTCGATCTATCTGAAATTTTGATACAGTGCATTGCCATTCAAGATCTCTAGGGCCATCATAAGTGGTTTAATTTTACGTTTGAAAATTTGAAATTTTGCGGACAGACAGACAGACAGGAACGATAGGAAATTAATAAAAACGTGGTAATAAAACAAACCCGTAAAAACAAAGTTTCTGACTATAAATCCCTTATATATGAGACATAACTAACAGTAGTGATTATTTTTAAACATTTACAGACTGACACTGAGTGATGTCCCTTGTCTTTAATAAATGGGGGTGGGATGTGAGGGGGTGTCGGCACGACGGTCGTCGTCAACACGACGGTCGGCGTCAAATCAAACTCACGTGGAACTGGAATTGAAAAAAAATAACAAACAGTGAATTTTGAATTACATACCTCATATAAGGATAAACTAAAAATGCATTAATTTAATTACGGTACGTTCGATCGATCTGAAATTTTGATACGATGCATTGTTAGGTAGACGGGTCCGTGTGCCAAATTTCAGTTCGATCGGATCATGGGAAGTGGGTCATTTTTGACTTCTGTTTTTCCGCCCGCCGAGCCCATGAGATGATGAGAGAGAGACAGAGAGAGACGGCCGCGAAGTTAATATAAGGGATTTAATAAAACAAACCCGTAAAAACAAAGTTTTTGACTATAAATCCCTTATATATGAGACATAACTAACAGTATTGATTATTTTCAAACATTTACAGACTGAATCTGTCTTAACACAAGTTTGCTTCATAACCCTAGGGGGGGAGGGGTGGGTGGGAGGGGGAGAGGGGAAAAGTCTGGTCACCGATTCGCTTGACCGAGCTCAGAGTGACACGTAAAATGTAAACAAAAGCGCACCGTCGTTTCGTTGGGTCGCCTCAATGCTCAAACTTTCACGTGGCAAAAAAACAATAACAAATCGTGAATTTAAATTACATACCTCATATAAGGATAAACTAAAAATGCATTAATTTAATTACGGTACGTTCGATCGATCTGAAATTTTGATACGATGCATTGTTAGGTAAGACGGGTCCGTGTGCCAAATTTCAGTTCGATCGGATCATTGGAAGTGGGTCATTTTTGACTTTTGTTTTTCCGCCCGCCGAGCCCATGAGATGATGAGAGAGAGACAGAGAGAGAGACGGCCGTGAAGTTAATATAAGGGATTTAATAAAACAAACCCGTAAAAACAAAGTTTTTGACTATAAATCCCTTATATATGAGACATAACTAACAGTATTGATTATTTTCAAACATTTACAGACTGAATCTGTCTTAACACAAGTTTGCTTCATAACCCTAGGGGGGAGGGGTGGGTGGGAGGGGGAGAGGGGAAAAGTCTGGTCACCGATTCGCTTGACCGAGCTCAGAGTGACACGTAAAATGTAAACAAAAGCGCACCGTCGTTTCGTTGGGTCGCCTCAATGCTCAAACTTTCACGTGGCAAAAAAACAATAACAAATCGTGAATTTAAATTACATACCTCATATAAGGATAAACTAAAAATGCATTAATTTAATTACGGTACGTTCGATCGATCTGAAATTTTGATACGATGCATTGTTAGGTAAGACGGGTCCGTGTGCCAAATTTCAGTTCGATCGGATCATTGGAAGTGGGTCATTTTTCGACTTTTGTTTTTCCGCCCGCCGAGCCCATGAGATGATGAGAGAGAGACAGAGAGAGAGACGGCGCCGTGAAGTTAATATAAGGGATTTAATAAAACAAACCCGTAAAAACAAAGTTTTTGACTATAAATCCCTTATATATGAGACATAACTAACAGTATTGATTATTTTCAAACATTTACAGACTGAATCTGTCTTAACACAAGTTTGCTTCATAACCCTAGGGGGGGAGGGGTGGGGTGGGGAGGGGGAGAGGGGAAAAGTCTGGTCACCGATTCGCTTGACCGAGCTCAGAGTGACACGTAAAATGTAAACAAAAGCGCACCGTCGTTTCGTTGGGTCGCCTCAATGCTCAAACTTTCACGTGGCAAAAAAACAATAACAAATCGTGATTTTAAATTACATACCTCATATAAGGATAAACTAAAAATGCATTAATTTAATTACGGTACGTTCGATCGATCTGAAATTTTGATACGATGCATTGTTAGGTAAGACGGGTCCGTGTGCCAAATTTCAGTTCGATCGGATCATTGGAAGTGGGTCATTTTTGACTTCTGTTTTTCCGCCCGCCGAGCCCATGAGATGATGAGAGAGAGACAGACAGAGAGAGACGGCCGCGAAGTTAATATAAGGGATTTAATAAAACAAACCCGTAAAAACAAAGTTTTTGACTATAAATCCCTTATATATGAGACATAACTAACAGTATTGATTATTTTCAAACATTTACAGACTGAATCTGTCTTAACACAAGTTTGCTTCATAACCCTAGGGGGGAGGGGTGGGTGGGAGGGGGAGAGGGGAAAAGTCTGGTCACCGATTCGCTTGACCGAGCTCAGAGTGACACGTAAAATGTAAACAAAAGCGCACCGTCGTTTCGTTGGGTCGCCTCAATGCTCAAACTTTCACGTGGCAAAAAAACAATAACAAATCGTGAATTTAAATTACATACCTCATATAAGGATAAACTAAAAATGCATTAATTTAATTACGGTACGTTCGATCGATCTGAAATTTTGATACGATGCATTGTTAGGTAAGACGGGTCCGTGTGCCAAATTTCAGTTCGATCGGATCATTGGAAGTGGGTCATTTTTCGACTTTTGTTTTTCCGCCCGCCGAGCCCATGAGATGATGAGAGAGAGACAGAGAGACAGAGACGGCCGGTGAAGTTAATATAAGGGATTTAATTAAAACAACCCCGTAAAAACAAAGTTTTTGACTATAAATCCCTTATATATGAGACATAACTAAACAGTATTGATTATTTTCAAACATTTACAGACTGAATCTGTCTTAACTCAACTTTGCTTCATAACCCTAGTGGGGGTGGGGGAGGGGTGGGTGGGGGGAGAGGGGAAAAGTCTGGTCACCGATTCGCTTGACCGAGCTCAGAGTGACACGTAAAATGTAAACAAAAGCGCACCGTCGTTTCGTTGGGTCGCCTCAATGCTCAAACTTTCACGTGGCAAAAAAACAATAACAAATCGTGAATTTAAATTACATACCTCATATAAGGATAAACTAAAAATGCATTAATTTAATTACGGTACGTTCGATCGATCTGAAATTTTGATACGATGCATTGTTAGGTAAGACGGGTCCGTGTGCCAAATTTCAGTTCGATCGGATCATTGGAAGTGGGTCATTTTCGACTTTTGTTTTTCCGCCCGCCGAGCCCATGAGATGATGAGAGAGAGACAGAGAGAGAGACAGACAGACAGAGAGAGACGGCGGTGAAGTTAATATAAGGGATTTAAAAAGAGAGGTCTTAACGAAAAAAAAACAAAAACAACCCACGAGTGGTGGCAGCCAAGTGTTCCATGCACTGAAAAAGCCCAAAGTGGCCGTCCATCAATGACGTCACGCGCCTAGGGGCGAGGGGGGTCACGCATTTGTGCCAGTGTGACGAGGGGGGTGTTTAAGAAATGTGACGTCACATCAAAACGCGCAACTTTAAATAAAAGTTCCACTTAAATATTTGATTGCTTGCAGTTTAATTAATGACGTTTTCAATGGCTTCACATCTGTTATGATATTAGAGTGCTGTCTTACACTAAAAACTTACTTAAATGACAAAAAATTGATTTGAAACGTGAAATTTTAAATTAGAAAATACGGCTTTTAGGGGGGGGATTTCAAAGCTTTGTGACGTCATATAGAGTGGGGGTCTAAGTTTTTGTGACGAAGTGTGACGAGAGGGGAGGGTAGGGGGGAAATTGGCCAAAATCGCGTGACGTCATTTAAGGACGGCCCCTAATCATGAAAAGCTAAACGTTGCTTCGCTTTGAAATGGAAGAAGGATTTTAGTAAATTACCACAGCTATTATCAATTAATAAAGGGGGGACGCGGTGGTCGAGTGGCAGCGTGCTCGACTGGCGTACCGATGGTCACAGGTTCGAATCCATGTCAAGGCAAGTACTTGTTCCCGGGGCCCAGGGCGTCCCTGAGTCACCCAGCTCCGAATGGGTACCTAACACTAGTTAGGCCAGGGGCGCCCGCAGCGTGACGCACTAAAATTTACAAAATTAATATTTGTTTTTACAAAGTCAATTTGCGCCTTACCGCTGCACTACGGAGCTCAATTATTAAATTAAATATTAAAAGCAAATAGCAAAATGAAAAATATCAAATTTAAGAGTTCCCCTCACCCCTGACTTGTGAGAATGTGAGTGACCGTTAGAAACTTTTTAAAAATATCTATGCAACTACCGGGTATTTAGTATTTATTACTTTTACATCTCTATTGTAAGACGTGCGCATATCCCGGGCGGCCATATATTTTTACGCTCAAGTCGTTCTTCAGTAGTCTACTCTAGCACGTTTTTTTTTGGTTGTAATCGTTGCAGTATTCTTGTATTTCCTCAATTTTTAATAATGGGTGACAGTAATAAATGTGAGATCGGCGAAAAATCTCCTCCTAAAAAGAAACTGTGTATTACATCATTCTTTAAAAAAATTGCAACGCCCGGTTTATCAGCAACATCAACGTCATCAATAAATGTGCCACAGGTGCAAGATGCTGCCAAAAATACTCCTGCAATTACATTATTATTGGATAACCACATATCCAGTGTGTCCTCAAATTCTAGTGAATCCGAATCTGATTCAGAATCATCATTATGTGACACATTGACATCATCAGCCGCAAAGAAAGCCACAGGCATTAAAAGTCTCTGTTCGGCTGTATTTTTCGGTATTGGTGAGGTTACCTTTAACCAACCATTACCTGAATCAGTGAAGAAATCAGTGCTTTTGGAAAATTTTCAACCATCTAAGAACTGGAAAGGGCCTTTGAAGACAGTTGGGAATAAACAACGTCGTGTGCCTATTTCTATGTTTAACTCAAATGTGTTTCCGTTTATGAGTTACAGTGTCAAAGCGGATGGTGTTTTTCTGTGCTGCCTGTTCAGTATTTGCTTTCAGGTACGACATGCGCTTTTATACGCGAGCTGCATTCAGACTGGAGTAACATAGACCGACATGCACAACGTCACATAAAATCCTTGACACATCTTAGCTCTATACAAGCAGCATATGCATTTATAAGTGTATGCGAAGGTAAATCAGTCTCCGTGAAACAGCAGCTATCTCAAGCGTACAATGACAAAGTCCAAAGGAACACAGCTGCTCTCCAATCCATTATTAAAACAATAATACTGTGTGGACAGCAAAACATACCAATGCGCGGAAAATCAGATTATCGGAGCAATTTTATGGCTCTTCTTAATTTCAGAGCCGAGCACGATCTTGCTCTTAGTGAGCATCTACGCATCGCGTCAGGTAATTCAAAATACATCAGTCATAGAATACAAAACGAGCTGGTTGCTCTGTGCGGAAACCAGATTCGAGACAAGATCGTCAAGGAATGCATCGCTGCAAAATACTTCAGCATCATTGTTGACGAAACTACAGATGTCTCAGTCAAGGAGCAAGTGAGTTTGAATCTTCTTTTTGTCACATCTGATGCAAAACGGCATGAAGAATTTGTGTCCTTTGAGGAAACGTCTGACACAACAGGTGAAACGCTATATAATCTAATTACTGGAAAACTACAAGAGCTTGGCCTTGATATCCGCAATATTGTTGGTCTCGGGTTCGATGGAGCTGCAAACATGAGTGGAAAAGTAAAAGGAGTTAGAGGACGCTTCCAACATGTGGGAACAGCAGAATACGTCCACTGTCGATCACATACACTAAACTTAGCTATTGTGAACACTTGCAGTGAGGGCGCTGTTAGAAATATGTACAACACGGTCAGTGAAACTGTTAACTTTATTACAGCATCTGCCAAGCGTCTAAATATATATACAAACTCAAGCCATGGTGAAGATTCAACACGACTTAAGAAATTCTGTGCTACAAGGTGGACTCGACATGAAGAAACATTACAAAGGTTTGAAGAGAACATTTGTATTATACTTGAAACTCTGGCCGGTTTGACTCAAGATCATGATCGTCAAACATCTGTCAAAGCAAACGGTCTCCAATTATCAATCCAGAATTTTCAGTTCATATATACGCTTGTCGTTGTTCATCACTACTTGCGCTACACGAAACCGATTTCCTACTCATTGCAGTCTGTGGATCAGAATTTAGTTCGTGCCTCTAGTGAGTGCAAGGAGTTGATCGACCTTCTGAAATTGAAACGGAGCAATGACGATTCATGCAATTCATTGTTTGACGAGGCCTCCAAGTTAGCACAGAAATTGAATGTTGAGGTCAAAGCACCAAGAGTTACTGCTAGACAACAGTACAGATCAAATGCACAGGGACCGACAAATTCGGTGCAAGATTACTTCAGACTAAATGTTCACAATTCCTTTTTGGATCACCTAATAACAGAACTTCAAGACCGCATTTGTGCATCATCAGGACGTTTGACAGCAGAAATGCTTATGCCGCAACATATATCCAGTCTGACTAAGGATGACTTGGATAAAATTCGGGAAGCTTATGCGCATTCATTAATTCAGATGATCTTGATGTAGAGATTGAGAGGTGGAAGTTCAAACTTTCTGCGCGTGAAGGAGAAGTCAGCAACACTGCCGTGTCTTTGCAAGACTGTTTTTTTACTCACGAAGGATTTATACCCAAATTTGCACACTGTTTTTCATGTACTTTTAACGATGCCTGTTACATCCGCCACAGCTGAACGCAGCTTCTCGGCGCTCCGCCGTCTCAAGAGTTATATGCGTTCAAACAATGGGATCAGAACGACTATCAGCTCTGGCGCTGCTGCATGTTCACACCGACATATTTCCTGACGTCAATAAAGCATAAAAAACTTCGATGCCACAGGACATCGTAGAATTGTGTTTGCCTTTGACAATGATGACTGATTTGCCAAGCAACGTGTTTACGTAAGGTATATGACGGTAAATATACTTAGGCTATGATTATGTTTGTAGCCCGTTCTTTGCGTAAAATGTTTGAAATATTGGTGAAATAGAAAAAATGATTAAAAATATACCTGTTTTGCTTTATGTTTTGCTGGAGTACTTTTGCTAATATGAGACATATGAGTCATGGCATGTGGTGACATTATTTGGCAGTATATGATTAAGAAGGGCTGATCAATGACGATAGGGAGACGGGAAGGTGTGCGTCCATTTTTTTCAAGGCTGTGGGCGCCCCTGAGTTAGGCGGCTGGGTAATGCGTGGAACCCACAAAGCCGTGGCCTGTGAACGCTGTATCACTTGCCAACAAATCATCTGTCATGGTCTGTGGACGCACTTATCTTCTGCATAGAAGGAGCGTCTGTATTGATAAAATAAGAAGATAATTACAAGGCTTGCTGTTGAGGTTGATGCGTAAGAAATATAGAGTTAACGCCGTAGCGTGTGATTCTGCCACAATGGGCAGATTTCACATTTCCCGCCCCGAACCTTATAAAATATTATGCTATTTAGGAAAGGTATTGTTATTTGAAAGTAACAAAAAACAAAAAACAAACAAACAAACAAACAAAAAACCCAATGAGACAGTTTTAATTGTTATGCTTGGAGGGACGACGACAATGAAGAAAATTCCTTCCTTGAACCAGAATTACAATTTTCTGCTTTTCTTTATGGCAAAATCTTTGATGTCATTGTCAATCTCAAGGATATCTATCTTTTTTTTTCTCTCGGGAACAGAAATAGCTAGAGAAGTCAATCTTAGTTTGTTCAATATTGATGGTATTTAATTTTGGTATTAAATATATGTCAGAGAATTTTCTCTCATTGATTATTAAAATAGTAAGGAATATTTGATGTCTTTTGATGCCGAGACAGCTGTCACTTCTGCAATTCATTATATTAATACCATCAGCTTTAAGCTGACTTTAAATAATTTCAGAAATTTCGTAAGCTTTTCTTTCTTTTTTCTTTTCAAATATTATTGCCATACAATACGTATTTAAAATAAAAAATCATACACTCTATGCACAATTGGTACATACAGTGCATATTTTTTGTGAACGTGCATTAATAGTGTTTTTTTTCTCCATTGCATATTATTAATACATTGTACTGAACTGTAATGTATTAATATTATCTGAACATTGCGTACTGTATATATCTGTCTAAGTTTGCCTTTAAATTTGTTCCATTTTCTTTCAATTCGAATACACATGCTGTACACATAGAAAATGACTTTACGGTACACTAATACAGTATGGGTAACTACGAATGCGGCGTTACTCATCTTTCTGTACTTCAGAGGCGTCACTAGGGTTGGTGTCACCCGGGGCGGTAGCTCATGGTGTCACCCCTTCACGACTGAAGGGGCCGTCCATAAATGACGTCACGCGAGGATGCCGATTTTTACCACACCCTCCCCAGCTTCTTACTTATATCCCCACCCCTTTTCACGATATGACGTCATAAAGCTTTGACCCCCCCTCCAGCCGTATTTTCTAAATAAAAATTAGCATGTTGCAAATTATGTTTTGTCATTTAAATATGTATTTAGGGTAAGTCTGCGCTCTGATGTCGAAACATGCGTGAAGCCTTCGAAAACGTCATTAAATAAACGGTAAACAATCAAATATTTAAGTGGAACTTTTATTTAAAGTTGCGTGTTTTTTCTATGTGACGTCACATTTTTAACCCCACCCCCTCGTCACACATCGTCACCGATGCGTGTCCCCAACACCCTATTACGGATTAAAAGGAGGGTGCTGAACGGGCTAAAGCCAAGGGGCACCAATAATTTAAGGTACTCCAAAATTATTATAGTGTATAATAAAGATGCAGGCAAATGTTTGTATGAATCCCTGAAAATGCCTTGGACATTCATACGGCAATCCTGCAAATATGAGTAGGAAGTATAACGGAAACTAGGCTATTCTTCGTGAGAAGTACAGTGTTGCTCATTATGTGCCGTGCACAGCTCATTCCCTTAATTTGGTTAGGAAAAGTGCAGCAGGTTGTTCTGATGCAGTCAGATTTTGTCTTCTGCAAATTTTTTATACCCGGCTTTTTGCATCTTCTCATCGTTGACAGGTACTTTAAAAACACATGAAATTGATACATGTTAAAAAAGCCTTGTGTGACATAAGATGGTCAGACTGACATGATGCAGTAAGGTCTTTTAATAACTTATACCATGTGACTATCGCAGCACTGGAAGAATTAGTAACAAACGAAAATCAGCCTCGTGACTGTCTACTTGAAGCAGAAGGATTTCTAAAGGAACTTGAACAACTAGAAGTCGCTATTTTACTTGAAATTCGGGAAACAATTTTAAAAAGGAAGTCTCTCATTGAGTTTGTTAAAAGGCAGCATTCTTAATTTGATTCCTATGAAGACAAAGTAAAGGACAAGTCCGTGGTAAAAAAGAGTATGAACAATCTTCAATGCTATCAACAACAAAAAGAGAGAGAAAAGGGCGTCAGTTTGATAAAGGGACATCACCAAAACAGTATTCTCCCGGAGACAAAAGTTTCAAAGTTGAGGTATTTCTGGTAATCATTGACAAACTTTCTTGAGCCCTACAACATCGTTTAGGCCCATATAAAGACATCCATGAGAAATTTGGCTTTCTTACAATTCTATCTGAGCTCAGCAATTTCGCCATCCGATGGGCAGCAGCCAAGATAATGGAAGAATATACAAGTGATTTCGAAGACTGCTTACCTTCAGAATTTGTCCAATTTTCAAAACTCTTTAAAAAAAGTTATCGTCTAGGCTTAGGGTAAGGAAAAGGAAGTAACCCAATGCCAAACTCAAAACACGTGCACAGAGCTAAACATTTTGCTGCTTTTGAATGAGCTAAATTTCACACAGCTCTTTACAAATGTACACATCGCACTTCTCATCTATCTCTCAATGATGACATCAAACTGCAACTGAGAGCAATCCTTTTCAAAGTTGAAAAGAATATAAAATGAGTTAGAATTTGCATGGGACAACAAAGACTGAATATGCTCTCTCTAATGAGCATTAAAAGGAACTTGTAAGCTTACTTAGCTTTGCTGACTTGATTGATAACTTCACCGTGAGAAAAATTCGCAAACGAAAGTTGTAGGTTCAAAAAATAATTATAAATATTTTTCAATAATTTGTTTTATTTCAACTAGAGAAAACAATTCGTTACCCCATGAAAAAAAAAGTTTAAACAAAAAAATAAAAAAATACGGAATAACGCTTAATATTATTCTTTATGGGGAGCGTTCGTAACCACGAAACAGCGTAAGTCGGGATGGGATCGTCGTAACTGGGTGACTACCTGTATATAAACATGCATATCACGCCTTTAATAAATATATATATAACAAAATATTAACTCAAAGACATTGAATTCATAATTTTCGTCTAGAAAAAACATCAACAAAGAAAACCCATCTTTTTTATTAATTTTAAAAAAAATCTTATCCCCCCACACCCCACTGTGGTGGGGGGAGTCGTGAGGTGGGATTCGTCCATGGTGTCGGTGTATCAAAGCCCAAATAGATTTATAATTTATATCTTTTAAAACATAAGATACTGCCTCTTTCATGTCCAGCCTTTTTAAAAGATCTCTCACCTGCGAAGTTTCTTTTCTTTTTTTTCCTAATTTGTTTTAATGTTGTTTGTATGTTGGGACTGTTTTATTATTGCAAGTTAACTGATATTTTTTAATAAAAAGTTTTCGCGTTTAACGAATTTCTTTGTATTGCTTAATTTCTTTCTAGATGAAAAAAATGTGTCTTCATTTTTTTTTCTGACATAAAATCGTACACAGTAAAAATTTAGGCTCGGGTGTCACCCCCCTGATGGGTGTCACCCGGGGCGGCCCGACCCCCTCGCCCCCCCCTAGTGACGCCACTGCTGTACTTACGTTTCTTTTTTAAAATTTAAAATATTGTTTCAGTTCAAAATTAAAATGTATTTACATTAGCATTACTACATTAGTGAAATACATAAAAAAATGCATTATCTACTACATTATTACTGTAAGTAAGAGTCTCATTAGAAACTTAGAAAGTATTTGGGACGCATTTAGTACCGTATATAATTTCATACATAGGCGTTTTAAAACTGCATCTAATATTCGCTGTTGTTCGACATTCGCGGGGTGGGGGGGGGGCATAACCCCACGAATAGCAAGGGAACAATGCACAGCCAAACGCCCCCACCCCCACACATTCATTTCCTTTATTAATTAATTCCATGGCTTATTTTTTAAATATTTGTTTCTTGGATGAAAGGGTACACATCCTTTTATCCTTTTCATGTTTATAAGGTTTTTAACGATGAGGCATTTCCAATAAGTGCCGCTTGTGGCATTCGCACTTCTCCCCCACTCCTCGATACGCCGCTGTTTTAATTATAACAAGGTGGAGGATAATACATTTCAGTAAGAGTAGTGGGTGACAGGGGGGTGTGGTTAAAAAATGGAGGTAACCAAAAATAATTTTTGCCTATTTGCTGTTTTTTTTTAAAAATTAGATTAAGTATGACATTTTTATTTCCTAAACAAAAACTGTTATTTGATAAAATACGAAAATATGATTAATGAATTGATTAAAAGAATATTATCCGAATTGCATTGCCATTCCAAGTTACAATATATCCATTGGATATTAAATATTTCTATTATCTGGCACTCTTTCCGCCGTTACAAAGTTAGTATATTGGTTGAATTTGAAACGAGTGGATCAAATCTTCTGTGTGGAAAATGGGAGATTTCAAAGAATCTTGTCAGCCTTCCCCACCAAAGCCATGTCCACCAAAAGCATGGTAAGATTTTGATACAATGTAGGCTTATATCTTAAAAACTTGTCTTATATATAAGAAATTAAAAAAGCTTCTGAGATGGAATGTAGTCACAGTGGCAGTAATTATTTTAATAAATTTGTAGTTAGGGCTGTTAGTTTAACGATTAATTTATCGATTAATCGTTAAAAAAGATGTTAACGATTAAATTATTTTTTAACAATTAATCGACCCATCACTTACAAATCATTGGAAGTTCAAAAGTAAAAAAATAATAATAATAATAATAGCCGCCGATGCCCATAAATAATATTAATAATAAATTTCCTGATGAGTAAGCGAACATTTTGGTTTTACACTATTAAAGTATTGACTGACAGTGACAGGAATGTTCGAAATGTTGATAAAGTTTGGCTACCATTACCATGGTATTAACACTTCGCCTACTTGTCAAACCAAATGAAAAGCATATACAGTATACAGATAAACAGACTAATGGTAGTAATCATGGGCGTCACTAGGAATTTTTCCCGGGGGGGGGGCACAAAAACATGTTTTTTTAATTTAACTGACAATGCCATACAGTTCATACAGGTTCATTTTTCAATGTGTTGTTTCTGCAAAATGTAATTTGAGAAGTTCAGGGGACATTTGTCATCAAACCATGAACTAAATATAGAGATTTTCAACGAAGATGCACGTAGCCACATGCAAAGTACATGGCACAAAGGCAAAGGCTCTCATGAAGATGCAAGCAATTTTGTTGCATTATTGGAAGCCAAAGCAGTTTCTATAAATGAGCACTTGAACTCATCATTGAAGACAAATTCAAGAAAATCGCAACAAACTAGGTCCCATCATTGTTACAATCCTATTTTGCGGCATGCATGATTTAGCACTTCGTGGAAAAGAATCAAATTCTGGTAATTTTTATGAACTGTTAGTTTTGTGTTGAATCTAGAGATGAAGTTCTTGGTAATCATTTGTCAATTGATTCTTGTAGTGCTTAGTATATCTCGGCAACTACGCAAAACACTATGATCGAAATATGTGGATCTCTCTTGCGTGAAGACATTGTTTGTGAAGCAAATAATTCAGTTGTATTTTCAATACTTTCCGACGAGACAACTGAAATTTCAGGCTTTGACCAGATGTCACTTGGTGTTAGATTTGTCAAAGAACAAAATGTGAAAATGATGGCCACAGAAGAATTCCTCGGATATATTCCAATTGTCGATTGTCGAGGTATTAGGGTTCGGCAACTTAAAAGAATAGAATTAACCGATGAGAAAATGCTAAGACAAAGAGAGAATTTGGCGGTTTCAATAAAAAACGTCGACTTAATATGGTTGGCGAGTTAACCGGGCTCGAGTTAAGTGGGTTCTACTGTATATGAATTTTGGATATTGACAAAATTTCTAATCAATCAAAGAGATCTTTGAATACCCTGATTTCCTGCTTATACTATTACAATTCTCATTTAAATATATCTTGTTAAAACAGGGTATGCATAGGCTTGACAAGACATCACAGAACAATGCACTTTTTAGCAAAAAGCCTTCCTCAACAAACAAATAGACAAAAGCAAATAAAATTAAATGAAAACTTAGCTGCGATGTAATCCAAAGCCAATTCTCATCTCATCATCATATATTTAATATTTGATTGCGTGAATTTGATTTTAAACATTTAAAAATAATAATTAAAATCAAATACAGTTGAAACCGGTTAAGTCGACGGCGTTGGGGTATGAAAAATGGCATCGAGATAACCGATGATCGAGTTAAAACGAAAAACAATATGGCGGCAAAATATTAACATGCGCTTGAAATTTCTTTACATACGTGTTGTGCGTTAATTAGTGATGGGACGATTAATCAGAATCGTATCGGAATATACGAAATATCAATATAATGTTAAATTATGTGATATATTATATTATGCGAAATGGAACGTCCTTGCGAGTATGATTTATGTAAATGACTTAGTGACTCGGCTCTGACTGAGGCTCTAGTGCGTTCATTTGCTCGTTCGTCCTTGAACTTTATTATTTCATGCTATTTACTACTAATACTAATGATGTAATTATAGTTAAAGTCATAATCTTAGTGTAAGTTTATTACTAATAAATACCAAGGCATTTATTTGTATAAGGACCAAGGAAAACAATCAATATTCAAATAAATATATTTGTTAATAATTGACTATTATTACGCTATGACTAGTGTTTACCGTAGTTACGACTATCGAACGGAACGACCGCTTTAAAAATGTTTAGGCTTATTTATTTAAGTTTTAAGTCTTCAGAGTTTAAATAATTTATTCAGCTGCAACTTCAATAAGCCCGTAATAGTTTTTTACCCAGGAGTTCGTTTTTGTTGTGTTGAGCGACGGTGACTTCAAATCGCTTTCTCCCTATTCCAGTATCTAAATAATATACAGGTCATCACTATTAGTCTACTTCGCCTACGGCTAAGGAATGCTTTTTTTAAAATAATTTTAATTTGCTTAGTTGTCGAGGCACTGTACGAGAGCTTGATGTCAACCACGGTCAAAGGTCACGGCTATTATACGTCGGACCGCTCTAAGTGAACTCAAAGGGACAGGTGGGGGGGGGACAAGTTACGGAGTTTTCTAGTTAGGGATAATGAGGGTGGTGGGGGGGGAAGGCTTGAAAGGTCTTTGATGTTTATATTAAAGGAAGCCTCTTGCTTTGACATACCAATACAAGACCGCGAGAAGAGACACCTTCCCTCCCCTCCCCCACTGTTATACATCTACAGTGGATTGGGGGAAGGAACGTTTTTCTTTTTAAATTGAGTCAGAGCAAGCCTTGGTAAATGGCCAGTGTAGCTCAACCCCACCTAAACCCCACCCTATTGGGTGGGGGGGGGGATCGTCGTGTGCGCGGCGAAGTTCAATCATTCTGGCAAGTTGACGAGTGAAACATAATATGGTATTTAAATAAATTCCATCTTATTATGACTTTTTACTCCGTTTTATCATGACTTAGTCGGTATATTAGCTTATTACCAGGAGTTAATTTTTTGTTGTGTTACGGCAGAATACCAGAGCCAACACGCGAGCGAACATGACATCAAAATCAAAGCGTTTTCTTAATAATAATAATGTTCTGGTCTATAAATATAAAAATACACGTCATCACTTTTTGTGGAGTTCGCTAGTGACCGATTTTTTAAAAAAAAATGTATTCGCTTAGTTACCGAAGCATAGTACCAGAAGTAACAGCGCTGAGCAAGCGGGCTGTGACGTCACCAGCAGACCCCGGTGAGGCAGAAAATTGGTCCCTTCCCTTGGTTATAAAAAAAATCATAGCTAACATTTTCAAAAGCTGGCGATTGGTACTGGGGATCGAGATAACCAATGTTAAGTGGCAAATTTGACCCTTTTTTGTGCTCGTGTTATGAGGTTTCGGCGACTTAGAAAAATCGAATTAAACGACGAGAAAATGCTAAGACAAAGAGAGAATTTGGCGGTTCAAATGAAAAACGTCGACATAATGGGGTGGGCGAGTTAACCGAGCTCGAGTTAAGTGGGTTCGACTATTAATATTAAATACAAAAAGAGTAAAATTTTGAAATGTGTACTAGAAGAAATGAGAGTTTGCTATCAGAAATTCTTCCAAGAATTGAAAAAAATTGGCAGTGTTAAACAAGGTCATGTCTTACATTCAGATTGACATTTTTAATTTTTATGTTTTTTATTTATAAAATACAAGTCTCAGAATTTCTACTTTACATTGAATTAAAACTCGTATAAAACTTAAAACTACTGCATTACTCTCACTATTAATGATTTTATTACTAATTGAATTTGTATTTCATTAACTTTAACAGAAACATAAGTAATATTTAAATAAAAATTAATATTAAATATTTTTTTTCAAACTTAGTTTTAGTAGCCTTTAAATTGTTAAGTTACAGTTCGTTTTACATCTACATGTATATAGTCAGAAAAACTATCTACAGTAGAAACCGGTTAGGCGGCCCTAGGGGTTTGCCAAAAGGCGTTGAGATAACCGATGATTGAGTTAAACGAAAACCATTATGGCGGCAAAATATTAACATGTGCTTGAAATTTCTATATGTACATGATGTGCATTAATTAGTGATGGACGATTAATCGGAATCGTATTGAAATATCGGGACCCTAATATTTCTTCACTCTTTCCTAAGGTTGTTAAGACCGTTTGTTTTTAAGGACCGTTTGTTTTTAAGGACCGTTTAAATATAAACTTTCGTTGCGTTAGCACTGTTTTTTTCCCTAGTACATAACGAATTCAGTTACTCCTGCCCCGCCACGGCGGGTCCCTTGGTGAGGGCGGGTCTGTTGGTGACATCGTGTCACCTCTCTTTCGCGCTCCCAGTTCACAGCAGTGATTCCCAGATTGAGCGATACTGTGCCTTGGAGGGCACTTGCGTGACTTTCCTTAGAGGGCACTTGCGTGACTTTCCTTACAAGTACAAGTTACACTAATAAATAACCCGCCCCGTGTAACCTACACATTTTCTCATTGTCCCCGAACCATTCTCTTCCAAATCATCTTTCTTGGGTCCGTCCCCTCAGCTTACAATGGACTCAGAATTCCTTTGGTAACTTGATGCTAATCGGACTAACCAACAACTCAACAATGGTGTGGGAGATTGAGAGTGGGGGTGGGTAAACTGTCTGTAGTCTGTTATATTATATATCCTAAAATCTGGGGACCCTTGTTTACAGTAAGCACCCTATGATTTTGGTATCGTCCCATTGCTAGCGTTAATAAATGAGAAAGAACATGCACGTGTTTTAGGAGTTTTTTTTTACACATTAGCGTTGCCGTAATTTGTTTGATGAAGCGATCGGAATGCTATAAAAATGTACATACATGTTTGCTAACAACAAAAGGCATATGTGCACCAACTAACAGCAGAAATTTACCAAAATAAAATAAAAACCACCGTCGATTCTCAATACAAACCTTTATTTTCTTTTCTAAAGATATTCGTTTATGTTAAAAAATAAAATGATTAATGCATCAGGAAATGAATTAAGTTTAATAATAATATAACATGCACTGCGAAATAATGACGATTAAAGACCGATAACACGATTTTCGAGCACCTCGGGTGAATACATACTCGATAGAGATGCGTCAAACTAATTCACACACGGATCAAAGTGAAACGATAAAAACATCCGGTTTATTGAAATCTCGTAGAATCACAGAATAGCCAGAAGTCTCGAGGAAAGCGAGATTTCGATGCTATTTTTAACTAATAGTGCGAGAGTGTGTCGCTAGGCGAACAGACGGGGATCGAGATAACCAATGTTAAGTTGCAAATTTGGCCCTCTTTTGTGCCAAGCTATTGGGGTTCGGCGACTTAAAAGAATCGACATAACCAATGAGAAAATGCTAAGACAAAGAGAGAATTTGGCGGTTCCAATAAAAAACGTCGACTTAATAGGGTTGAGGAGTTAACCGGGCTTGAGTTAAGTTGGTTCTACTGTAGATGCAGGGAGAAAGTGCTATATATTGAAGCAACATGTTGGGAATGGGAATAATCCTTATTTTCTTTTCATAATAATAATACTCAAGTGTGGAAAAAGATACAGAGAATAGTAAAGCTACTTTTGAGGACAAAAGAGAAACAAAACTTGATGGCCCCACTGTTGTGGAAAAAAAAGAGGAGCCTCAGTCCCAGAATAAATGTTTAGAAATTTGGAGCCCTGGTTTTGATGCCAGATTTCCAAATCAAAATCAGACCAGGTAAGTACACACAAAATTTATTTTACTTCTTTCACTTTTATATTTATTGAGAGACCTAACTGATTTGTATTTAATGTTTGAATATTAAAAAATATGCTTTCATTGTTACAGTATATTAACCAACCGAGCTTATAAATTTCATAGATTATTTGTGAGGAAAATTCATAGGAATTTGGAAATTTATGCTTTTGTAAATTTTACGTCAATTTATTCATATTTCAGGCAACTTTGATTACAGTTCACTATAAGTTTTAGATTATAATTTAATCATCATTCCATTTTTTTTTAAATTAAAAAATCAGGCGATGTTGGCAGAACTACGTTGATTATTTTAGATGCCAAGAAAAATTTGGAGAGGACTTTGAGGGATGTGAATATTTCAAGAAGACTTATGAATGGCTGTGTCCTGGCTTTTGGGTAATTTCCATAATTTCATTGTATCTATTTTTAAAGTCATATTCTTAAAAAATTATGCAGTCAACATTTTCTTGATGACTTGATGTAACATAACTTGTTTTATGTCTTTAACTAATGTGTGTTGGTCTATTACAGAGGTGGCCAGACCTGTAGCAACTGAGAGCCATTTTAAAATATTTTTAAAATGTTGAGAGCCGCATTGAAGCATTATGGGTAATTAAATATGGCTTGGAAATCTTCCAGTAATCCTTGTAACATTTTTCATAAATTGTATGCAAGCCGCGGTTTGGCCACAGTCTGTCTATTAGTTTCAGGCACAGTGCAGACATAAAACATTTGTAATAATTTTAAAATAAAATCTTAGCTTTTCTTTCAGCTTGGGTTAATGATTTTTTGAAACAATATTTTTTAATACACAACTACTACTTTCATTTCCAAGGGATTCAGGCAGTCATAAAAGCGTCTTTTTAATTATTTGATATTTAAATGAATATTAGAATTTTTAGGAAAGGTAGGAAATTCTTTACGTACTATTGCTCCTTGACTGTAAACTCAACAGTTTAAATGCAATATCTGAACCATTTTGATAAAGCTTACATTGTTTTATTAGTTATCTTAACTCACATGATTTTTATAGTTCCCCTCAAAAGTATAAATTTAAACTATAAGGAAATAATAAAATTCTAGAAAAGAAATTGAATAAATTGGATGCTAATTTCAAGCAATCAAATTAAGTAACTTCCCATGGATTGTACATGTTTTCAAGTTTTAGACCTTATGCAATTAAAAAAAAAGAATACAGAAACAATTAACACTTACAAAACTCACTAGTACTTTACTAAACACAATGATTTATTTCTTCTTAAAATTCTGTCATTAATAAAAAATATATCAGCTACCCAATGCATCCTTAATATTTTGGCCATTTCTTTTTAAGATCGAACACTGGAATGAGCAAAGAGAAAATGGTACTTTTCCTTATCCAAGGAGGTAAAGTGGTATCAAGGATACATCATGCCTATTGACACTATCAAACCCATTTTTAAATAATAGTTTTAAATAATGTTGTTCTTTTGTCATAACTGACATATTTTGAAATAAATATATTTTAAAGGAATACTTTTTTCTTTCTTTCTTATATATATATATTTACAAAGACGTTCATTTTAGGTGATACTATACAGTCATATACACTTGGAAGGGTCTCAAATAAATCTGACAAAATGAATGTTTGAATTTTTTATTTAACAATTGTTACTTACATCAACATATAAAATACACAAGTAGCAAACTGACAAATCATTTATACCAGTATCTCATCTTTTCAAACAGCTTATTAACTTATGCACTTCCAAATTACACGCCTAAGATAGTGCAACTCAAATTAATGAAGTTGCCACTGTTACATGGTTTACTAAATCAGTAGTTTAGTCTTCAAAATCAGATATGATCTATCAGGTATAAAAATAAATATTTGACAGAGTTTTATCAAGCCCTCACTTGCTGGCTGCAAAGAAGTGTCAGACTCTCGGTGTTAAATTGGTAAACTATATTTTAAAGACTATTTCTAACTTCATTATAAAATATTTGCCATGATTAAAAAAGGCATATAAAAATATTTTTAGTTTTTCAAATCTGAAAATCATCAAAATTACTATTTTCAGTATATTTGTGTTTAACAAAGCTCTGATTCAATTTCAAACTGCAGTTGCACTGAGCATTATGCTAGTTTTTATCCTTTGCATCAAACAATTATAAACTCCTTTTATGATACTCTTATTGTGACAGTTGTTTCCATCAGAAAATTAGTGAATATAATTTAAAAACATTAATTACTAGAGGTTGTAGTCCAGAGTAAAAAAATAAAAATTTGTAGGAACCCATATACATTGGTATTGCTAATATCAATTCATTCTTGTTTTTAAAGCAATTTTTTAAATTGGGTCACTTGACAACATACTATTTTCATACAGTAATTTTAAAATTAACCGAAGTGTTAATTTCAAATAAATGTAAGTAACTATGACACTTTTAGAAAACAACATCACTTCTTAGTTTATTGCTTGAAAAAAAAGAGGTATTTATTTAAGTAAATGAAATGCACTGAAATTTAATAATTTAGGCATAAAATTACAATATATCAACAAATGAAATGTTAATAATTAGATGTGCTTACTGATTTTGAATGTCAGATACAAATATAGTTTTAACTGGAAATGATAAGTTAACATGTATCAATACATCTAAAATCTTTGAATGGTGAAAAAACAGATTTCAAGAAATAGGAATTAATCTCTCACAATAAGCTCGTGTAGTGAATAACTTCTATACAATTTTATGTATACTAGAGATAATATAAATGAACATTATTGTTTACATATACTATTTCTTTATCCATTTATTGCACATTTTTCAGAAACTCATCCTGTGTAAATGTTCAAATCGACCAATCAGCCAACTGAAAATTCTATTTAGATTGAGGGTGTTTTTTTTACTTTAACAAGTTGTTTTTTTGTTGTAAGCCATTTATTTATCACAGTGCAGGAAAGTGAATTATTTCATAACAAAAAACAAAAATTTTGAAATATTTCAGGCAAGCTAAATGTTACGCCTTCAGCTAATAAATCCTTTATCTAGAGCAATATGAAGCGCTGCAAAATTTAGAATAGCCATTTTGAAATCCAATATTATATAAATTATATGTACTGAATAGTCATATGGGGCAGAATACTTGATTGAATTTAAATGACTAATCATTAAAACAACTTGAGATTAAAGTTAACAGAAGTTGCTAAAGCATCATTTAATAAATCAAATTGTATTAATATAAAAAATCTAATTCAAATAATGGTCCTCTTTTGTTGAGAAAAGAAAATTACATATCTATTATTAGCTCTGCAAATTGAATCTACTTTGGAAAAAAGATTATTTACAAAGGAGGCAGGGAGAAAGAAATACAATTATGGTAATTCAGAATTTTTAATAAAGCTAAGAATGGCTAAGATTCGAGTTCAACTCATTAAAACAAAGAAAGTTTAGCAACTCCATATACATTTTTAAGTTTGAAGTAGTAATTGAAAAAAAAAGACTTTTTGAAGAAAATTCTACAATAACAAATTTACATCTATATTAAATGTTTTCTTTTGAATTTTAAACAGTCTAAGTCTAAAGAAATAAAGTGAGAGTTTAAAGATTTGGTTTCAAATACTAGGCTCAGGTATGAGGCCAGTTTAGAACTACAGAGCATCAAATTTTCACTAGGATAGCATAATATCTGTGTTTGCGGGTGTAAAATTTTGCACAAGAAAAGGGATGCTGCACAACTTTGCACACAAGGTTTTTTACATTGCACATGGACCAACTGTCTCAGAGGGAACATTGACCTGCTACAAACATTTCAAACAATAATTAATTTATTTATTCTTTTTACATGATTTTACAATCAATTCACTATTACTATTAAGGTTTTATTTAAAGAGGAGGGGGTGACTGCTCTATTTATCCTACAGTCCTAGCCCCAACAGCAGTGGAGTACCCATGGAGATTCTCAAGATTTCTTTGAAACTTCTAGGCAAAGAAAAAAATGATTGGGAAATTTGTTTCCTCACACTGTGAAGGCAAAATTATCTGTATATAAGTTTTAAAAAAATTTTTTGGTGAGGGTAGAAAACTCACTAAGATTTAAGTTTTGACTTTTTTGCATTCTTATACGGATGGAAAGAGCTCGTATGGAAAGATTTTAAAAAATACCCTATCAGAAAGTTATGGATAAACAAAGTTTTAGTTTAGCTCACTTAATCATTCCTAATCTCAAGTTATTGTAACAAGATTGAGTTTTTGAAAGAAGTTCTATCAATAACTACGGTTGCCATAGATTTAGGTTTAATTAATTTTTACACTAGAAAGTATTGCTACAAATATTGTAATACTAACAATTATATCAGTTCACTTTAACATAATAAATAATTGTTTACTCCTACAATTAAATAGTAAATACAGTTAAAATTATTAACTTTTACCTGTTAAATAATGCTTTAAATTAAAGCAATAATAATTCTTCAATCAAGGTAGAAACAATATATTACATGAAGCAACAGCAGCAGCCAAATAATTTATAATAAATATAAGACACGTAACAAACAAGAAATACCTATCCACACAAACACAAAAAAACTCAATACTATCCTAAAAAAACACTAATATTATATGCCTGACAATTTTAAATTAAAAAGCTCATTTCTTCCCCAGAGATTCTCATCGTAATTATACTATTTATTGGTACTATGTCCCTATATCCCCTTATTTCTCTATTCCTTTTTTTTTAAATTAAAAAGTTCATTTCAGTTTTTTAATAACAGATAAAACAGAAACAAAAACACAGCTAAACAAAATTAAGAAGATCACAGCCATAAGCTTAGTTATAAATGTTGCACTTGTTTAGGACGATTTTGAATGCAAAATTTGCATATTACTGGCCAATTAAATTCACAACAGTATGATTCTGTCTGTACATAGAAAATGCAGTATCAACTCTTCAATTGTCATGAAGATCCCAGAAATAATTACTGAACTCCAAGTAGCAAACTAGGTGAATGTGTTCCTGCAATGGCCTGCAGTAAAGGCATATCACTGGTCTCAAATCTGATTTAAGATAAAATGATAATTCAATGTTTGTGAGCACTGCTGATATTGGAATATTAAATATTATAGTTGTCTCCACTCACACAACTAATCATTTCAATAAAATCAAGTCCAATGCCAAAAAATGATTTTTGGAAAATCAATATATTTCAGATTGAGCTAATTTAGACTTATATTTACTTATTCTTCAAACCAAATACTCTGGAATATTCCATTATAACTGATACACCATCCAATGAATTAAACTAAACCCCTGTGACTTACAAAAAAGTGACAGATCTATTAAATATTATTAGTGGTCTAATTTCTATTAGCTTACCCTAACATAGTTGTTAGCTCTCGCTGACTATATGCTTTAGCTCCTCTCAAGTATTCAGAAAACATGAGGCTTTTAAAGTAAATCTCTTGTAATCTGTCCTCTAAATGCATCAGGCACTGCAAAGTTAAAATTTACTAAATGAATAATCACTTCCGAAAATCATTTTCCAATAAAATAATTTAATTTAACTTCAGGTTTTAAGATATATATGTAATATAAAAGTTAGCTGACCAGTTAAAAGACATTAAAAACATTAGGGGAAAAAAAAAGCAATTCAAAATTTATGTAAATATAAATAAAATGCCTTAAACACGTACAAATTCTGGACTCATTTTCAGCTTGGAAATCTCCACCACAGATTCAATTAAATCAGCAACAAGCTGTGATGATGTCCATGCTGTACAGCCAGATGGGGATATACTCATGACCTTGCTACTGGCCACTTCTACAGTCCTGAGAGGAAGAAACAAAACTCTTATGTTTAGAAAAATAACACAGCAAACATTACAACCACAACAAGTGACAAGCCTGGAACATGTTAAAAAGATGTTAAGCAGTGTTGGTGTGTTGCACTGATATTCTATGAACATAATTAAAGAGTTTAAAATCTTTAGACTCAAATCAAACCAAAAAAATAAACCTTAACTATTGTAAATGACTTGATACAAAATATCTAGTTTACCAGTTATCTGTGTCAGCGATGACACAAACAGCTTCATCTATAGGTTCATCCAGGATGGAATGCTGTGAAAACATTAAGCCCAAAAATTATGTTTGAAAAAATATTAAATCTTCAGGGTCTTATTTAATCTCCTGAGTCTTCTATTTAGTCAAACTCCCTCCCCACCCAATAAATTATTACAGCATAAGATAGCTTTACCTTAAAAAATGATTAAGTATTTTTTGCTTTTCATGTCAAATACCAAACATTACTAAACAAAGGATGGGATAATGAAAGGATAAATACTTTTAAAAGTATCACTGTTTTTTGGGGGGTCAATTAATAAATTGTTATCAATAACTGACTATTCTATTTAAGCCCCAAAACCAATTTTTTAAATTTGTATTCATTAAATCCACTGTCTGCTCACAGATGATAGAAAATATGAATCATCAATATCAAACAATGCCAGCTTCACAATCTTCTGCCCTGTAAAAAAAAATTATTAAAAAAATTAAAGTGATCCATACCTTAACTGTCATTTGTAGATCATTGAGCAGATGAGATTTATAGTTGTTATCAGAGGTTCCATGAAGAACAAAATCAGACATATAATGATCTGTATAACCAGCTAGTAGGGATCGACCGAAATTGCGATCAAATGCTTTGATGTGCCACTGCCCTGAATCTGTCAATGTACTGCAAAATAATTTTTTTAATCTATTATTTTTACCTCTTAAAATCCAAAAATTAATGAATTTAGCTGGACAAAAATATATTTTAAACAAGCAAGATTATAACAAATCTCTTTGGGATTTAAACCTATTTGACAACTAACCATGGAAGTTTAACCTCTTTGCAATGAATCATGGGATCAAACGCTTCATAATCGATGCTCCCTGTGGATGATAAATGTCGCCGCCTGCTGAGTTCGGTGGGTGTGAGTGATCTGCAGAGATACAAACCATTTTTTAAAGTAAAAACCTCTCAGGTTTTTAAACCACAAACGAGAACTCTGGAAACCTCACCTATCCAATATAATCTTTAGCTCCTCCAAATAAAATAATTATGTTACAAACATAAACCATAGACTTATTAAAGTTGCCACTCTCACCAGGATAATTTTATTTGTGAAAACAAAAAGAAACAGTACAACCATACTCATGAAACATTTATGTAAAATTTTCAGAGCCTTTGGATACAATATAAATTGAAATCACAAGTATTTAGTTGATGGTTATATTAGTAATACAGAATTTTTTTTATATAACTGGTTATTATTTCCTGACAGTCAGAATTTCAGTGGGATATCAGAGTGAATGAAATTAATACATTTTGTACATTCAATGATGGCAAATTATTGTTTTTTTCTTAGTTGATTTCTAAAAATTGAGATCTTTTCAGTTCAAATTTGAAATAATTTTTTGTGGCTTTTTAAAAAATGTTCCCTGAATTGTAATGTTTTAATATAATATAAGGGGTTCACGATTGTTGAAACCCTTTAACCCCATAAAAAAAAAGGGATCTTGATCTCTCAAAAATTATTGATTGTATATTTAAGATTAGGAATTAAATATAAAAAATAAATGACGAAAGCTTCTTACCTGACCCTTGCAAGTGATGTTGGCCGTCCAGATGGTGGTTTTTGATCTTGGGATAATTGTCTAGAAGTAAGGTTTTTTGTGTTTTGTTCAGTCTCTTTCTTTAAGTCGCCTGATAACCAAGATGAGCCTGAACCATTTGAGGCCACCGTGATTTTGTCACTTTCAGTGATCTCATTTTTCTTCCCCGTCACATCATAAAAATACTCCTCAGATCCAGTACCCTCGGAAATAAATTTTCTAATTTCTGCAGCTTTGACTCTGGCAGCCTCATTCTGGGCCACCGCAATTTCCAACTGCTGGGCTAATCGAGATCTCACCTTAGCGTCAGAAAACGATTCAGACCTGGGTATTAATTCTGGCCCTATTTGATCAGGGAAGTCTACTTTCAGTGCTGGAGGCGCCTTTACAACATTTACAACTTTTTCCAGTCTTGGAGATTCTAGTGGTCTGGCTGAAGTGATGCTGCAGACTGAGTTGAGGGAATACATGTGCAGTTCACTGATACCTAAGCATTCAGTTGGAGAGCTCACTTTGTCCTGATCATTTTCTGGACATGACTTATCAATGCATTCAGATCTTTTGTCTTTTGACAGTGGGCATTCACTACATGAAAAGCTATTATCGCAAGGAGAACATTGTGCTGAATTCATTGCTAACTTTAATGAAGAGGCAGTGAGCGAGTCGACCTCACTCTCAAACTCATAATCTAGAATCTGGTCCATTTGTTCAGAACTGTTCTCAAACTGGGCACCATTGTAACCACTATCACTCCTATCTACACGAGTGCAGCACTGGTTATCCAGATGGGTGACAGCTCCGTTGTGTTCACTGATTGTCCTTTTAAGAACTGCTGGATCTTTAAGCCAAGATAAAGTTCTAACAGAGTCCCCAGATTTTATTGGTCCTGTGCTGCTTTGCCTGGTGAAAACATTAGCACCAGCACATGGACTTATGCTTCCGTCTGGACATGATCCCTCCACATATAATGTTTTTTCACTTAAGGTAGGGGACAAAGAAACATCAAACAGCGGGTCGTTGACAATTTTGCTAAGGCACTGGGGATCTGAGTTTTCATGTACTTCACTGCAGCGAATAAAATAGCTCAATATGTACAGGAAGTCTTTCACAACCTCAGCTTTTTTGCCCACAACAATTGTCCGAGAAATCTTTAATGGAAGACCGATTGCGCCAAATAAATCTCTGGATGGGCCAAGAAAATGGAATAGAAAATACACAATCATAAACATAGTTAGCAAAATTTGTTAATTACTAAAGAATTGTATATAATTTTGAAGCCTGTATTTTTAAATTTATTAATATTATTGATTGACTTAACAGTTGGAGTTACAATTAGAGAGTTAAGTAGATTGATACAACATGGTAAAATTATTAATTTAAATTTTTTAAAAAAATATACAAGACATATACCAGAATAAAAACTAGACAAAGAAGAATTAATAGACTTATAATGCTATAAACACCTAAATTGTCAAATTAATTACAATAGAAAATTTTAAAATAAAAGTAAAAAGGGAAAAAAGTTGGGCTGGTACAGATTTAAAAAAATTTGTTCGATTAATCAGGAAAAAATTAATCTATTAATTTTAAAACATACAAGGGAAATAACGAAAACGGGTAATTGACATTTCTTTTGTTAGTTATAACCCGTTTTATGCATTGAAAAAAAGAAAAATATTTTAGACTAAATTTTATTATAATAAGTATGTAAGTAACAAAATTTTTTATTATAATAAGTATGTAAGTAACAAAAAATATAAATTATTAATAATTATTTATTAATTAATTGAAGCAAAAATTTTGAAATATTTTCTTAAATTTTAATCGAATTTGAACTGATCAAATTAATTTTAATTCATTAAAAAATTGTTACGATTAATCGACTAATTAATTTTTATTTTCCGCAGCCCTAGAAAATAAGGCTGTATTGCTTACCCTAACTGTGCCCATAATGGATTGTATGGATGAGTCTTCGCCAATGTGTCAACCTATAGTTGTAGAAGCAAAATAATAGAAAGATTTCAATTCATATATTTAAAGATGTATTAAGGCTTGACATTGGAAATTCTTGTTAGTATATATTAAAGTTTTATGTCACTGTTTTACGAGAATAAAAATGTGAAAACTTTAAGCAATGAATTTTTGTTATTTCATAATCAAACGTATCATCAAGAGTTTGCACTCAAAATACAACAAATCTAGAAGAAATTGAAAACCGAATCTTCCTATAATTGCAAAAAATTAACAATCAATGATTATTAAATTAAAATTTGTGTGTTATTTTTCAGCATCACTAATAGCAATATCAGCAATATGTCTCTATTGTGAGAGCTAGAATTGCCTTTCCTTTTGTAATCATCATTCAAATGATGCATGATAGTAGTTATAATAGATTTCATCTCTTATGTAATGTCTTGTCTGAACAGTGTTGATAATGAATAAAAGTAAATCATGTATCTGGGACTGTGGATGAATCTGTCAGTGGTTGCGCAGATTGCTGATCAAGTTTATTCAAGTACATGAGGTTCTTATGCAGACGGTGCAGAATCTCAAAAGTTCTTTGTGTTAATGGGAGAATGAAAATCTGCAGGCATCCAAAATGTTTCAAAAATTCATTGCCTTTTCGCCTCTCATTCAACATTGCATACCGCCCCTGATGCTGTTGGTACAAAACTTGGATTTTGCATTAATTCTCCTGAGGTTAAAATACTTTACGGTTTTAATAAATCTTATCAGACTTGAAGAGTTGATATCTCCACAGCACTATGGGTGAAATATGTTGACATCTTAAAACACATTTTAAACAATTCCTAGCTCATTTTTGTGTGTTTCTTTTCATTTGCCTAGTGAAAAATGCATTCAGCATAAACAACCTTTTCATTGTCCTGTCTTTCAAGCCTCAACACAATTTGTTCAAACTATTGATATGTATTTTAATTCAGCTGATTTTTAAATATAAGTCAAGTTTGTTTAAAGTACTTCTTTAACACCAGTTAAAATATTTTTTATTTCTTATTTTCACACCGTGAAGAATTACGAAGCTTACCCATTTAGCAGTGTGTTTATCTAAATATGTGCGAGACGGAGTTCCTCCTGCAGGTGTCACGGTGGCTACCCAGGCAAGGTGCTGCGTCAGGACAGCTGAGAGAAGTGTACTTACAAAACTGCAATGAAAAAAAACTCATTGTGGTCAGAGACAACCCCCTATTATAAATATCTTAATCCCCAACTTAAACAATAGTGCAATGTATCCATCTACCATTGAAATTTTGTGACAAACATAATGAAAACAACATTTAGTTAGACATTAAATTAACACTAAAGATTTTTAAATAATGATGATGGCGTGCAGTTTTTGCTTTAAATTCATTAATGACACCCTTCAAAATTGTTGATGGAGATTTAAATGATAAACACACATTCATGAAATATTTTCAGAAAAACACAACTTGTTTTAGCATGATTTAAAACTTAAACTAAAATGAAATCTCATACTCACAATTTACAATTCTTATTGTCATACTTTGCAATCAAATTAACAAAAGTTTTCATAAACTTTTCACACAGTTTTGTCTTGTAAGTTGTAGTGGACATCATGGTCAACCATACAGGCTCTGGTAATCTAGGTGCCATATAGAGGTCATAAATGGAATTCCTAAAATTTTCAAGTGCCTGAAAATAAAAGTTAAGTAAAATATTTAAAGATATGATTTTAGAGCATCAAAATTAATTTAACACAAAGGCTTTCATTATCTCTTTTTAAAAAATACAATACATTCAAAATAATAATGAAAAGTTAGTAATAGCAGCATCCCAAATTTTAAAAAATTAATTAATCATCAGAGTGTGCATTGAAATAACATAATTGTGGTTCCCAGTTGAAAATATGGATTAAAAAGATATTAGCAACAAATTAACATTTTTTAAAAATATTATAATACACTATGAGTCTATGCCACTAACAGAAAATAGAAATCAGTCATACTTCCATGATTGTAGGTAAGAAATTTCTTGTGTTGAAATAAGCTTTCTCAGTGACAGATCTTAGCTTTTCTACATGACTTTCAATCAAAGCAAAATGGGAGAAGAAAAAACTCTGAAAGAGACTGTAAAATAAAAGAATCAATTGTTATTGTCAAATGTTTTTGAAAATTCAAACAAATTTTTAAGTTGATAGTAATGTTTAAATAAGTACTGATTTACACATACTTGTTGCTTTCTTCATCCTTGTCATCATGGCTTCCAATGAGGATTCCTATTGCCAGTTTACTTCTGCTTCTGCGACTTACTGAGCTCTAAAATAAGCAACATTAAAAGCTTAAATAAGATCACATTAATCAAGTAATATATACATAAGGGGAAAATGGATTAAGTTGAAAAATATCTAGCAGCCTTGTTACTTTAAATTGAGCAGTTTGTCTATAATGTTGGAAATGAATATCTGTAAACAATAAATGCTGTCATTTTAAATACAGTCGAACCCGTTTAAGTCGACGACGTTGAGGTATGAAAAATGGCGTTGAGATAACCGATGATCGAGTTAAACCAAAACCAATATGGCGGCAAAATATTAACATGTGCTTGAAACTTCTTTATGTACATGATGTGCGTTAATTAGTGATGGGACGATTAATCTGAAACGTATCGGAATATGGGGACCCTAATATTTCTTCACTCTTTCCTAAGGTTGTTAAGATCGTTCATTTTTAAGGACCGTTTAAATATAACCACGGTTCCCACTCATTCAGGAAAATGGGAAAAAGTCTAGAAAAGTTATGACTAGTCTGGAATTTTTATATACAATGAATATATATATATTTTTTATGACGAAGTAAATAACTTTGATTACGTCTCTGTGCTCATGTTTCAATTCCATTTAATAAAAAAAAGTTACCAGTTTATAATTGTCTGCGCATGCGTTAAAACTAAGGTCAAATTTTTTGCCTCGCCCCGTCCCATGGCGCGTGTGGCGTGACATGTCACCGCCGCTCGCGTTTGCAATGCCCGTCGAATCAGCGAATTACATATCAATATGGTAATTTTAAGTTTAATGCTTTTGACGTGCAGGATATCTGTCACTACGAGACCGCACTCGAATTTCCTCAGTCAATCAAACTTATAATATAAATAGTAACTATTGGGGCCTTGACCCTTGATCACCGCACGCTGTGTGTTAGACCTCAGCAACTAAACGAATTTAAAAAAAAATAAATTCAGAATTCGACCTACAGCAGTGATGCCGTGTATATTATATATATACTGGAATATTAAGAAAATGATTTGATTTCACCGTCACGCGCGTGTTAGTCACGTATCTTATTGGTAACCAAAGCAACAACAAACTTTTAAAAGAATAATAATTTTTTATTTAATTAAATAAAAACAACCGTCGATTCTCGATACAAACCTTTATTTTCTTTTCTAAAGATATTCGTTTATCTTAAAAAATAAAATGATTATGCATCAGATAATGAATTAAGTTTAATAGTAATATAACATGCACTGCGAAATTATGACGATTAAAGACCTCTCACGCGAATTTCGAGCACCTCGGGTGAATACATACTCCACGGAGACACATCAAACTAATTCACACACAGATAAAATTGAAACAAGTAAAAACATCCTGAAATTTTTATTGAAATCTCGTAGAATCACACAATAGCCGGAAGTCTCGAGGAAAGCGAGATGTCGACACTATTTTGAAATTAAAAAAACAGAGTGCATCGCTAAGCCAACAGACGGGGATCAAGTTAACCACATTAAGTTGCAAATTTGGCCCTCTTTTGTGCGCGAGGTATTAGGTTTCGGCGACTTAAAAAAATCAACTTAACCGATGAGAAAATGCTAAGACAAAGAAAGAATTTGGCGGTTCCAATAAAAAACGTCGACCTAATAGGGTTGGCGAGTTAACCGGGCTCGAGTTAAGTGGGTTCGACTGTAATGAGTAATGTAAAAAGAAATATATTCCAATTCATTTTTATGTCTCTTTTAAGCTAGATCTTTTACCTCAGCAATTAAAT
This sequence comes from Ampullaceana balthica, assembly GCA_944989445.1. Classification (NCBI taxonomy): domain Eukaryota; kingdom Metazoa; phylum Mollusca; class Gastropoda; family Lymnaeidae; genus Ampullaceana; species Ampullaceana balthica. The sequence continues at coordinate 547,181 of CALYLW010000101.1, forward strand.
TACTTTCATGAAGTTGTTTTCGGTGATGTCCATCTAGTGAAGTAGTTTGAGCTCTCATCCAGCGACGGTGAAGGCTGTTATAACTGCTAATGCTGTTGTTACTTGGAGATGGAAAGGATGCTCTTAAGCTGCCGCTCGATGTGACTGAAATCAAAATATGTTTGTTTATATGTATGAAAATGTACACATTCTAAAAATTAAACCTTTATAATACATTAAAAGCAACTCACCAAACTCATTACTAAATCATACTTAAAACGACAATGAGATGTCTAAAGTCTAATTTCTTAAGTCTCTTTGGTTTAAACTTAAAACCTTATGTTTTCTCTACTATTCCACCTTAAAATAAGTGATAGCTGAGCCTGTTTATGGACCATAAATAAATGCCTTTTTTAAATCCCTTATATTAACTTCGCGGCCGTCTCTCTCTGTCTGTCTCTCTCTCATCATCTCATGGGCTCGGCGGGCGGAAAAACAGAAGTCAAAAATGACCCACTTCCAATGATCCGATCGAACTGAAATTTGGCACACGGACCCGTCTTACCTAACAATGCATCGTATCAAAATTTCAGATCGATCGAACGTACCGTAATTAAATTAATGCATTTTTAGTTTATCCTTATATGAGGTATGTAATTTAAAATCACGATTTGTTATTGTTTTTTTGCCACGTGAAAGTTTGAGCATTGAGGCGACCCAACGAAACGACGGTGCGCTTTTGTTTACATTTTACGTGTCACTCTGAGCTCGGTCAAGCGAATCGGTGACCAGACTTTTCCCCTCTCCCCCTCCCACACACCCCTCCCCCACCCCTCCCCCCTAGGGTTATGAAGCAAACTTGTGTTAAGACAGATTCAGTCTGTAAATGTTTGAAAATAATCAATACTGTTAGTTATGTCTCATATATAAGGGATTTATAGTCAAAAACTTTGTTTTTACGGGTTTATTTAAATCCCTTATATTAACTTCGCGGCCGTCTCTGTCTGTCTCTCTCTCATCATCTCATGGGCTCGGCGGGCGGAAAAACAAAAGTCGAAAATGACCCACTTCTAATGATCCGATCGAACTGAAATTTGGCACACGGACCCGTCTTACCTAACAATGCATCGTATCAAAATTTCAGATCGATCGAACGTACCGTAATTAAATTAATGCATTTTTAGTTTATCCTTATATGAGGTATGTAATTTAAATTCACGATTTGTTATTGTTTTTTTGCCACGTGAAAGTTTGAGCATTGAGGCGACCCAACGAAACGACGGTGCGCTTTTGTTTACATTTTACGTGTCACTCTGAGCTCGGTCAAGCGAATCGGTGACCAGACTTTTCCCCTCTCCCCCACCCCTCCCCCCTAGGGTTATGAAGCAAACTTGTGTTAAGACAGATTCAGTCTGTAAATGTTTGAAAATAATCAATACTGTTAGTTATGTCTCATATATAAGGGATTTATAGTCAAAAACTTTGTTTTTACGGGTTTGTTTTATTTCAGGCTAATGATTGCATGCATTAGAATTAGGTTACCATTTTTTTAAAAATATTTAAATTTTCTTAACATATTTAATACATGCTTTTGAAGGAAAATATTTATATTAAAAAAAAACCTATTATATAATTAAACTTACATGATGCAAGGCCACTGTCATCATCAGTGCTGTAGTCAGACAGCAATTCTTTACTAGGCACATCTACTGGAATACTTTTCACTATTCAGAAAACAAGCAAAATCTATTCAAAAAATTGTCTGAAAGGCAGACTATTTTCAAATAATAATCACTTACGACTATTTTTGTAAAAAAATATATAACTAAAGATTAACTTAACCAAAACAACTCCTATCTTACTTTGTTAACAAATACATTTTTTAAAGGATCTGCGAATTTCAAAATATGAATGATTTTATATTTAAAGATAAGTTTAGATTTACCATATTTTTCTTTAGGTTTATGAATGGATGCAGTGAATTCATCTGATGAGAAATCAGCTGAAGTATCTGGCAAACTGTTACTATCTGACTCCGTATCCCTGTCAAAATGGAATAAATGATTGATATATAAGTTATTAAAAATAAAAAAGTAATTAAAAAATTCAAATTCCAAATTAAGTCAATTAATTGTGTTTCTCAAATGTAAGTCACTTTAAAAAGGGAAAAGGCTATAATTACACTATGAAGAATGATAAAAATTAATAAAATTTAAAGCAGAAAATTAAAAAATGCTATGCTGAGCATATTTTTCTTATAGGATAATTGATCACCAATGTAATGCTACTTAGGAAGCAACATTTATCTTTAAAATATAGTTATTATTGCCCTTATATTTTCATAAAAGTCAGCAAAAATTGAATATGATCTAGTGTCAGGTAGAACAATTGAGACCTGGGCCTTTGGAATTCCTTGCATGTAAATTAAACAATCTTCATAAACAGAGAAAATAAAAAAACATGAAAAACTTCCACTAGTTGAGTCCTTCCTCCTCAGTAGAATTTAAAACTCACTTTATTGCTATAATGTATACACTTTATATAGTAAGATTTGAAAATGCAACTATAATACTAAATTAAGTTTTCAAAAAGAAATCTTACCCAAAACTATCTCTGCAAGGTTTTTCTGGGATAAAGACTTTGGAAACCATCAATTTTGTAGGGCATCTTAAAATATGACAAGAAAATTCCAATCAATCATATTGGTAGATCATTGTAATTTCTGGTTAAAGATGTATGATTAATCATTAACATGCTTTAAAGATGGATTTAAACAAATTAAATTCATGATAAATTATATAAATACTTCGAGAAATTTTAACATTTAAATCACTATTTCATTTCAGGATTATTATCTTTTACCTTAGTAGGTGAACCTTCAGTGTGGAAGCTTTAAATGCCATTCCTACTGTACCAAACATCATCTCTTCAAGCACTTTGACATCACTACCAAGGCGGCTGAACTGATAGCAAGACAAAATTGAAATTATTTTCTACTTAAATAACATATGGAGAAGTTTACACCAAACAATGATAATCATTTAGGCATACATAAAAAAATATATTTAAAAATACAAAATTACATTTTTGTAATAAATCATATTAGAAACACTTTTTACAAAACAAATTATTATACATTATATATATTACATATTATGTATTTAACAAAAAATATTTAAAATAAAACAAATAAAAAAAGTATTTAAAAACTTAATAACATTTAGCAACTTCAATTATTGTATTAATACAAACGATTCGATTTTTTAAAAGAAAAAAACATGTTAAGAGAGACAGGTATTGGGGAAAGTGGGTGTTAGATAAGCTTTATGGTTTTGGTCTCACCGGCTCACCCTATGGCAGAGATGGCAAACATTTTTGGGGTTGTGTGCCCAAAATTCAACTAAAACCTACTTTTATATAGCAAAGTGCCAACACAAAGTGCCAGCACAGTGGTTTGATTAAGGAAGTAATATTTTAGTTGCAGGCCGGATGATGAGGCTCTATATGACGTCTGTGGCATAGGTTCACCATCACTGCCCTATGGTGTTGATATCTCAAAGCAGAGTTATCTCCCTTACACATGAGACACCGGGGCTTTTTAAATCCCTTATATTAACTTCACCGCCGTCTCTGTCGTCATCTCTCTCTGTCTGTCTTGGGCGGGCGGGCGGAAAAACAAAAGTCAAAATTTACCCACTTCCCGTGATCCGATCGAGCTGAAATTTGGCACACCTAACAATGCATCGTATCAAAATTTCAGATCGATCGAACGTACCGTAATTAAATTAATGCATTTTTAGTTTATACTTAAATAACGTATGTAATTCAAATTCACTGTTTGTTATTTTTTTTTCCCACGTGAGAGTTTGAGTTGATGCGTTGACGCGACCCATCGAAGTACCGGCGAGCTTTTGTTTACATTTTACGTGTCACGATGAGCTCAGTCAAGCGATCGGTGACCAGACCTTTCCCATCTCCACCCCCACCACCCACCCCACACCCCCAGGGTTGTGAAGCAAAGTTGAGTTAAGACAGATTCAGTCTGTAAATGTTTGTCGCGTTTGAAAATAATCAATACTGTTAGTTATGTCTCATATATAAGGGATTTATAGTCAAAAACTTTGTTTTTACGGATTTGTTTTATTTAAATTTTAAGCCTTGTTACATTCTCTCCAATAGGTGGTGTATGTATTTTATTTTTTCCGAGAAGTAAAGTCTTTTCATGTTAAGCGGTTTTTGTTTAATTTTAAAATAATTTTTTTAAATGGATATAGAAAGTATTTTGTCCGGACTGCATTATTGTTTCTTGTTAAGTGATTTTTCATTTCTTAGCGTTGTAAAATACGTTTTTCACAGCGTTTCCATTAAATTTACACTTAATAGGTTGTATGGTTGTATGACAACGGTCCATCCTCATGGGACGATGGCGTGTACTCCTGCTCCTCTACCCCCCCTGCCCTTTCTCCTGGCCCTTCTCTCTTCACTCAAAACTATGAGGGATGCTTCCGCGACATGAATGCCCTCACGCACTTTTGCCCGCCAGGAGGTTCGCTCCTCGGCAATGGTCTCCCACGTTTTATAGTCTATCAGTGCCAATGACATGTCTTTCTTGCAGACGTCCTTGAAGCGCAAGCAGGGGCGACCTCTTTTTTCTTATCGGTTGCCAGCTCACCGTAAAGCAAGGCTCTAGGAATGCGATCCGAGCTCATCCTGCGGACATGACCTAACCACCGCAGGCTCCTCTCACTCAGAATTGAGTGCCTACTCAGCATATGGCTTTTTCTGAGTATCTCGACATTGGTGATCTTGTCCTGCCACTTGATGCGTAAAATCCTACGCAAGCATCGTAAGTGGAAGCTGTTGAGCTGCTTTGTTTGCTTGGCGTAGGTCGTCCAGCACTCAATGCCATAGAGGAGTGTGCTGAGCACGCAGGCATGGTACACAGTGATTTTCGTCCTATCTGTGAGCTGCGCATTGTTCCACACTCTTTGATTCAGCCTAGCCATTAATGATGCGGCCTTGCCGATTCTGGTTCCTATTTCCTTATCCAGGGAGAGTATGCTTGTGATGTTTCTGCCAAGGTAGGTGAAATCATCGAGGACGTCCAAGGTGTTTCCCTCAATGGAGATTGCTGGAAGGCGGTCAGTGCCTTGTCTCATAATGTTTGTCTTTTTGAGGCTAATCGTTAAACCAAAATCATTGCATGCCTCTGAGAACTTATTGACCAACTGTTGGAGTCCTGCCTCTGTATGTGAGGTAAGGGCTGCGTCATCCGCGAAGAGCAACTCCTGATTAATACATTTTCCAATTTGCTCTTCGCACGGAGCCGGCTGATATTATATAGGTTTCCATCCGTCCTGGTATGAATGTTCACACCCTCGGAGCAGACCTCGAAAGCATGTCGCAATAGCATCAAGAAAAAGATACCAAAGAGTGTTGGAGCCAGTAAACAGCCCTGTTGTTTGACTCCGCTACAAACTGGGAAGGGTTCTGAGGTGGCACCATGGAAGAGCAGTGTGCTGTGCATATTGGTGTGGAAGGACTCGATGATGGAGAGAAGCCGCGCGGCGGACATCCTATTTTTTCCAGTATACGTAGCAGACCCTTGTGGCTGACCAGGTCAAATGCCTTCGTTAAATCTATGAAGGCAATGAAGAGGGGTTTTTGTTGCTCCCGACATTTCTCTTGTAGCTGACGGAGTGAGAAAATCATGTCCATGGTTGATCGGCCAGCCCGAAAACCACATTGTGATTCTGGGTAGACATTTTGTGCCAGAATTTGCAGGCATGCAAGGACCACTCTGGCAAAGGCCTTTCCCACAATACTCAGTAAGGAGATACCACGATAGTTATTGCAATCGCTGCGATCACCTTTGTTTTTGTAAAGCGTGACAATCTTGGCATCTCACATTTCCTGTGGGATGTGTCCGCGTTGCCAGCAATCGCATATGAGTTCGTGCAGAGGCTTCAGTAGTGCTGGTTTGCCGTACTTAACTACTTCTCCAGGAATGCCATCGTTACCTAGAGCCTTCCCATTGCTCAGATGATCGATTGCCTTACTAAGCTCCTCCAATGACGGTTGGGCATCAAGCTGATCTAGAACTGGTAGTTCTGGGATTCTATCTATGGCAGAGTCAGTTACTACATTCTGTGTCGCATATAGTTCTAGATAATGCTCAGTCCAGCGCCGCAACTGCTGGTCTCGTTCTGTAATCATCACACTTGACTTTGACATAATTGGAGCAGACTTTGATATTGTGGGTTTAGTGGCCTTTTTTATGCCTTCGTACATTTTTTTGATATCTCCTTGATCGGCGAAGATTGAATGCTTTTACATAGGTCCACTCAATAAGTGTTGGCGCAAAAACGTGCAGTCTTCTGGGCTGTGTTTCTGGCATTTCTGAGACATTGTAGTGTGTCAGGTCCTGACTTAATAGGATGAACTTACATAAATTATTCTTTAAGTTTTGCAATATCTGAGTACATGCCACTAGGGTTAAAAATTCTTACATGATATTTTGGTGCTTGTCTTTGTTGTGGCATGGACGTCTCTTTTTGAGATGAATAATTAAGTCCCTTTGCTCGCATTGCTCTAGGAGCTGCTTTGATGACATTCTGTAACATTTAATATAAAGTTAATGACTTAAATTATACAATCCTAACTTATAAATTTATCAAAATAAAAACACTTTTAACTATATTTAACCTTTATTTTAGTAATTTAGAAACTGCTTCTTAAAGTTCTTATATTAACTTTATACCAGGCATAGATTATAATACTATTTCTATAACCTTTAAAATTGATATTCTTTAAGCAACACATTTAAATCATTTTAAAGACAAAAATTTAAGAGCTCTTGTTAGTAATTATTTATCAGGACTCACTTTTTCTGTATCTTCAAATGGCTTAATGGCATCTGAGTCAAAAAATGGAGTCCTTCCCCTGTCAGAGTCAGCATAGATGACCAATCGTATTTTTGATTTATCCAATTTAGGAGGGACTGTTTTCCTGAAAATAATAGAGATAAATTTGCCTTAACACCAGGCATACATATTTTCTCTTTCACAAGGTCCTATTCGCAGATAATATACTATGCATTTTTAATGAATGGTCCGTGGTTTGTTGGTTCACGTAAAAAATAAACTCGAGCGCAAAGTTGCCAGCATCCATTTTTCGTGTGTAAAATTGTACACACCAAAAACAAAAATATTGCATTATCCATATCGAAATTTGCTGCTCTGTAATTTTAATCTGCTGCGCTGTCTGTCAGATATCTGCCTGGACGTGCAGCCACACAGCTTATGGGGAACATTGATGATGACTCTTTCCACTATAAACATATTTATTTGAAACTAACCACCCAGTTGTAGTACTATTTTTGACACTATCAGGTGGTTTATATTTGTAAGGTATTGATAATTTTATTTTCCAATCTCTTTGCTCTATTTAATTGTGTTTTTGATGGTTTGCTTTTGAAGAAACAAAATAATACTGACTACTGACTATAGTTTTACAAAGAAAGATTACATCGAATTTATTACAACACCTTTAACTGTAATTAACATTAAACTTTAAAAGGTATATTTTTTTTATCTCTGTAGAAACTTTTCAATTTTGTTTAATAGTCTCATTGCTTTAATTTGATAAGGAAGTCAGCACTTGCAGCTGAATGAACTACATATAGTCAAGTCTGTACAGAGAAGTATATCTATTTCCTCCTCATTGAAGACAATAAAATAACAAAATGTAACTTTAAAAAAAATATATAACTACATTACCTTTATTCATGTGCTTTTTGTATAGCTCTTACACTGACAGAATTACATACCATTGTCAAAACCGTCTACGCAGTGATAATGCACCATTATAATAAAGACGTATTGTAACTATGTATACAGAAGAGTCCTTATGAATAAACTCTTTAAAAAATCACTGAACACCATTCAAACTCTACAGTGGTGCTAAACATTATAAAGCCAATAATAAAATTAAAATATTATAAATATAGTGAAAAATATTTTAACAGAAACATGAGTACCAAAAGTGATGGCATTCTTAAACATTAGCAATAACCTACAGCATACCCATAAAGTGCCATTTTCTTAACAGGCACATGGTAATCATATGATGGCTAGATTAGCATGTGATCATTATTACATTCATATCTCTTCCCTCAGGTGAAAACATGACACTTATTATCAGCTTTCCAAGGATTAGCCAAGACCACCAGTGTTATCTTACATTATTCCAAATATATATACACATATATATAAATGTATATGTGTGTGTGTGTGTTTATTTATTACTGAGTAATAATCATGCTTGATGGTTGTTAAATAATTTTTAAATGCTGTAGAGTAAACATTTCATAACCAATAAATAAAACCAAACAAGGTAAAAAAAAACACTAAACCCCACCCTGTCCAGGCTGTTGCTAGATTATTTAAAATCTTTTATTCAATTCTGTATTTTTTTTTAATGTATTAAAAATAAAAATTATTTGTTTGCAACGACATGTATTTTATTTCAATTAATCTATATTTTTTTCATTGTTCCAATATGTAGTTCTAGCTTTCAAATAAATATGATACTTCACATATGAATGTCAAGTTTAACTTAGTGATAGCTTTTTTTTTATTTGAATAAAGAGACTTTTTAACTGCGTATTTGAATGTAAACATTTATTTGCCTAAAGTCCTGCATTATTTTTACCTTTCTGCTTCCTTTGGACCACAATAAAACTTTTGATTAGTGAAGCTCTACAAGCCATCATTGCATCTTTGGTTCAGAAGATAAACAAAGGCTTACTACCTGGGCAAAATCTTTTTTTTTAATGTTGTAACTGTTTTCCCATTACTTCCCTCTCTAAGCAGTCTACCAAAATATTTTCAACTTGGAATCAAGATAGCACATCAGCCTGAATGGAATCTAAAACGCTAAATTAAATGGTATTTTTTCAATAAAAAGTATTGCCATTGGCCAAATGAGTAATGCGCCTCCCTTCTACTTTAAAGTTAGTTGGTTAATTTCATTCCAAGCAAAAACATAGCTTGAAAGTTTTTACTATTTTTTTAATAATTTGTATGGAGGTTTGACCCAAATGGTTAATAAAATTATATTTAATGTAGGGTAATGGCTATATGGCTCAATGCTAAGATGTCAAATTTTCAGTCGAGAGTACAAAATCTTTTTAAAAATTATATATAGATTATTTTTTTGTTGATATTAAAATATTGTTTATATTTCACCTTACTATATTGAGCATAGAAACATGATAGTATATTTGGTACACATGTTCCCAATTCAGAAATTTATGAGTTTGGTAATTTAATTATGCATTAGATTTGAAGGAGAGTGTAAAAATATTATGTAAGTGCTAATTCTTTTTACCCAATACAGAGTGACAAAAGACAGTTCTTAATTTCTTAAATTTGCTTACACTTAGTAGGATTCCTCTTTATACATTAAAGTTAAATGGAGGAGTAACATAAGGCTTTTAAAATATTTTAACCCCACAAAAGCATTATTTAATGGGAATGCAGCAAATCATTCCAGCCTGTACCTAAGTGTAAAAAATGTGCAAGTAAAAGAAAGAAAGTTTCCCTGTGTGCTCAAGCATAAATAATTTTATATTTTCTAGATTTTTTTAGAACTTTCATTAGTGTTAATTATTGTAAAAAATTTAATATTTCACACATGCAGTGCAATCTTGCAAACATATGTTGAACATGACACTTACAAATAATTGTTCTGAAATTCTGACAGTCACTAAAAAAACATAATCATATTCAACTCTATAATCCTTCAAATTGATTCAAATATACATTATCTTAAATCAGTGACAAAGTGGCTTTTTTTTAAACTTAATATAAATAGCCTGCATTAAATATATCACAGAATGCATATTACCTGCATTTAAATGTCTTGTTGTTCAGGAGTCCATTTCTGCAAAGTGCATTTATATCCAAAACCATGCTTATACTTGTATTGTTCTTTAATTACTTGAACAAAGAAAAACTATTTTCTTCCTACAATGCTGCAAATTATGTTTCAATAAGAAAAAAGATAGTGCCTATTTCTTACACTGTTGGTTTTAAGTGAAGCGGGAAAAAAAAATCTTTCAACTTCTAGTTCTAGCCCTTTCCTTAGAAGTAGAAGTATGAGTATGAGGAAGGAGAACTATGCCAATGGCAATGCAGCTGCTCAAAAAAAATCAAACAAAACCTTAGGCTTTATAAAAAGAAACTTTTACAAATGTAATAGATATAAAAACTAAAATGCTACCTCACTTTGGTGAGACCTGTATTAGAATATGCATCTTCTGTATGGGACCCATCCACCAAAGAAAACATTGATAAACTATAAAAAATTCAAAAAAGAGCTGCCAGATTCATTGCTGGAGAATATTCAAAACTGACAAGAATAACACCATTAGTTAAATCATTAAACCTTGAAACACTAGAGGATAGAAGAATCAAGAGTAAAGTAGTAATCATACATAAAGTATAAAGCAATTAATTCTAATTTAGAAATGCAACACAAAGATAACTTAATACAACCCTCAGATAGACATAAGGATAAAAACACCTTTCTTATTCCGTATGCAAGAACAAACACATACAAATTTTCTTTCTTCCCGTCCGGAATTCGGGCGTGGAATGGGTTGCCTGAAGAAACCAGGAAAACCAACACTTTAGCAGCATTTAAATCTCTAATGAAAATGCAGGACTAAACACAAACCATAGAGATGCAGTATGACGCAATAATCTTTTGTATAGAAGGAGCGTCTGTAACAGATAAGATATTACATGAAGTGAAGCTCAAATTTCAATTATTTGTCAAATTTGTTAACACTAACAGACTTATCACTATAGACTATACTATAGTTATAAACTATAGTAGAATATACTATGACTATACTATAATTTATAAAAAAAACTATTTAAAAAATTTAGTTGAATTTTTCAAATTCATAATCATATCAGTATCAGTAGTCTGTAGTATCAGAAATCAGTAAATGAAAATGCAGCACAACTACAAAAGCTACCACACAAGAAAGTAGTAGCACTAATTTTACATGACTTTAACTTAAAAATAACTAATTTTACTTATTTATTTTTATTATTAACTATTAAATTAAATGTTACAATATCCACGTCACTATTATTATACTAGTACTAGTAGTAATTACTAATAATTATAATAATATCATTATTGTCATTATCGGTAATGCTATTTTGTCTAAAACTAAAAGAATAGTGGCAGTTATTACATATGATATTTGAGTTTGAACACGAATGACTCAGAAGTAATAGGGACAGAGCTTTTCCCCATCGACTTAGTTGTACCATAAGCGTCGTGGCTTTGTTTACATCGAGCACATGACTGCCATTGACAATCATGTGATTTACAAGGAATGGTATAGTAATATCAGTGATCGAGTTTAGGGACATTCGTGTCAGTCACTCCGTTCAGAGCGTGAATTCTGGTGACTGGTACATACTTGAACAACTTAAAATTAAGACTTACTGTATCTGATCATTTTTTCGAACATTTTTGTCACTTGTAAAATTTCTCTGGGTTTTTTTTGATGAAAATATACGTTGAAATAGGGCCATATTAAAGTCTGTCCATAATAATGATCGCCATCACATGATTCACACTGTTGTGGGAGAAAGACAAGTTTTGATTGGTTAACTGGAACGGTCTGTAAACTAAAATCCCCATTGGTTGACTTCCCGACCTAAATTCCTAGATTGTTAACAAAGTGTTGATTCAAACCATAAGGGTTGTAATTGCGTCTGGCTTTGACTTTGTTGCACCCAGAGCGTACTAAACTAAAAAAATATTTTGAAAATTAAAGCTAATCATGTTGGGTGATTTACAGTTACACTCTTTTAAAAATATAAATTACCTACTATTATTAATTTGTTTCAGTCTAAGAGTCTTAAATCTTTTTCTTTTCAATAAAATGTTTAATCACCCTCTTTCTATTGTTATTTATGATTTTATGTGTAAGTGTAAGCATTATTAATTGAAATTGTGTGTTAAAAATGTTACGCATTTTCATTTACAATTCTAAGTCAAAAGAACAGGCGATATTCTTTAAGTATTGCTTTTTAAAACTTTATTTTAATAATATGAATAATGAAAATGTCATGCTTGTAAAAGCTTATAATTTATAATTAGTATTAGAATGTTGATAAAATTAGGTAATATAAAAATAAAGCTTTAACTTTGTAAAAAAATTATTATAATTTTGGCTTATGTTTGTATCTTTATTATAATAAATATTTAACATATTACATTACACATTATTTCTCTTAATGCAAATAAGGGATTCTATTTTATTACTGTGCCTCTAGTTAAAGTGAAGACTTTGTTAAGAAGTTAACGATGACATTGAGATATCACGTGCGCTGTTTAAAAAAAAAGGAAGGGAAAAAATGAATCACGTGCCGGCAACTCTTAGGAGACACGTGATGTAAAAAAAAAGTGTATGTAGGTTGGGGCTAGGTCGTGGCAACTTGAGGTATGCATTACAAATTTGGCATTTTTGCAAGTATAGCTAGGTCAGAGGGCCTCCTAAAATCTTTGATAAAGGCAGGGCCAGACGAAACATTTATTAATCCAAATACCAAAATTGTTGGTCGGCAAACCGCGGTTTCAAATAAGCATGATGTTCTTATAAAATAAAAAGAATGACAATGCTCTGAAGTGTTTCTTAATAGTTATGAGTCATCGTGGGGCCATAGGGTATCATTAAAGACTAAGAAATAACACAAGTAAATTGATGGGAAGGACCTAATCTTTTCTGTCTGCGGGATTTTTAATTGTAACAATATGTTGTGTAATAAGGGTGGTAAAATGAAAATATTGATTATCAAAAAATGGACGTTAAAAAATGTCCGGTGGCGCATAATATATGGCAGGCAGAGGCGAAGGGAAGGGGCGGTGGTAAATGTCTCCAGACGCCCAGGTACAGGGGCGTCAAAATGATGTTTAGCCTACTCCGTTGTTTTGTAATAAATAAATGAACAAGGTTTATACGTGGGGGGGGGCTGGGGCGCCAAGTTTTTATTATGTCCATGGGCGCAAAATATACTAGTTTCGCCTCTAGTGGCGGAGATAAAGTCTCAGTGATGGGAAGGAACCCTGTGGTGGTAATTCTAAAAATTACAACTTAACACAATCATGGGCGTAGGGAAGGGGGGCAAGGGGGGATTTGCCCCCCCCCCTACATTTGAGAAAAAAAATTAATTTATTAAATGCATTAATAAATGTTGTATTTTTAACTATTACAGCACTAATTTGTAAGTCTTATTAATTTCTAAGGCTTTTTTCAACCCTTATTTTATACTGAACTTGAATTTAATTGAAAATTGTACCTGAATGGCATTGCCAGTTAAAAAATTTTAAAAAGTGGGATTTTTTTGCCCCCCCCCCTGGAAAAATTCCTAGCGACGCCCATGAACACAATATTAGAGATAGAAACTAACAGAAAAGTTTTAAACGAGTTTATATTTACATATTTCTATGTATTTTCTTTTTGTGAAAGCTTTTTTAACAAAGTTTCTAAGTCATTTATATTGCTTCAGTTTTTTTTTATATTAATGTTTTGAAATTAAATGAATACCTATGGAAAATTTGATGTAGTTCCATAAATCATTATTGGTCCTCTCTATGGCATCCGTCCATCATCATGGGATGATGGCGTTTCCTCCTGCTCCTCTACCCCCCTTCCCCCTTTCTCCTGCCCTTTTTTCCTCGCTCCTGGCTGTAAGGGAAGCTTCCGCGACATGAATGCCCTCGCGTACTTTAGTCCGCCAGGAGGTGCGATCCTCAGCAATGGTCTCCCACGTTTTATGGTCTATCTGCGCCAGACTCATGTCTTTCTTGCAGACATCCTTGAAGCGCAAGCAGGGGCGTCCTCTCTTCCGCATACCAGTTGCCAGCTCGCCGTAAAGCAGGGCTCTTGGAATGCGCTCCGAGCTCATCCTGCGGACATGTCCCAACCACCGCAGGCGCCTCTCACTCAGGATTGAGTGCATACTCAGCATATGACTCCTTCTGAGTACCTCGACATTCGTTATCTTGTCCTGCCACTTGATGTGCAGAATCCTGCGCAAGCATCGTAAGTGGAAGCTGTTGAGTTGCTTTGTTTGTTTGGCATAGGTCGTCCAGCACTCGCTGCCATAGAGGAGTGTGCTGCGCACGCAGGCCTGGTACACAGTGATTTTCGTCCTATCAGTGAGCTGTGCATTGTTCCACACTCTTTGATTCAGCTTAGCCTTTACGGATGCAGCCTTGCCGATTCTGGTTCCTATTTCCTTATCCAGGGAGAGTTTGCTTGTGATGTTACTGCCAAGGTAGGTGAAATCATCTACGACATCCCTCAATGGAGGTGTTTCCCTCAATGGAGATTGAAAGTCCATTACATAACATAGTGTTTCTCTTTTCCCTTAACACTATTAAGGGACTTTTTTCATTTGAACATTGTCTCTAGTTAAGTAAAGACTTTGCTAACAAGTTAACAATGACATTGAGAGATTTTATCTTTAGCAGGGGATTAACCTAGTCATAAAGATATGAGCTTCTACAAGATTTCTTTCACCTTTCTTTATTTTTGTATTGATATAATATACACTACTAGATACGACCCGAGGCGTAGCATGCGCCGCAGACTTGCTCATCATAGATAGTGCAAAGAAAAGGAAAGGGGGGGGGTGTAAGAACGGACACAAACAGCAGCACGAAGTAATGAATAAAAAAAGCGAGTAAACGTGGAAACATGCGCATTGCGGTTGTTGTTAACTCCCCCCCCCCAACCCTTTATTACTACCATCCCTTGTTAACCATAAACTGTGATTGGCCGACGCTAGCGGGCGTTAGTCATGTTCGCAAAAAATGGGAAAAGAACGGGCAGAAACAAACATTTTTAATTATTTTTTTTTAAAATGTTCCCACGGGCGCTTGAACCCAGGACGTTACGCGTGCAAGGCGGACGTGATCGCCACTACACTACTAATCATATGTTATTCTGCGAAGGAACAACGCAAGTGAACGCAAGAAGCATTGTCCCACACACACACACTTTTTCCCTTTTCATCACACTACGCTTGCCAACTGTGATCGGTCGACCCCAGCGAGGGTCATTCTTCAAGCTTGTTTGCACATACTCGCTTAATATTAATATACGCTATTTAGTTATACACAAATGATTTGTTAAATTTCATTATTTATTTTATTTTTAAATCATTACAGACACTCCTCTCAGAAGATTGTTGCGACCTACGTTCTAATAAGAACGCACAGCCCATGCTGGCCTGTTTGCAAGTGACGCATGCGCCTTTGTTTCTCCAACTAGTGACAAGTACCCATTGGGAACTGGGTGGACTCAGGGACACACTATTAGCTACGGAAACAAATCCCTGCCTTCATAGAGACTCGAACCCGCGAATCTTGGTACGCCAGCCGAATCGAATAACAGCACAACTGCTTCGCTTGTTTATGAAACTTAGAACAAAGAGATCCTTTTAGACACGCTCTCATAACTAACTCACGACCTTTGCAAAAGATGGATGGGTGGATTAAGATATACAGTGTGTTATTAACAGTGCCGAAGTTTGAGTTTATGTCATCCAGTTTTGAATAAATCAATGTATCGGCCCCACCCTCCCAAAACTTCACCGTGTATTTCTTCTTGCTCAAATAAGTCCATTGAGTTGACTATTGTGGAAAAATTACCACAAAAAAGTGTAATAGATAAAGCATTTTCGACAACAGAGGGTTTACCAGTATCATCGTATAACCAATGTTCACTTAAAGCTGCGCGGCCGCGCAGATATCTGACCTACTCCGCGCAGCAGTTTAGTTTTTTTAGTTAAAAAATAACACAAAAAATGTACTTTGGAACTTTGCACACGAGTTCTTTTTAATTTGCACACGGACCAACGAATTTTAGAGGGAAAAAAGTGACTTCGTTAAAAAAATTTTTTTAAAAAATAAATTAAAATAAACAATAGACAAAGAACAAGTTGTTGGTAAAACTGTACTTTCTTATTCATGACATGATGTTATGTCGATAAGTGAGATTCATCAACGTGAAAGTTTTGAAATTGTCATGATTTTAAGGAAAGACCTCCAATTATCAAAACCTTCTAGAGTCTAGAGCCCCTGATAATAGTGCAAAAGTTTCCATTGTTCATTTAGACTTTAGACGATGATTACGCCAAACTGTGACACTGTGATATTCTTTGACCAGAAATAATCTTTTAATCAACATCAAATGAAATTATTTTTCAAATAAATAAAATTCAAAAACTAATTTACAATGAATACCGAAAATAATATAGTTTGAAATTTAAATAAAACCTTACGGTAAATTATTATTTATAATAATTTAATTAATATTAGTGATAATTTGCAAGAATGATAACAAATAGTTATGGGTAGAAAAATGTGTATGTAAATATGTATTTGTCGGTGACTATGTGGTTAAGACACCACATTGTCATGCTAAACGGGGCATTGGTCTGCAAAAATGAATGTCGGGGTATACTTAGATATCTGTGTATATATAGAGAGACAAGGGCGTACAAACTTTACCAAAATCACATAGAGAAATAGGTGAATATAGATGGGCTATTTTGTTGTGTGGACGGAGATTAAGATGGTGAAGAGGTGCCCGGAGAAGCAGATGAAGACGAGCAATGTTCCCTCTAAGTTTCGTTGGTCCGTGTGCAAAGTAAAAATGCATGAGTGCAAAGTTGCACAAAACCCATTTGTATGCCATATTTTACAAAATTTTATGCGCTGAAGCTATAAACTGCTGCGCGGCGTCGATCAGATATCTGCGTGGCCGCGCAGCTTAAAGGACACATTGGAGACGAGATGGTGGGACAGATGCTTGTTTATATCTTGGTAACGTGGGAGTGTAGACACGAGCCGAGGAAGGACTTTGGATGGCGCAAAGTTTTCAGAATTAACAATCGACACATCTCACAAATATAGCTTGGCGTTTTCAATATTCTCAGAAAGATGTTGATAAAGGTCTGCATTCTATTTCTACAGTGTACTTCGGGTTAGGAACGCCCAGGTCACTAACAGTGGAGGTTATGAACAACTACTAATTTTTTGTTGCCTCGTGTAACGAAACAAGGCGGGAGAGAGAGAGAGAGAGAGAGAGAGAGAGAGAGAGAGAGAGAGAGAGAGAGAGAGAGAGAGAGAGAAAGAGAGAGAACGAGAGAGAACGAGTGAGAGAGGAGAGAGAGAGAAAGAGTGAGAGAGGAGAGAGAGAGAGAGAGAGAGAGAGAGAGAGCAAGGTTTCACGTTTTAGGCAGACGATAGATCACGGTAAAAACGAAGGCCACGCAGTAATAATATTCGCTTAGCTGATGGCTAATAAGCACGCCTGCGCTGCTTGGCTTTCAGTGGTCTTATTACATAGCAATACAATATTTTTTTTAGTAGTGGCATTCTGTTCATTTGATCTATTTTTTTCCCCTTATCAACCCAATCAATTTTGAGTTCAAAGAACAGCAGTGGTGATGCTAGAAAGCAGAAAGGCTATTTTGTTAAGTGGAGGTAAAAAAAATATTATTTTATGAACCATGCAAATTGTGTTCGTGTGAGAGACAAAATCATCTATCTTTACCATCTTAAAGAACAAAGAGTCATTCAAATTGTAAATGTTTATTTATATTGCGTTTTGTCATAAAAAAATAATGATTCATTCATCTTGAAACGGATTTTCACTGTATTATTGATTTCAATGTTTTGGGTGACGAAGCAAGGTCTAAACGAGTTAAGTTCGTAAACTGAAGTACTACTGACTGGTCACTGGTAGTTTCTGTTGTTCGCCATGTTTCTGGTGAATATGTTTGCTTTCATGTTGTGATAAAATCATGTTGTGATAAAACTAATTCTTATCTTATGTTTATAAGAGAAATAGGATGATTTCCATACCGGTTTTAGGTGTGCTAATTTAAATGTATATATAATATTTTGTAAAATATCTATATATATAATTCACCAGGACAAGCATAAGAAGTGTGCAAATAAGCATGACGAATGACACTTGCTAGGGTCGACCAATCACAGTTTATGGTTCGCAGGCGATGGTAGTAAAGGGTGGGGCGGGGGAGGTAACAACAATTGCAGGACGCATGTCTCGAGACCAACAATGCGTCGGCGATCTCCGACGTTCACTCGCGTTGTTTTCATTTCTTCGTGCTGCTGTTTGTGTCCGTTCTCCCTCCCCCCGCACCGTTCTTTGCACTATCTATGAGCAAGTCTGCGGCGTATGCTACGCCACGGGTCGTATCTTGTCTGTTTTTTTTATGCAACAAGTCCCGACCTTAAATACTTCACTTTCCCTTTCAGTTCATTCAAAGTGACTACTTTAAAGGTCACAGTCATGGCCACGGCATGCACGGCGTAAATTAGAATTGCATTCGAAAATAAAATTAATTTTAAAGTAAAGTAATCCCTATGACAATGTCCTATCTTTGACCCTGAATATCAAATGGTTATTTTGACATTTATTACTTTACATTTCAGTCATCCTGCAAATATGAAAATTAATCACGCAATTTGTGTTATTCCGCAAAATATCTCGTGTCTCGGTTTTAGAGTGACCAAAACTACTTGTTGACTTCAGTATTTGATAACAAACATCTTTCAAAAGTTGTAAGTTTCTCTTTTTTGAGTTATAGTTACTAACTAATAACAGTACTATAACTTACTATAACATTACTTACTAACTAAGAAGTTATTTAGTCGTGACATTAGCCAGTAAACTAATGCTACAATACTAGTCGTAGCCGGACTTAGCAATAAAATAATTTCGTAGTCAATAAGTCATGTCATTTAGTTTTAGTTCATTTTGTCATTGTACTCATTTATCATTTAACACTTACACATACTCAAATACTGTATAGTATTGTCGTATTGTCACTGTTACCAAAATTCGTAGCAGCAGACACTTCGAAAAAACTAAGTTGCTATAATATATAGGCCTACAAATATTAGGCAATCCTGTCAACGGCGGTCCCAAAATCAAACATCACAAAATTTATTAAGTAACGTACTTTTACTAATTTAAACACATTCATTAAGTAATAAAACAAGTATTTAATGGTTAAATGGTGGCTTTGTATGTGTTTTAGTTTTGATGAGTTTAAAGGGTTTTTTGACTATAAAAACTGGTTTTAAAATCAGAATTCTAGCAAAAATCGTTGTTTGTTTATATTTTTGGCTAAAGCAAAGAGGACGGTGCGCTCAACTATTTACATTGTTATGGCAGAGCGCGTACTTCCGGGAAGGAATTGTTGTACTTTTACACTTAAAAAGGGAATAAGTCCAATTATTATTATCCATAAACGTAATTAAGATTGTAGTTTTAGGGTCTGGGTTAGGTTTAGTTGTCTATTTTTTAAATTAAAATAGAAAAAACAAATATAGCAGCGAAAAATACCATTTATCGAGCGCACCGTTCTCTTTGCTTTTACCATATTTTTAACCCCATTTGGCCAGATAATTTAATTTCTTTAACGGCCTCAGACAAACTAAATTTTCATGTTAGCGGTAAGCTAAATACTAATCAGATTCAGAGGCGTCAACTGACGGTAAAGTCATTTACGATAAAGTATTTCTGAGTCCCCCCCACCCCCACCCGCAATTAATGAAATAAAATTAGTACTTGGGAAATAAGCCTGTTCAAGGTATGTGACATCACAGTTCTTATAAACCACCCTCCCCCTTGTCAATTATTAACCAACAAGTAGCCAAAATTCTTTGATTTTTAGTTTTAAAAAATACTTACTTTTTAACAAATAATTGTTTTATTATTATTTTTAAAAATAGTATTGCTTTGTAGTTTTTAAGTGGAGTGCCGTCTTCGCAGCAACTTAGCATTGACATATTACCTGTTCCAGGATATGTTAATGTGACACATATCACAAAAATACACCCCCACAGTTTAAAAAAAAATTAGATAAATGTATGATTATCTTTTTTATTGTAAATTTATGAGAAATATTTTTTTAATTTAAATTATTTACCCAGGTAGTGCTGCCTTGCAGCTCAGCTGGATGAACCAAATTATCCAAGTGGGCAACACAAAAAATAATAACTTTTAAGAAAGAAGATTTCTCCATTGGCATGCAACAATGGCGCCGTAAATCACAGAAGATGCATGAAATATACAATTTGTTATTTCGTATAAATTATAAAACAGTAGTTTAATTTGAACAAAAATATATTATTTTAATGTTAAAATATATTTCATAGTAAATTTAGTTGATTTTAATATGATTCTGGGCATGTTTGATTTTGGGACCGCCGTTGACAGGAGTGCCAAATATTATTATCTCAACACACTCTTCATAATATTTTATAAGCATATAATCATATAAATAGGTACTTTGACTTGAGTGACAGAAAATTTAAATGTGGTCCTATGACTAAAGGCTTAAATAATATTATTTAATATATCATTTTAAAGGGCTTGCTAAGACCTTTTCAAAACCACTTGTTTTGTCCTTCTATCTTTTATAGAAGTGGAGTTGTGAATTTTTGTAGTCGATTTTTTTTTGCTCCTTATATAACCTATATAATTAACTTCAAAAACTTGTGACCCAAATTCAATTTTCGTTACGCTTTCACTCACAACTTTTTTTATTTGTATAGATAACTGCACCAAACTTTCAGGATACATTCTTAATCCAATATACAACACAATTAGCAACAAAGGGTCTAGATAGCTGCTCAAAATTTTATTTTGTATTTTTATAGCCTATACCACAAGGGTACAAAAAATATATTTAAAAAAAATATTTTCAAAATTATTATAATCTCAGTTTGAGAATTAGCCAAACAAATATAAATTAATATAATGCTTATATCAATCATTCAAATGGAAACTTGAAAGAAAACCTGCAAAAAAAAGAAAGAAAAAATATTTATTAATATTTTTAAAACAAAAATCAAAGATTTTAACAATGTAAAATAAAGGCATTTTGTTATAACTTAAACCAAAAGCATGTTATTATTTGTAAATCAGTGCAAAGAATAAATAATAATCTTATCTGAGGAAAAAGATAAATAGCTCCTGAAAAGAAAAAAAAAGAAATCCTATATAATAAAAGTCAAAATTCTGTCCGGTCATCGATAGCGATTGGTCCCTAAACACATATGACTCCTACAGCCAATCACTGGCGGAGAAAAACTAGGTCTCATTTACATATTGAGCGACGTTCAAAACGAGTTATTTTTGGTGCAGTTTTTTTCCCCCATAGTTTATTTTGAGCGGTGCGCGTTGGGATTTGTAATAAAAAACTTTGTTTTTTACGGGTTATTTATTATAACTCTGGACAGACCGTGGTGTGTGTGTGTGGGGGGGGGGTAGGGTCTCTGGAAAGACTGCGGTGCTGGGGGAGGTAGGGTCTCTGGACAGACCACAGTGTGGGGAGGTAGGGTCTCTGGACAGACGGGGGTGGGTAATGTTATTATAACTATAATGTATAGTATTTTTGACGTTATACACATGTATGGCTGGTCGAGACGCCGGGTTTCTCGACAAACTGCGGTGGAGGGGATGTAGGGTATCGCGACAGACCGCTATGTTGGAGGGGGGGAGGTAGGCTCTCTTGACAGGTGGGGGCGAGGTACGGTCTCTTGACAGACCGCGGTGTGGGGGAGGTAGGCTCTCTTGACAGACTGCGGTGTTGGGGGGGGTAGGGTCTCTGGATAGACGGGGTGGGTAATGTAGTGATGTCCTTCCATGAACTTCACAGGTCACCCTACACTTATTCCCGTCCTTGGACGGGCTTTGTTGCTAGTTAATATATAATTTATTGTGACATTTGGCAATGACTAACGTTTAATAAAAGATCTTCAGTGCTGACTTCTCGCGTCTAAGCTCAGAAACTCTCTCTGTCTTCCTCTTGATGGTCTGAGTCCTAATTAATCTCAGATCCCCCTAAAGACTGTGGAATAATCTGTGATATTTGTGGAATAATGATTTCATTATATATTACTGGAGAAATGTCAGAAGAGCTGGATGGCTCATTCTTTTTCTTCATTTGGACTGATGTTCTTGCAGTTGCAGGCTGAAAGAAAAGATCATGGATTTTTCATCCAGTTGACACTTAAATTTCTTTTTAAAAATGAAATATTTTAAAAAACAATACAAGTATACTGCCATGATAAAACTGGAACGAATCCCTGTTTGGTTTCAAATATAGCTTGAATTTTTCCGGTAGGCTTCTAGGCTTTGTCCAGTGAAATGATAGCAACGTTCATCCCTTCCTTCTTGCTAGCACATCTGGTACAAAGGTAGAATGCATAGCCATTCCTAATAATGCCTTGCACTCCGTCTTGGGCAAAGCTTTTCACCAAACTTTCAAAATCCTTAAGGCTTACAGACATTCTGCAAAATATGGTCTAAAAAGGGGGGGGGGAATTAATATTTCATTTTTAGTTATATTTATAATTTTAAAATATTTTTCCATAATAATATTAATATTGTAAACTTTATTCAGTGCAATCAAATTAAAGTTCAATAAGTTGAGTTAAGTCTAAGTAGTATCAAGTACCAAATTTAACTTAAAATACTTTAATTATAATTAATTAATGAAATTGTTCTTTATAATTTATCATGACAATTTTATTATTATTCTGATTTTAAAAATTTCTAGGCAGTAGATATTAATATTACTATAGTAGTATAGGATTTTGGAATACATTAAATATATCATTAAATACATGTACATATATGTATATAGTTATGATTTATAATTTAAAAAACAAAATAAAATAAAAAACAATTAATATTAATATTTATAATACAGGTGTTTATTCATTTTGATTTCATCAATTTATTTTCATCCATCTTAGATCATTATTGACTTATCAAAAGTATTATTATCACTTCTACATTATTTTAATATAAATTTCATTGTTTTATTTGTATTTATTCGGATGTTTAAAGATTTTAAATATGAATGAGTTATTGTTATTAATAATCTTTCTTGTAAAACTATCCCGCCGGTGAACAAGAAAAAAATCGGCCATTTTGTTTTTATACGGTGCCGATGTTCGGTGACAATGGTATCAGTCTACTGCTTATGGGCGAAGGCTACAGTGAACAAATCAATGATTTTCCAAGTAGAATCAATATGGTAATCATGCACGATTTAGTCCGAGTACGTTATGGATACTAAATATGGCATAATTGAGACATTAGTGGCTAAATGACATTTCGAAGAGACACAGAAAATTCTCCAGCGAACATCTCATTCCTTGAAAAGTGATATCGTTACTATAAGACTATTTA
This sequence comes from Ampullaceana balthica, assembly GCA_944989445.1. Taxonomy (NCBI): domain Eukaryota; kingdom Metazoa; phylum Mollusca; class Gastropoda; family Lymnaeidae; genus Ampullaceana; species Ampullaceana balthica. The sequence goes on from CALYLW010000101.1 coordinate 570,498, forward strand.
TTGGACGTACTCGAGGACACTTTTTATTGGAGATCAAAGACACTTAGCAAACATATAAAACTTAGACTATTCAACTCTTGCGTAATCCCTGTACAAACATATGGATGTGAAAGCTGGAAATCCACTCAAGCTATAGAAAAGAAATTAGTTGCCTTCGAGAACAAATGCCTCCGAAAAATTTTGAATATAAAATGGAGTGATTTTAAATCAAATGAAACAATAAGAGAAGAAACAAACCAAGAATATGTGTCAACCTTTATAAGGAGAAGGCGTTGGAATTATATCGGTCATGTTCTTCGAATGGACGAGAGAAGACTACCACGGCAGGCCTTCATATGGACACCAAAAGGCAAAAGAAAACAAGGAAGACCAAAAGAAACACTACGTAGAGCAATCAAAAGAGAAAGCTCAACCATGGGTCTAAGAAATAATCAAGACCTAATACAATTGGCGACGGATCGTCGTAAATGGAAATCAATGACTTCTGCCCTATGTGCCGTCTTCGGGCCGAGAGGAACTAACTAACTAACCAAATGTGTTTCGATTACTGTGACGTAAAACTAGTAATTTCGGGGTCTCCGTAGACTGTAGAGCTAATAAAAATATTAAGAAAAAAAAATTCAGTAAATTTATGACATGCGCAGAACGATGCACGAACGAGTATTGAAGTGCCTAATATAAATATAATATATAATAATAATATGATATTAAGGAAAATTAAGGCTAATTATCGTTGAACGGATCAAAGATGGCGGTCTGTAAGGTTGCAGTTACCTGCCCCTTGCCATTGTATTTTCTGGGTTGTCTCCCCTTAATATTATTAAATTTCATACGCCGTATGAAATATTAATACTTTTTAATTTTTAAAAAGGGGTGGGGTTTGGGGAGGGGTGAAACCCCGCCCCTTATAATTATAAAATAAGCGTAGAGTAGGGACCTATTTACGAAGCGGACATGGCGGGTGATGACGCAATAGCCCGCGTATTTACGAGGTGCACTCTCTTCTCCGCTGGTCTTTCTTGTTTAAGATCGTAGAAAAATAATGGAAACTGTGTACACCTCCCGATTTGTGCTAGATTGGTTTAGTTTCAGAATTTTTAAAGGTGAATTTTCCAAAATGGAAGGTATTAGGGTTAGAGTTAGGTTTAGTTGTAGTGCTTCAAACACATGAACTGTGAGTACCATTTTTTTCTTAAAATTTTTCTGTATTTCCAAAAACGGCAGGTTGCTGTAGTTTCAAACACAGCAGGTTGCTAAAATGGCCTAAATTTTAAGAATCTCCATTCTTTCCCAATTTTTTTCCGTCGCATTTTTTATCTTTTTAACAATCGGCATGTTGTTAAAAAAGCCATAAATTTGAGAATTTCTATCTCCCTTTCCCCCTGAATTCCCACGTCTTGAACTACTTTTCCGTCCGCAACCTTTGTCACTTGCATAGTAACAAAGGTGGCAGCCGGAAAAGACCGTACTTTGGCATGATCCGTTCAACAATAATTTACCGATATTAATAGATCTGTGCTTAGCTATGTGTGTATTAATTCTAAAATATAAATTTATTTAAATATATTTAATCAAGGCCTCCGCTTTACAGAAGAAACAGTACAAAAATTACAATTACCAGATTTGCCAACACCCTAATTATGGTTAAAAAAAGATGTTGCTAGTGTTACGACTAGTCGTAACATTAGCCAGTAAACTACTGCAGTTGTAGCAATAAAATTATTCCCTATTGTTACTATCACGACAACTCATAGCAGCAGTCACTTCAAAAAAACTAAGTGGCTATAATAATTAATAATATCTTAACAAACTCTTCATAATATTTTATACGCATATATAATACGATATTAATAGATCTGGGCTTATTTATGAGTGTATTAATTCTAATATCTAAATATATTTAATCAACGCCTCCGCTTTACAGAATACAATTACCAGGTTTGCCAACACCCTATTTATGGTTAAAAATAAAAATAAAATTTAAAAAAAAAGAAGAAGAAAAATAGACAGCTGTATTGGGATTTAAAAAAAATTACAACTGTTTATTATTATTAAAAAAAAATTTTTTGGATGGCAATAGTCACTAGTACTACCTTATAAATTCAGTTTTTAAATTAAAATTGATTATCTCAGTACTAATGTTTAGTATTAGCATATGAATTACACATTTTAGCTTAAATATAGTGATATCGGCTCATTATTTTAGCAGCTGTGCACCTAGGCCAAATAGCGCTAGTAAATAACATGCGTCCAAAAACCAAAACTGTGTGAATATCAATATCCTACATGTGGAAGAAAATCAGCAGCCCTGAGCCTAGTGCTCTTCATGGGTCTTCCCGAAAAAACCCCTCAGCTATCCCGCCCCCTCCACAAAAGGACCTAACAGCTGAGAGATCTCCCCCGGAACGGTCGCTTCTGAAGCGGCCGCCTGGGCATCCAAGACATAAAGTCGAAAATGCTTCCCACTAAAAGTGACCTCACAAGGAGGGGTGGAATTTTCCCTACTTTGACCTGCTACCACTTGGGTGTCTCTATGGTTAGGACTGCCGCAAAGCGGGGGATCATCAATGATCTACCTAGGGTGTGACCCCCACTGGTAGGTTTCCTCAGAGCTGGCGTCCGAAACGTTCTTCGCGGTACCTTTTGCTAATCCGTACTGGCGCTCCTGGCCCTAAACCGGCACCGCTCAATGGCGTTGCTAGTAAAATGAGGGGGGTGAAACTGTCGCTTCAGAATGACTTGACCCTCAACGGGTACTGTGGTGAATAAATTATTAGATACAACTTTAGTCGTAACAGTAAGCACATTGCCTATTACTATTGTAATTGACTAGTCGTAACAATAAAATTATTTCGTATTGTTTCGACTATACAAAAAAAATACATATTTACAGGCAGGAGAGTGTGTATTAATTCTAAAATCTAAATTTATTTAAATAATTATTTAATCAACGCCTCCGCTTTTCAGAATAAGAAGAAAAATTGACTACTGAGGCTACTGCTATGACTAGTTGTAGCAATAAAATTATTTCCTATTGCTACGACTAGTCGTAACGTTAGCCAGTAAACTATTGCTCCGACTAGTCGTAACACAAGATAGGAATTATTATATCGTTATTCATCATATTATATGCATTTGAAATACAATTGTTAAACACTGGATACAGGGCCAGTCTTAGCAATTGTGGGGCCCTATGCGGCTTAGTATGCAAAACGAATTGCGTGGTGCCCAGTTTGGGTAAGGACCCCTAAGGATAAGGAATTAATAAGGCTAATAAGTGAAAATTAAGATAGGCATGGCCTATGAAAGCACGGGGCCCACTGCGGCGCATAGGTTAAAGTGACCTAAGACCGGCCCTGATTGGATAGAGCACACAAGTTGTGAGGACTATCGTTCTCTACAATTACAATACATTCTGCCCTAAACGCATTATTAAAGACTAGGGCTGCGGAAATTAACGATTAATTTCTCAATTAATCGTTTAAAATTTTAACAATTGAATTATGTGTTAACAATTAATCGACCCATCACTTACAAATTATTGGAAGTCAAAAAGTAAAAAAATAATAATAAAAAATAGCCTCCGATAAATAATAAGTTTCCTGACAATTTCACGAAAATTTTGGTTTTAAACTATTGACTGACGGGAATGTTCAAAATGTTGATAAAGTTTGCCTACCATGGTTCTAACACTTTGCCTACTTATCAAACCAATTGAAAAGCGTATTAAGCTAATGGCAGTAATGGAGTCTAACTCAGAGACAGAAAATGACAGCTCTTCTGATGAATTACTGGGTTACAAAATGGAGATGAAAGTTTCTGAATCCATGAACTCTCTACAATGGTGGACACTTAATGAACACCGATATCCGATAATGTCATTCCTTGCCAAGACCGTTTTGTGCATACCAGTTACCTCAGTTCCATGTGAATGATTGTTCAGCTCGGCTGGTTATATTGTCATTTAGACCCACTGATCACTTGAACCAAATAATGTCAACACACTTGTCTTTTTGGGTAGTTGGTTAAAAGATGACATGACATATAAAGGAGACTTTCCAGTGTTATTTAGATTTTCAACAAGAATGTTGAATAAGTGTTACTTATGACATCATAAATTTTGATTTTTGGCTTTAATCGAAATTAACTATTAATTAATCATCATAACAAGTTAGATACTCTTATCACAAATACTTGACCCCGGCTCTCGACACAATTGGTATGGTAATTAATTAAATACCTCCCCCCACCAATAGTGCCAATAGCTAATAAACCTATTTTGGGCCACCAAGCTGCAAAAATTATTTTAAAGAATATATACATAAACAGTTAATTGGTGTAAATAAGTTTCAGTTTTGTTCCCTTTTTTTATTTTGAAAAATGTTAAAGTTACTTGTCATTTAAAATACAGTACTGATAAGTAAACAGATAGATGATTAAATGAAGGAGAACGTCAAGCACATAAATGGCATACTGCTTCCAGTAATTTAAAAATACATTAAGGACAATGTCAAAGAACAAAATGCATCAAAAATGCTTTATAAAATGTATTTATTGTACTGAAATATATTAGCAGAATTTTCATCAAAGTGGGATTTCAAAGTGGAATGATAGCATTGTGAAAGCCTCCACTAGTTTACACATTTTTTAGAAAGAGATAAAAACACTAAAACCTTTGCAGTATTGGCATCTATTTAACTATTAAGGCTTGGATAGAGTTGTATTTTTATAATTGCTGCTTGAAAACAAAAGAATGAAATCGAGATTATTATTTTGGGGGTGATTTAGAACTTCTAACATATTTATGACATCCCCAACCGTAAGGCTGGAAATCACACTTATACGTTTTAGAAGCATTGAACAAGACCATTGAGTAGTGTTTCTCATTCTCTGTTTACAAGCATGGAGGTTAAGTTATGCTAGGTATAGAAACTAATCAGAAATTAATACTGTTTAGAGCTTGTGCAAATTACTAAACAGGATGCTAACAATATTAATGACACTACTTGAGGCAGAACATTATTATATGAGCAGTATTATTTAGATAAGAGTTTGTCTCTGTACATTTCTCTTATAGCATTTAATGAAAGTATTTGCATTGTGTAAAAAAAATCCACAGAGAGAATACATTTTTTCATTGATGAGCATACAAAAAAACATTCTTACAGATTTGAAAAATAATACTCTCACTATCCCATTTCTACCAGATGGACAGAAACTGGAGTCAACGAGGTGTACCATACAAGGCATGTCTTGTCTCCCTTATTTTTGGTATCTGCCCTTTTTTGATTGGATTCGTTGCACCTGATTGGCTGTGGTTTACTAGGAGAGGAGAAAATGCCACTGACATTGATGGCTCCTTTGGTCTCTGGGAAATGTGTGTAGATTACAAATGCTCAAGCAATGATATCCTTGGCAACCAAGTTGTTGATGGTAAAAACATTTATGTTAAAATTTTTAATGTTTTCTACTGCAACCTAAAAAATGTATTGGGTTTACAATTTCTCCTCCCTTCCAATAATTAAGGTATACTTTTGTATTTAAAAAGTAATTTAATACGTTTTAAATGATTTTAAAAAGGTCTTTAAACATACCTACCTATATTTTTTCCAAAAGTAAAAAAAAATATTTTTTTTAAATATACCAAAGAATTTTATCTAATTGCTTGAAAAATTTATATATCCAACACTAACAGACTGGTTCCTGGCTGTGGTTATATTCCAAACGATAGCCCTACCATTCTACATGGTTGCATTGGTAATGGCCATTCTTCAGAATTTTACACCAAGGAGATGGCTTCGCACTATTCGTGTTGTTAAGCTAAGGCAATTACTTCATAAGGACAGTGAGACTCCAGAGGATTTAGCATTTATTGCAGGTGAGTCATCCACATATTTATTATTTGGAGGACAGAGTATTAATCAAATATACAGCAATTAAACTACCGAAATCTAGCTATTTCTAACTGATATGTATTTTATTTGTATGTGAATCATTAAAATAAATCCTTTAAAGTTATGATATAGTTGTTTTTGTATATCAGTTTTTTTTCTCTGTTAATTACAAGATTTTATCTAGCAGAAAACATTTAAACTTGAGGGATTTAAAAAATTACCAAAGAAACTTTATGATTTACATAAGTTTTAACATACTTTGCCTTTGATTTCAAATTAACAGTATCACCAACATTTTGAAGATTCTTTGCTTTGTCCAGGTTTTCTCAGTTTCCTGGCCATTATTGTTTTCATGATCATGACTGCTGATATAGTATCTAAAGGAGCCTACTATTCCTGGGGATTTGCCATGTCTTTCACTGGCGCAAGCATTCCTGTCATCTCTGGAGTGCTCATGTGCAAAGCCCATTCACCAAGCTTTGGTCCTGCCCCACAGCCAGCTGAGCCACGTGTGGTGCACACATTGTCATCGACGACCAGCAGGCGACCTGAGAGAAGGGTGGAAAGGTCATCAGCCAGGAGATACTGAAGATAAATATTTATACAAATCATTTTAAACAATTTGTTTAAGCCTATAGTTACTATAAATATATATTTAGATAGTTCGCTTTACACTTACACTAATATAATAATGATGTAACCCAGATTATTTGTATTATTTTCTACATTTGACCTGTTTAAGTGAGTGCCTCTATAGAGTAATTCTGATATTGATGAATTCTGGAAAAAAATAACACTTTGAAAACCGATAAGATAAAGATTCAGCATTGTTTAATTCATCTGAAGTTAGTTATTTAAAACTTACCAAACAGTCCTGGTGATTATTCTTTCAAGTGTTCAATTTAATGTAAATATATGTAAACTATAAATACTTTATGTTCATCGCAGTTTTCAAGACTTGGGAATCATATTGAATATTGATTAAATGGGTTTGGGAAAATACAAGTATTCTGCTAGTAAAATTACTTTTATGTTGATGAAATACACTATGATAGTAGTTTGGAGTCACATAAATAATTTCATGAATTGTTTTTTTTACCTTTATATGTAAATGTTGAATTTATCAATTTTGACCAGTATTACTTTGTAATGGTCAAACTTGATTATTTAATGATAAACTTTCAAGATTATTGATGATGTCACAAACCTTCATGTTATTGTAAAAATGTTTGTTTTCATTGTTTCCTGTTAATTTGCGGTTCAGTAATGCCAGTTTGCATAATATAATGTCGGTCCCATGGTTTGAAATAATCTAATATTATTCTTTCATAATACGCCTATGATCTTAACTAATACTAATAATATATGCCCAAATATAAAAAGTTTTGTAATTATTTTACATTTTCTCCATCCAATCACATGTTGCCTTTTGGTAAACTTAATGCCTTGAATTCTTAAACATATATGGACAGTTAATAATTGAATGTTTTTTAACATTAATGAAAATATGCAGTCTGTATTAAATGATGTTGAGAAGGATGTTACTATCTGAGCATAGTGCTATGCTGCTAATGGAAAGTGACCTTAGGAACCTCGTCATCTCATTTTCTATTGATTCAAAAGCAAATTTAAATAATATACTGATCATTAATTTTCATATTCACCCTTAAGTGCAAAAGGCACTTATTTTTAAAAATTATATGCCATTGTTAAACATTTGTTTATGATACTTAATGAAACTGTAAAAAAAATGAGATTTCTGTAATTAATTTGTATATAAAAGTATTTTTTTTTCTACCTTCAACTAAAAAATAATACACATTTAAAAAATTATTTTCCAAGTTCATTTGTAGGCGTAGGTCAGACGAAGCTGCAATTTAACAAATTAATGCATTAGAAAAAGCCGGGCAAGCTTGTTCAAATCCTCTCAAACCCAAATTTTAATTGTATTATGTACTACTCTTTTTTAGTTGATGTCCTATTATAAAAATGCTGTGATAAATGTCAATAAACTTACATTTAAAAAAAAATATTTTTGGAAACCAAAAGTTACAGAAATTACTACAGTAATCAATTTGATATAAGTAATTTAAGTTTTTCTTTGTAAGGAGTTCATATTTTAATCACAAAAAGTATTATGAGATAATGTCATTTAAGTACTGCATTTAAAAATATAAAAAAAGTTAAAATGGCTCGTATACTATCTAATTGCAGCAGTTTACATCTTGTTAAGGATAATTGTTGACTAAATCTTCCCATGCTGTGCAACTAAACGCAGATTTATTATAAAAATCAGCCAAGGTTGTTTGAATGCTTTCATTTTTGAGGTTTTGAGGAAATAAACCCACTTGATGATTCTTACATTTACATTTGTTTACGTTGAAGTATGGTATTTCATTATTTTAAAAATTTATGTTCTGTGATAAAAATATGTAAAAATTATGCTACCAGTACTTAATATCTTAGTGATTTTGAATAATTGGAATATATAGCAGTGTTAAAATAAATGGACTGCATTCGGGTTGAGGTAGTAGAGAATAAATACAAGCTAGAGGAAAAACTGAAAATTAGGTTAATAAAAAGTTAACTTTTTAGCCAAAAAGCATAAAACTTGATGGCATGAAAAGGAATTATAAATACAGTACCGTATATATTTGTTTGCAAGCCGAACTTTTTTGGACAAAATCTAGGGGGAAAAGTGGGGGGGCTTATGAGCGGGTCATAGGTGATTTCTGCATGGATATTGAATATCGGTGTTGTTATTGTAGATTATCAATGTCCTTTTCTACATTCTACAAGATGGGACTGCTCTATCAGAAGCTATAATATATTATTAAAAATCAGCACTTACCTTATTAAATCATTTTATTTATTTTTGTGAACATTTTAATAATTTTTTTTACAAATTTTGTTTTATGTACGCGCTTTCGTCACTGTTTACCAAATAATTTTTTTTTAAATACTGTAACTCTTGCTTAACAAAGAGCAGAAAGACAAAGATAGGCAGTACAAAGTAAACAATCATAATGACCGATTTTGCTTGTAGTTTGAAAAAAATTATTTACCATTTTTTTAAAGCTGTCCTATTATTTTTGGGGGGTCGGCTTGCGATCGGGTTATACACTTTTAATACTTTTCCCTTCCAAAAGTGTGGCGGCTTATGAACGAACGGGCTATAGAACGAGTATATACGGTAGTTCAAGTCACCTGGATTGCATATTTGGACAAAAATGTTTTGCTCCATGTCTCCAAATATTGTTTCTGTCATTAGTTTACATTGACATGACAATTATGAGACATATTAGGTTACCATCTTTATAAGAAATGATTTTCTTGCTCTAATTCATGTTTTGTGCATTGATAATAATCTAGGATCATTCCATAATTGAAATTCTAACCATTCCAATGTATTTACTAACTGTCTTACTCTGATCACTGCTGCACCTCTTTACTCTTATTCATTTAAATTTGCTATTTATTATTATTGATTTTTAATGGAGACAGGTGATCAATTACAAAATCTACTTGTTTGATTATTGACAGGTTTTGTAATGTTTATTAGAAGAACTTAATGTGACACAATTATTAACACTATTTTTTAACTGTTAGAGTGTGATTTTATGTACATACCAAATTTAATGATTCATATACCCACATGTAGTTATTTCAGAAAAAATATTATGCTTTAAATTATGGTTAATATTAATAAATAACCATTTTTGTGGATGATTTTAAGGATATTGATGTTAAGAAATTTTGCAAAACTGTTCATTAAAAATGCATTATTTTGACATAAATCAGAGATATTTTAATTTTAGACACATCAGATTAAATTAGCACTTGCATAGTTTCAAACTATAATGGGTTGGAACTATATGATATAGTATAGGACTGCGATAAAGCTTTTAAATAAAATACACATATTGTGTAATGAAAACAATAAATTTAAGCTTTATTATTTAACTAAGACAACAGGCTAATGCCTTCATCAGTACAATTAACATACAGTACTTACATAAGTATTAAAATTATATTTCAATTCTTAAGACATACCAAATGTAGTACATGTATGTCTTAAAGATTTAGATACATGTATAATTTTAAAACTTAGGTAAGTACTGTTTGTTAATTGTACCAATGAAGGCATTGGGCGAAACGTTAACTGTTGTCTTAGTTAAACAATGAAGCTTAAATTTATTGTTTTCAATTTGATTGTGTATTTTGGGTTGGAACTGAATAGATGAAAAGTAAGTATAAGACTTCTTTATTTTTTCGAGTAAATAATAGACTTAATAAACTTAATTGCATTGTATTGCTATAAGTTAAAGTAATTAAGTAGGTATTTTTTAAGGGACAAGTTTGGCTACCTTATGACATGATTAAATTATTTTGATCTGAATAAAGTAATTGTTGACTCAACACACTTGCATGTCTTTGAAAGAAAAAATTTATGAAAATCTATTATGGTCTTCAAAATAATTAGCTGCTCCCTTTTCTATTTAAAAATATTTTATTTTAAACAGTAGCTGTGTTAATCATGAAGTCAAGACACAACAACATTTGTTATGTAATTTTAAAAAAATCACTAACCATGTTTTGTTTTAAAATTTTAATTCTTAATAAAAGATTTATAGTAATCACAAAATAAAAAAAGTGTATGATGAATAATTATTCTTACAGACTGAACATTTACACTCAACATGGCTCAAACAACTAAATACACCATTTTCTTTTCAAAACGAATAAAATATCACAGTATTATGTGAAGGGGATGTCATGTCACAAATTTTCAGCAGAGTTTACATTCATAAGTTTAAAAATAGCAAGGGCTTTATTTAAGTTTTCCATGGATATGCATTTCATCAAAATCACATTCAAAGATAGGAAATTCTAAATTATATCAGTGCATAAAGAAAAGATGAGTAACAATGAGAGCAGTTAATAATCACCAACAAAAAAAGTAAAATATCTTTTAAATCCATAAAAAATGTTAGATAATCCCAACAGCTTAGAAAGAATGTGATTAATTTAAGTTTAAAGTGTCTACATAAAAACAATTATTTTGTAAAATTACATTCGAACATTGCGTAAAAGTAAAAGCTTAATATTTTTTAAGATATAGGAATTTAATATTTTTTCATACACCATAGCAGGGAAATTGCATTCATTCTACTATGAAATGCATCACTTCTGTTAGAAAAAAGTAACAGGAAGAATGAGCACATCACCTAACGTGGATATTCTGTAAAAAAAAACAAAAAACAGAGCAAATATATAAAATATATGTCAAATAGACATTGTATCAACATAAGAATGGTATAGAGCCAAAATGTGTCGGTTACATAAAAGTAAAGTGGCACCTTATTTGTCAACAAAAGGGATTTCTAAAAATGATTTTATTTTTACACAACGAAAACTTTTTGGAAACAAAATTAAATCTGATACTCAATAATTTACTATGAACTATGAACTTCAATGAAACACTTGAAAAGGCAACTTCAAAAGTCTGATCAAGCATAAAAAGTTACAGAGATAATTTAAATAATGATTCATTAGGGTTTGCTTACAATGAAAACATAAAATCCTGGATTAATATTACATGTATCATTATCTTTAGAATAGAAATTTAGCAAAACTTTGGTAAAAACTTTTTAAAAAATTCCGAAGAGTAAAAAATTTAATATAGATGGCCAGGAAATATTCCACATTCAGCTAAGTCCCACCCCCTAAAATCTAATTCCACCCTACATTGCGTACATAATACATGGCCCCTTTTCTATTTCTTTGTTCACATTAACCATTGGTATGTTTCAATTATAAGAAACATTAATTTTTAAATTTACATTTGAACTTTGAGCTTCGTTCAAATTAATCACAATCAACAGTGGTCTAAATAAGCTTTAAATTAATTATTGAGCTTATTGTTACTATAATACATTTAAATACTTACGTTGAGGATAGCCTCCACCCTGAGGATAACCCCCTCCCTGAGGATAACCACCACCTGGTGGAGCTGTGGAGTCATAGACACATAATAATTTAAAACATTGATAACTTAAGCTGATAAAATACAAAGTATTTATATGTGTATGTATGTATATATATATATATGTATATATATATGTATATATATATATATGTATGTATATATATATATATATATATATATATATTTGTATATATATATATATATATATTTGTGTATATATATATATATATATATATTTGTGTATATATATATATATATATACATATATTTGTGTATATATATATATATATATGTATATATATATATGTGTATATATATATACTAGCCGGGTTACCCGGCGTCGCACGATTAAAATAATAGTCAACAGATTTTTAAAAAAAATTATTTCAATTCATTCATTGAAAAACAATTTAAAAAATAAATTGAAATGTAATTAAAAATAAGTACATGTAATTTATATATTGCTTATATTAAGGCTTGTCGATAGACTATATTTTTGGTTTTTCCGTCTGGTGCAAAAATGAAAAGATTTGTTGGTGACCCAACTCTAGAACATGCCACATATAGCTGTCCGTGGGCAAAGCATGCTTCCTCAAGTACAATGCCTGCCACTTTTAAAGACTGTCCCTGTGCCTTGTTGATAGACATGGCAAATGCAAGCCTGATTGGAAACTGGAGGCGCTTGAAATCAAAAGGCATATCTGTTGGTATTATTGGAATTCTTGGGATGAAGACATCTTCTCCTTTGGCGCAGCCTGTCAAAATTGTGGCTTCTATTACATGAGGTAAGAGATGCTTGATGCTCAATCGTGTTCCATTGCATAGTTTAGGGGGATCCAAATTTCTCAGAAGTATGATAGGAGCTCCGATTTTAAGTTCCAAGTTATGTGATGGCATGCCAGGAGGATCTAATGAATTCAAAAATTCTGTTGGATAGTAAACAGCTTGGGCCGGATCTGTAACCGTATCAATAGATTTGTAGTTTTTTGAAATGCCTGGTAGAAAATTGTGAATTTGAGAATTGATGCTGTTGACACTTGAATTCTTTGGAGCAAGAATGGCCCTTTCGCACAACCACTCAGGATTTTTAAACTGGTCTTGGATGTTTGGAAAAACGGCAAGTTTCAACTCTTCAAGTGACTTTGCTACAGTGCAAAAATTTGATGGGAAATAAACTGTTCCTGATGCTGGGTCTACCTGCCACTTTCCATCGCCAAGTTGAAGCAATTGATGTGAGAAGTAGCCTGCTGCATTATCTCCATGTAAATGGACTCTCATGTTGGTGGTCAGAGTCATTTTCTTGACCTGTTTCCACAGAGTTGAAGCTTTGAGGAAGGCATTCAACTCATTGCTTGGTGTTGACCTTGGAATGACAGGCAAAGTTTGTCGAAAATCTCCAGCTAATACCACAACTGTTCCTCCCATTAGTTTTGTGTTTCCTTTTAAATCCTGAAGAGAGTTGTTCAAGGCTTCAAGAGCTCGCTTGTGTGACATTGTACACTCATCCCAGACAATGAGAGAACACTGTTCTAGTACCTTGGCCTTTCCTGATCCTTTTGATATGTTGCAGGTTACATTCTCAGAATGGTTCATGTTCAAATGTAACTTGAAGGCAGAATGAGCTGTTCTACCCCCTGCAAGCAATGTTGATGCTATGCCAGAAGAAGCAACGGCTATAGCAATACCTTTGTCTCGTCTGATTGTAGCCAAGAGCAAATTGATCACAAATGTTTTACCTGTACCTCCTGGAGCATCAAGGAATATGATTCCACCTTTTTTTGAGGTAACCAGTTCTAAGATGTGAATGTAGGCAGCTCTTTGATCCTCAACTAAACGTGGTTGATTTTCTGAGACATAGGCCATCAATTCATTTGTGTTATAATTTTGTTCTCGTAGAATTTCACTATTCTGAAGATTGTTTTCATTTCTTTGAGGCGTTGGTAACCCAAACTGGTCAAGGTTCCTTCCTGACATTGATACACACAAATCCTCCAACAACATAAGACACCTTTTGTAAATCTCATTAGAGAACTCAATTAGCAGTGTTTGATTCTCTCTCTTAGTTTGCAACATAATGTCCTCACTCAAATCTGTTTTAAATGTATCCCAGAGAGCAAGTGGATTAGAAACAGAGCATGTTGTCAGCAAAATTGAAAACAGATGTCTCAAACGGGTAGGTGATTGAGATGTACATGCCTCCTCCATGGTCAAGACCCAATGGTGATCGTTTTCTAGTAGCCCTTGCATTTGGCAAGCTTCCCTAAATGTAGCACACACATGACCATCAACAGTTTTTAAGTCAGTGTAGGATGTTGGTCCTCTAACAACATGAAGTAGCATCCTCAAAAAGAAGCATTCTGCATTAGATGGGTGAACGGTGTACACACGTCCCAATGCATCTGAAGATTTTATCCCTGGATGATATTCAACATCTGCTCCTTGTTTTCGGCGTTTAAATAATTTTTGAGAAGCATTCCAAGTATAGTACCTTGGAACCACACAATAGAGAATGGTTTTTGCAAAGTCATCTTGTTGGCACAGTTGACAAAAAGCTGTCAAAGTTGTTCTTGGTGGCTCCAGAATTTGATGATATATATTTTCTTGGTTGAAGTATACTCTTTGCCCATTTTCAAGATGAACACTCAAGTAAACAACTGTTGGATACCGTTCATGAATTTGGAAATTCAAAATTCTCCAGACTGCTTCATTACTGCTGATGTAACGACCCATTAGAAATTTTTGCACCTCATCTGGATTCTCTTGGTTTCCTTCAAGACCAAAAACGGCCTGGTCACTTCCTTTATTGACGTACTTGCAGATGTATTTGATGGCCTTGACAGATTGGCAAGATTCGACATTTATGTGAGCTTGAAACATTTTTGTCAAAATTGGAGTGTAGGGAACCAACCATCTGTTGTCCATTTCTATTTCTTGATATGTTGAACCAACCTTCATTTTGATTTTTGCAGTAAAACCACAATCTCCTGGTTTACGGCGTCTGTACACAGGATAGCCATCTTCACCAGTTTTAGTTTCTTGTATCAAATTCCTTGGATATTTTTTTGAGCATTTCCCATCAACCATGCAAGCAGAGTTTCTGTTCAAGTTTCCACAGGGTCCATGCAGCATATTTTTCACAACAATTTCAAACAAAAAATTATCTTGTGTAGAGTTTGGTATTTCTGCTGAGATTACATTGTCAAGTTGATTAGGTCGTAATTTTTTCATCAGCCAGATTAGGATGTGTGGATGGGGTAAGCCTCTCTTCTGCCATTCAATTGAGTACATCCAGCATCTCGTTTCACCATAGACATGACTTTTTGTAATGACTCCCATTAATTTTGATAGTTTTCGTTTGAAGACTCTAGCAACCAAATCATGTCGATCCACTGCTGATTGGCCAGGTAAAAGATGAGCCTGAATTTCTTGCCATAGTGGATTGCATGTAAAGGTGATAAACAAATCTGGCCTTCCATGATTTCTGACATAAGTCATAGCATCTTGAGTGTACTCATGCATGTGTCTTGGACTTCCTGTAAATGTTGCTGGCAAGATAACCATTTTCCCCAGATCATTTGGATTGGCATCATTTGCAATGGCATCTCTGAGGTGAATGTAGTCTTCAACTCTCAGCTTCTTTTGATTTAGACGGATGTAGAGCAAGCGTTCACTTTCAATTTTCGCGTACATATCTACGATGAATTGATGGAACAGCTGTCTAAATTTCAAGAGATGGTTATCTTCACCACTGCGAATCATGATTCGATATGCATTAAAGTCCATTGCTGTAACCTTTTTACCCAAAACATTGTTTCCCGTGTCTGGGTTTGTCTGAGGAATGCCAAAGGAGTACCCATCTTCACCTTGCCAAAACATTAGGGGGTATTGCAGAGCATCATAAGAGCGATGAGTTTCTGCAACTCTTTGGAGAAGGTTGTTTCGCTTTTGAAGGACAATGTCACGTCTGTCAAATTCATTTCCTACCATGACAATGGCCACTTCATCAAATGTTGGTACATTGAACCGCCTTTGGTGTTCATGTCTTGGTGCTTTGTCAGCTCGTATCACAACTTTGTATTCATCAGTTGGCATTCTTTCTAGAGCTGTCTTGAAAATTTGAAGGTAGGCATTGTTTGCATGTAGGAGTTCTTGCAACTCCAAAACAACATTTTGTTGCAAGTCTGGAAAGTTTGCACATCTTTGTTGGACTTCTCTAGCTTGGTCTCCCATGAAATAGATCTGCAGAAACTGAGGTTCGCCTTCAGCTGGCAGCAGAGATCCAGCCCTGTGATAAATTTGGCCTTGAACTTTAAATGTTGGCATGAATCCTTGTTCACGAATTTCTTTGCTGGCACCAAAAGATGTCATTTGAAAGCATGAGTTGTATTTTCTGATGTTGGCTAGGAAGCGTTTAGACGTTTGAGATACACCTTGAAGCAAATGATCAAGTGGCTCAGGTGGATGTTGCAGAGTCTCTAGTTTAACTTTGCCATTTGAACAGCACATTCCAGGGTGCTCATCTTTCCATTTAAATGCACTGCAATGCTTGCAGATCAAGTTCATCTCACCAATGTTGACCTTTTCATGTTGATGGTATGGAATATCTGGGTCATATTGATGAGCAGCACCTTTTAGGTCTTGCTGCATTTCATTTCTTCTTCTGTTTAAATTTCCATTTCTCTGGTCTGCAAGTCTTATTTGGGTTTGTTTATTTGTTTCATTTGCTCTTCTCATTGAAGATCTGACTCTTTTTTCATCAAGTCTTGCCTGTGTTTGTTTATTGGTTTCATTAGCTCTTCTGATTGAAACTCTTTCTCTCTCATCATCAAGTCTTGCCTGTGTTTGTTCACTGGTTTCATTAGCTCTTCTGATTGAAACTCTTTCTCTCTCATCATCAAGTCTTGCCTGTGTTTGTTCACTGGTTTCATTAGCTCTTCTGATTGAAACTCTTTCTCTCTCATCATCAAGTCTTGCCTGTGTTTGTTCACTGGTTTCATTAGCTCTTCTGATTGAAACTCTTTCTCTCTTATCATCAAGTCTTGCCTGTGTTTGTTCATTCATTTCATTTTCTCTATGTAAGGCTTGCTTCTTTGCCGTTTTAGAAACACGACCTAATTGAG
>CALYLW010000101.1:1192500-1362500 GCA_944989445.1 Ampullaceana balthica
ATTAAACCACTTCTGATGGTCCTAGAGATCTCAAAATTTTACCACAGATAGATCTTGGATGACATTGTATTGTTGCAAAATTTCAGATCAATCGAATGTACCCTTCTTAAATTATTGAACTTTTTAGTTTATCTATATTTTATTATATACTTGCTTTCGTGTCTGTCTGTCCGCAATTTTTAAAATTTGCCAACGTAAAATTAAACCACTTCTGATGGTCCTAGAGAGCTCAAAATTTTACCACAGATAGACCTTGGATGACAATAAATGGTATCAAAATTTCAGATCGATCGAATGTACCGTAATTAAATTAATGCATTTTTTAGTTTATCTTTATATAAGCATCTGTACCGTCTGCTTTTGTTGACATCTAATCTAGTTCACCCCGTGACCACATCATAATGTTTTTAAAACGTTGGGCGGGCGCTTATGAGGTGTTTGGTAAAAAAAATAGAGATAAAAAATATTTTTAAAAACCACGTTTTTGTAAGTGGACTAAAAAGAATAAAATAAATAGAGGTAAAATAAAGATTTCTAAAAACATGTTTTTATAAGTGTACTAAAAAGAAGAAAATAATTTAAAACTAATAAGTTTAAGTACTTTCATATAATATGACTAAAAACGTGGGGCGGTTGTTTGGTATACAATTTAAAGATTTATAATTAAGAAGGCAAAAAAGATATCTATAAGTGAGAGTGAGAGAATGAGTGAACTGCATATGTAAAACCTCATAAGCGCCCGCCTAACGTTTTTAGTCATATTATATGAAAGTACTTGAACTTATTAGTTTTAAATTATTTTCTTCTTTTTAGTACACTTATAAAAACGTGGTTTTTAAACATCTTTTTTTTACGTCAATTTTTTTTTGTTGTGTTGATTGAATCAATGGTCGTTGGTGGAAAATAAAGGGGGGGGGGCGTCCTATAAAAACAGTAAGAAAACCTGAAACAGAAAACAAACACACACAGAGCAACTCTATCTCCGCCTTCGTCTCCCCCCCCCCACCCGTCCATAGGAAGCCCGTCAAGACGCCTGCCTCCATCAAACACGTTCCCTACTCCCCCCCCCTGCTCTCGACGATATGCTTTCCCTCCTTTCGTTTGTTGCCAAAACATCCACGGGTCTATTGTGACATAGACTTGACATAGGAAAACACGTGGAGGCTCGGGCCAATTCGACCCGTAGCCTGGGCCCCCACGGGGGGCACGCCGCTGCCTTTTAATTTCTTTTATTTTTTTTAAATATATACATTTTTTATTATTATCTATTAGGTGTTTGCTGGTAGGGACGGAAGGAATCAACGCGTTAATTGATGGCTGGGTCGGAGAAACAAGTGCCGTCAAGACGCCAGGCGGCGCCCCATGTTGGCGTGACGTGTTGATTTTAAATATTTTCTTTCTCCTTTTAGTGGTCCGTCGGGCTCCAGCGTAGGATGACCGGTTATCCGGTTATGACGTATCGGATAGGTTAACTTGAGGGGGTGGGGATTTAAAGTTAAATTGAACATCCCGTGTATTTCGGGCTAGAAGGGGGGGGGGCAAAGATCTTAGAACCAGAGGCGTGGACACGATTAGGTTACAGGTGGACTTAACTAACGTAAATACTGTGATCTCTTGTTGAAGAAATGAGCCGTGGCCCGGGATTTGTCAATTCGGCCTGTAGATACATAACACGTGTTCATGTGGGTAGGGATGGATATTAACGAAGCGAGTCGGATTAGTTCAGAAATCCGAGACTTTGATGCGAGAGTAATCCAGAGATTCCACCGGGGGGTTAAGGAGATGAGAATAATTGACTTGTTGCTGTTATTAAAATGAAAAGACTCCACTAGCTGTCGGATTTGTTGTACGCGGCTGAGACGAGTTGATGGGGAACTAAAAACTGCATTGCCCGTCGGATGGGGGTAAAATCAACTTTCTCATTAACATAACTCTTTGATTCAGAGATTATAAGGGTGAAAATTCCCGTTTGATAACCCCAGATGCGATTCCTAGAACTTCAGCGCCGCTTTCCAAGAATTTTTTAAAAATTAAATTGAGCTCGCGAGAACCCCATGCCCATTATATAATAGTAAAAATTAAATAGGTGGCGGTTATACTTCCCCATACGCCAAACGCAAACACACACGCCAACATTTTACGACCAAGTGTCTAGGGGCAGTAATCCAATCACCGAAGATGGACCAAGGGGCAGTGTCATCAGATCACAACGGGCCAGTTTGTTTTCTCCTGCATATTGAGGTTCCACCATGTATGTTTTGATCATTTTGACTGCTGCGCATGTTGAGGGGTGGGGACTGTAATAGTTTCGTGAAGAGGACACGGTGGTCGAGTGGCATGCGCGCTCGGTTTGAGTACCGATGGCCACGGGTTCGAATCCATTTGAAGTCAAGGATTTGTTCCCGAGGCCTAGGGCGTCCCTGAGTCACCCAGCACTAGTTAGGGAAATAAAGGCGGCTGGGTAATGCGTGGAACCCTTATAGCCGTAGCATATGAACGCTGCATCACTTGCCAACAGACCGGCATGGTCTGTGGACGCATTAATCTTCTGTATAGAAGGAGGGTATGTATAGATAAGACAAGATAAGAAAAGAGGATACTGCATTGTAAATCAAAATTATTTCTGTCATGGATTTGAAGTGAGGTTCATTCTAGAAATATGAGGGGGGGGGGTTTATGTTAAAAAAAACTCATGTTTAACACAGACGGTGTCAGTAATAGAAAAAAACACAACAAAATAACAAACACCATGTCAGTTATTTCAAGCCTGTTTTTTCTTCGTTAAATTTGCCAACATTTCGTAGACTCTTCTTGAGGCCTACCGCTAACTCTAAACTCTAAAGTCTATGGTTACATCTGAAGAATTTCAATGAAAAACGCCAACGGGACATCTCAGAACAAATTTTTAAGTCTGGGTCGCACACATACCGTAATTGTGTTTTTCCATTACTTTTCATTTCATCTTCTTTGTGAATTTATAAATCTATTTGTCTCGACGAATAAACACTAATTTTAAAACCAGATTTATTTTTTAGCTTTTTCGGACATACACGGAAAGCTTATAACATAAGCTCTGCAGATCTTAAGACACTACTTCGTTCAAATTAACCTTTCTCAGTTCTCTCGCTCTCTTTCCCTCTCTCTCTCTCTCTCTCTCTCTCGCTCTCTCTTCCCACTTCTCTCTCTCTTTTGCTCTCTGTGTACCTTAATATATATATATATATATCATACCCCCTCACCCCTACCATCGTATATGACATTCCCAAGGATCAGGAACGTCAAGCGGACCTCTCCAAGTCGAATTCTTTCAGAGACAGCCTGTCCGCGAGCACTGTGCCACGGACCGACCGTTTTGCCAGTAGAAGGTTATTAAATTTCGAGAAGCGTTTCACCTTCATGTTTAATTAGTGTCATTTGTGTAACGAATTTTGACAGTTTTTCCCCAACCCTTGACAGTCAATGCACTGCCACTCAAGGCGCTCTTTAAATCACATTCTATCTGGGGCAATTAGCGAATTCCCAACGGCCTATGTTCTTTAAGACTTGGTGTTCTTTTCCTTCGCACCTTTTCTCTTGTCTGAGGCTTTATTAATTTTCTTCTTCTTATTATTGACAACGATTATATAATAATAAGCTGTTGTTGGGACTGAAGTCGAGCAATGACTAGATTCCAGACACATTCGGCATCCTGAAGTAAAATGTCAAGCGCTTTTGAGGAGACATTGGTAGCTCAGTTGATATAAATAAAAATAAAATTTCATTGAAAAATGATTAAAAAAGATTTGGGTTTGCCTAAGTTTTGGTCAATAAAATTCGACTAAATTTATTTACGAATAACATAAACTGTTCAAAACCATTTAAAATTGCTTTAAAAAAACTATAATTTTGTTAAATTATTCTCATAGCGTGTTATATACGAAAGTTTGTTTTTTCAGACAACATATATCAATAATTATTCCTCGTATGCACATTTGACTCCGCAGTTACTTTTTGACGAGATTGTCGTCCTTAAAAAGTTTGAACACTGAAATATGGCAGATGCCTCGCCGGATTTAAGGTAAGCTCAAAAAATAACCGGCTGATTGGAAATAATGCAGACTTTCTTAAGTTGTCAAACGCGTTTTCCATGTCTGCTCTCACGTGAACTCGACGAGAGTATATAATTGGTGAGCTTGATCTGCAAGGATTTGCTCCGTTACGGTTCATTATAGAAAGCAATTCTTTTTTAAAAAATCAACTTCTTGCTGCCAAGGGTTTTTCTGGGATGTTTAGGGTCAGGGGTTAATGACCGTGTTGTCAAATTTTCCCAGAGTGAAATTAAACAGTGTTTTCACTGAGTGAACCCAAGGAGGACGACGGGAAATACAAATGGCATGTCCTTAAGCAGATGTGTATACTATTTGTTACAAGTTTTCCCCCATAACACACGAGGACGGGTTTTATACTTGCTTAAATTTGTGACCATCTTTTAGAGATAAAAAAAGGACTAAATTTTATACGAGTTTCAAACGCAATTTTACCTAGAATTTTGTAAAATAAGAAATCGGGTTTATTAGTTAAATAGATTAATGATGAGAATTTCATTACAGCAAATGTCAACTACAGCATCTTCAATACTTTTAATGGCTATTTGTCAAAAAAAAACCTGCTGGTTCAACTGATCAATATGCATGTCCTGGTGGCGCTTGTTTGTATCTGTGAGAAAATGCAAAAGAGTCATCAGTTTAAAAAAAATTCTTTTACTCTGTTTATACAAATGAAGAGTAAAACTACAAGGAAAGGCTTTCATTCTGAAGTTCATGTGCAGTTTCATGGTCGTGTTTAGAGTTTAAAAATTAAGATTAGAAGGGACGCGTTAGTAATTTGGGTTAGGAGTTTAAATTAGCAATAGGAGGAAGTTATATGTAAATTATTTAGGGTTAGAGGTTGCTGGTAAATATGGTGAGACCAAAACCAAAAGCAGCCTCTGGAAAATATTATAAATATTATTATTTCACCTAAAGAACACTTCGGAGATGTGGTGCCCTGCGTTTAGCTCGACCAGACATCTGTAACAAAGAAACAACAACAACAAAATCATGTCATCCTATATCAATACAGATATCTGAATATTAGTCATTCAAACATTTGTGATCATATATATATATATTATGTGTGTGTTGTGTGTGTGTGTATATATATATATATATATATATATATATATACATACATATCAATACACAAATTTTCAATAAGTAATTCTAACATCTTGGTTATATGCATATGAACTAGATGCTGATAATTACAGACAATATTTTTGTAAGAGTTGTTGATCTTTTAATATAATATAATTATTATATCAGTAGATTTATTTTGAAAAATGGACTCAAGCCGTATATTTTGAAGATGATTACTCGGTGTGTGTACGTGTACGTGTGCGTGTGTGTGTGCGTGTATTATATTACATTCTATACTTGATATCAATCAAACGCTATCTTTTAATCTCCTTTGACATTTGATTCCCCTTTAATTTTATACGTAGTCCGCCAAAAAGTTCAATATAATTTCAACGGGGAAATTCTGTATTTTATATCGATAATGGACCCACACTAAACTATCAGGCAATAATCACAGGTCCAAAAGTCTGATGAACCATGGTGTTGACTGTGGGAGAGATGTTGAGTGTGTGAGACGTGGGTAAAAACGGCATTGTTCTAATGAAAGGAAAACATCATTTAACTGAAAAAATAAAATATTTCCAATAATTTTAAACACATTTTTTTTTAAAAAGAAAGAAGCTGTTTATGCCAGGGGCCGGTACCTGATATTGGATAGCCCTCATTAAAACGGAATATAATTGACCCCCGTGCTCACCGGCGCGTAGACTCTCCCGCACGCGACTCGCCCTTGATGGTGTGAGTAATTGTCTTAATCTGACAGACGTCTGCCTCAATAAGAAGACGTAGGTCTGACTGGGCCGACACGACCTCTGGACGGCACGGGTGTCTAATTTCTCCGGCCTGGCACCTTCCACCATTTGCATGTTGTTGTTAACTTTGAGGTTGTTGGGGGGGGGGTGGTGCCGTCTTCCAGTAGAGAGAAGAGAGGAAGCTGAAGGTGTTGTTTTTTTTGTTTTGGGGGGGGGGCGGGGATTATTTGCTTTTAATTTTGAGTTTCATTCATGTTGTTGTGTCATTATTTTTCAGATGGATTATAAGCTTCAAAGGAGTAAGATGGTGATTTACATTTACATGGGGAGATGGTGATTTACAAGGGAAGATGGTGATTTACATGGGGAGATGGTGATTTACAAGGGAAGATGGTGATTTACAAGTGAAGATGGTGATTTACAAGGGAAGATGGTGATTTACAAGGGAAGATGGTGATTTACAAGGGAGGATGGTGATTTACAAGGGAAGATGGTGATTTACAAGGGAAGATGGGGATTTACAAGGGAAGATTGTGATTTACAAGGGAAGATGGTGATTGCACAGTGAATGCTTATTATGCCAAATATTATTTTTTTTTATTCATTAAAAAAAAAGCATATATGTATTTTTAAAAAGAGTCTTTTACCTCTTTTTTATAAGACAAATTTGGATGGTAAGAATATTTCTAACTTCACCAAAACACGTCATGACGCCATGGTCTAAGTTAATTTATTATTATTATTACATTATTTACATTATTATTATTTATTATTACATTTATTATTATTATTACATTTTTTGTTGTTGCTTGTTTATTATTTAGAAGGCCGAATCTTTAAACAGATGTTTTAAATTATCATTGAAATGCCTTTACAAAATTTCATCAATGCTACAAGCCATCTGTTTAAAGCTAGACATGATATGCTTGTTACCTGTTGACGAAAAACATTGAAAATATAACAGTTTCAAAAATCATGTTGAAGTCATGATGTTAATGATTTATTTCATCCTGTACATAAGAGTTTCAGAGCAGTAAGGCTAACCCATTCCTTATTGTGTGAAGTTTGGGCCGTTCTCTCTTAAGACAAGCCTCTTTTAATGTGGGTAAGACAAACACAAAGTTTGGTTTTGAATTTTTTTTAAAAAAAGATAATACATGTCTTGAAAAGTTAATGTAGTTATAAATAATGAGGACTTATTCTATTGTAAAATTTCCTCATTTGAAAAAAAAATACACGCATAAAAAAATTGGACCTTAATAGCTGAACATCGCGGTTTCTCATTTAGTTTTAATGAAGTTACCCGTTTAAAAAAATAGTTTGTGCTTGAAATTTAAGTGAGGTAAAGAGATTAGATACAACTTTTTATCTTCCATTGGGTCGGTCAGAGAGCTCTTGAGAACTGCACTGAATAAATGTGTGTGTGTTGCATGTGTATGTGTGTGTATGTTTGTATGTGCGTTTGTGTGTGTGTGTTGCATGTGTATGTGTGTTGTACAATTGGCTTTTTTTACCAGCGGGTTTTATAGACAACCGCAACTTTGTTGCCTACTTAAATTTGATTAGTGCTACGTCTCTGCCTTGTGCCTACCACTTGCGGGCCCTTCTACCCCCCCTGGCCTGTTAGCCGTGATATGCGGGGGTGTTAATCTAAGAATACTAAGGGGACTCTTTAAATCTTCATCCTTTTTTTTTCTATACTAAAACTATGATTAGGAACTTGAAGTTAGGCTAGTACTTGGTATATCATAACTAGAATTCCGACAATTTAAATAACACGAAATCCAAACAGCTACTTTTTAAAAATCTCTGCATAAATTTTATTTGTTTTTTAAAGAAGTATTTTAAAACTTTCACATACCAATTTATTAATGGGTCTGTTATCCTACGGTCTGTGGGAGGTTCCGCGCCTTTAGGCTGCAATTGACTAGAACCGCAAAAAGCTGACAGGTTTAAACTAATAAGCTATAGTATATAAAAGAATATGTTTGAAAATATAATTATGCCATATTCTACTCCGTCATATCGAAATGACTGTAATAATTATTTGTTTTACGCTATAGATGTAGAGATATCGCCAAAGAAGAGGTTATAGTCTAAAAAAATAAATTAAAAATAAATGGTTTTTAGTTTATGGAATATTTGTTTAACAAGTAAAATTTTTCACCAGATTTAACTTGGAACGTGACTCTATCAACATGTGTAGACTGTCACTGAACTACAAATTCTTTAGCTCTTAAATAAATTGGAATTAAAAAAAAATTCATGTTTCGGCAAGAGGATGTGTCAGTTAACATCTGCACTGTTGTTGTGTGCTCTATCTTTACACTTTCAAATATTTTCCCCACATAGGTGAGTCCATAAAAATGTCAAAGTGGAAGGTGACTAAATAGACCGAGAAGTCCTCATATGTAGATATAATGGTTATAATAACCCAAACGCGGTGGTCGAGTGGCAGCGCGCTCGGCTGGCGTACCGATGGTCACGGGTTTGAATCCAGGTGAAGGCAAGGATTTGTTCCCGGGGCCTAGGGCGTCCCTGAGTCACCCAGCTCCGAATGGGTACCTAACACAAGTTAGGCGGCTGGGTAATGCGTGGAACCATCATTGCCGTGGCCTGTGAACGCTGCTTCACTTGCCAACAGATCATCTGTCATGGTCTGTGGACGCAATTATCTTCTGCATAGAAGGAGCGTCTGTATAGATAAGATAAGATAAGATAAGATAAGATAATATATAATAATAATCTTAACTACTAGTGTATCACCCGTCAAAAATGACGGAAGTTTTCAAAATAAATACACATCAGATTAAAAAATAACGTAATTCAGAACGTTCATTTATTTTATTTTATTTTTTTTTCATTTATTTCCCTATTGAACAATTTTATGCGCCGGTTCCAAAAAAGTTCTTTTTTTGGTGCAGTAATTTGGTGCTCTGCATTCTAAAATCGATCGCAGCGACACCTAAGAGCATTATTCCATACATACATACATACATACATACAGACAACGGGAATTATGTATATTGATTGATAGAACACAAGTTATTGAAGCAATTTATAGTACATGTGATTCTTGAACATACCCTCCTCTCCGTCCTGTGCCAGACGCGGTTCCGCCCCTGTAGGCTGTGGCGCAAAGAGCCATGTCTCAGTTACAATTGCTCAAGTCATAGGAGGTTTAAAAACTGCGTACGGAGTCGTATCAACTTTTTTTTTGTTTTGATGTTTGTGGCAATTCTTGTGCAAACTACCGGCTTATCAACAGACACCTGCTATTTGTTGGCCGCACGAGAGACGTCCGCAGTACAATCAGCTGTCAGCATTTGACGGCCACATCTGTAGACAGTCCCCCCCCCGCCGCCCCCACCCCACACACACATACCCCCCGACACATGAAGGTCTTGTTTGTACGATATCACACGATTTCCTTCCGTCCGTTGTCGGCCGTTATTTAACGTGATATGTAACTAGACAACAGCGCAGATGTAGTACAGGACAAGAGAGATATAACGCTGCGATAACAATAGATTCGTGAATGCCATTTTTCTTTCCCGTGTGTCATTTCGTTAAGGAATGCGTTATAAATAGCTTAGAGGACTATTTAGATGTTTGCATTTAAAGCAATTGATATTTAAGATACACAATAAGCCTGAAAATGATAAATGTACAACATAGAGAGCGAACCAATAGAATTATACAAGGAGTAAATCATTTAATTTTTAAACACTTTTGCATGATGTAAAAATAAAATTCCTTTACCATTTAATTATTTTTTCTAAATTTTATTTAAAGCCAAAAGGTTTCAAATAAGATAGAAAATCGAGTTTTGGTATGTTATTTGGATTATACTGTAAGTTGCATGTGTTAAATTATCTGAATGAGTAATAATATAGTAATCTCCGGTATAGAAGGAGATTATGTTATATATAAGAAAAATATATTGGGAACAATTATTTTGAGATCATTCATCAATAAGAAAAATACGGTCGATTGTACAAATTCAATATTACACAATTATTTTTTGTCCCTTAAAATCCAATTAATTATTTTAATGGATATGACAGGTGAATGCTATTTTTAAAAAAAATCAACGTTTCTCGTTATAGTTCTTACATTTGTGTAGCAATTTTTTTTTCAGTATCTGGCCACATTTTCCTGTATCCTCGACAGCTTCATTGATTTCCCATTGGCTATCTTTAAAACAAAAATGCCTTTGATTACGTCAATAAAACAGATGGCCATGTGATTTTCCCCGTTTGTTAACATACCTCCCCCCCCACGTCCAACCAAGTGTATTGAAAAAAAAAGTGCTGGTCCTGACGTTTTCTAGGATCGCACCGTAAGACTCAAAATTCTACGAAGTCCTTAAATTTTAAACCTACGTTATTTCTGTCGTGATAGACATCAACTCAGTGTTATAAATTTGTCCGATAAATTGCTAGATACATTAATATATATATATATATATATATATATTGAATTTTTGTTTCTTTGTATTGATTGGCTATATGTTCATCAATATGTGTTAATCAATAACTTTGCAAAACAGTATATAAAATTATATGTTAGTCAAAGTTAATTACCTTGTTTATTCAAATGGAACTTCAAATATCAAACACTACTTAGCAAATTAATGAATCGGCTTTTTATTTTAAAAAAAAATTAGTTGATTATTGAAATATGCTGCTGTACTGATGTGTAGTCAAATGTCTCACTTGTCTTTGAGGAAGATGGCAACTAAAAATATTTTAATCAAACAAATGTTTTTTAAAAATTGCTAACATAATAATAACACGTACTGAATTTGGACTTCATTCAAGCCATGTGTAGAAAACGGTTACTAAAAATGTATGTACCTGAAATGTCCGACGGAGATTTTTTGAAACAAGTCCATTTATTAAAACTTACTCTAAATACATATTTTACAATTTAATTTAATAGGCAATATTAGGAAAATAAGTAATAAAAACTCGAATTACAATTTAAATGTATTTTCCAACAAATAATATCCGACTTTTTTATTCAAGGGAAATCATTCTAGATTACATTAAAAGTCCTTTCAAAAAAATAATTCTGAAAGTAAACAAAACAATTTGCTATCTACAAATTGCTGCTAAAATAACGGGAGTAGAACGAAAAGAGATTTTTCAAAAATTCCATCTCCACTTCTCTAAATATTATTAGCTATCATTTGGCGTTTGTCACAACCCGATTGATATTATGGTTGGTGAGATATTGACAAAATATTGAGATGTTTTCGGTTTTTTTTATTTTCCAGGAATTCCAGTAAACCTTTTCGGCAAATCTTTTAGCCCCTGCACATCCTTGGGACCTCCTTAACATATTTGCAAAGACCCGAACCCTCTATCTGGTATGGTTCAGGAGTAGTTGCTTGCGTAAGCTCTAACAGACAGCGATGACATTTTAAATATCTAAACGCAATTTGTCCCATGGGGAAATTGCGTTAAAAACCTCTTCTATCTTGCATTTCTTATTTTTGTCTAGAATATAAAAATTCAATTTAATGTTTTGTTTTGCTCGTATTGCTGCATGTGGCGGGCACTTCATTTCATTGTTTCGTTCTCGTTAACTTGCTCCGAGACTCTCATATAGAATGACAAGCTCGGTATTTGCAAAGATAAACTGATTAAATTAGGTAATGGATTCATGGTATTGACTTTGAGCTTTCCTGGACCAGTTGGGAGATAAGATCATCCAAACGGATTCACACAGCGTCTGTCACACATACAAACAAGCGCCGCGGTGTTCCTCGGTTAATTATGGCGATTTCAAGGTAATAATGTCTAGACTATTGGTAAAACTTGTAAATATAACCAAATCAAGGAACCATTAAACAACCAATAAAAGAAAATGTTTCATAGCTACTTGATTGTTATGTTTGTTGGTTTTTTGTTTCGAAATGTTGCGTGTAGGCAACAGTGGATCTCAAACGCTTACACCGTGAGTTTAATGATCCCATATAATGTCTCATGTCATATACGTTGTGTTGGAAAGAGGGAGGTTTGGGCATTCTTCTGTAAAAGTAATAGACATTCATTGGATAAAAACAAACCTTTTTTTAAAAATCTTCTAAGTCTGGGTTGGGGTTATTGGTAAAAATTCACGTCCAATGTCCAGGTCCTGGATGAGACCCTTAGGACACTACATATCTTACCGCTCAATGGATGTCAATAAATAAATATCTGGCATCGTCACACACAAAAGAGTCACCTTAATAGTCCAATAATAAATAAATAAAATATGAAGTACAGAACAATCGATACATGGTCATTTGATAATTTTTAAAAAAAACAACACTGAAATTCAATTATAAATTTTACTCTCGTGTAACGACAATGACCAAATAATTAAATAAAATCCGACCGATGTATTAAAATGCTTCTATTAAAAAAAAACTGTGCAACAAGGACTGGCCAAAAGATCACGAAATTATTGTAGATGTACTAACTCCACTAAAAAATCAATAACAGCGGGAAATAGCGTCATAAGACATTCAAACAATTACTGGTAAATAATATGTTCACGCTTTGATTTGTATTGTGTCCGTCACGCGTGTTCGCGACTTCTTCCCCTTTGGTCGGTCTATCGAGCCCAGAAGTCTCAGTCCGTTAAAGAGTTTACAGCAGCAGCCGACATACTCGTACTGGCGCGGCGGAGACCAGCAGACTTGGAATGCTATTGGGGGGGCCCTCCAGCTGATTGTTTGAAATTGTTGTTCAACTTCACATGCATTACGCCCGCGAGCACGTCAGTGTTGGTTCCGGCGCACCAAATGATTAAATCTGGTTCAAGGTAATTAATTACACTGGTGTCTGGTGAAAAATGAGCGGCGAAATGGGTGCTGGGAGTCTCGTCCTCCGTGAAGTAGGAGCGTATGGCGTTGTTTGCTTGTCTTTCGAAATGAACGTTCCGTGTGTGTTGACTCAATGAAACAATAGGACCGGGATGATAAGAACATGAAGAGATGCGTCCGTTGCTCGTGTGAAGTTCAGGGTCATTTTGATAAGGATTAGAGAGTACGGGAGTGATTTTGAAAACAAATTGTCGGGGGGAGAAATGTTAGTTCCAAAATGTTATATTAGATTAGTGAATACGGATAGAAGTCTAATAGGATCATCTTTTGTTTGTTCATATTATTTGTTTTTGTTTTTTTCTATCGCTGTTTTTGTTATGTTTCTTTTCTAAATTTTTACAAAATTATATGTACAAAATGCGTAAAAAAAATAAATAAATTCAGTGTCAAAATATCAAAGTGCATAATTTGATATCTGAAAGAAGTTACTTCCAAATTTGTGTCTTTGGGAGAACTGCTGAAATACGTTTTTAAAAAATACAGTTTTGAAACACCTCTTCAGTTAAGCACGTTTTTAATATTAACATGTAATGAATTGAGTAATGAAAGATCGTTGGTCCTGTCGAGCATTTTCGCCACTAAATAACTAATCGAATACCGAATACCACCCAATCACAGGTGACCGAAAGGAGAACTCTTCAAACTTTAGGGGGAATAACTCACATTCGCCCAAACTTGCGACTGACAGCCTTGATGGTATCAATGAAGTGTAATCATGCTCGAAAGTTGTCGCCCGTGCTTTCCAATTAGGAAAATAACAGATTGAACTTTCTTATTCCAATTACTTTCGTTTGTTTTCGGAGGATCAGCTTCAAACCGATGCCTGATTTATTGTATTGTTATTTAATTTTAACGGTTTCATTTCTTGTAATGTAATAAGTATGATGTTCAAACCGCTAGGAATATATTGATGGTTGTTTATTATTTTTAAAATTATTTTTGCGGTGATGAAAAATATAATTTGTGTGTGTGGAAAAGATGGGATGTATGTGTGTGTGTGGGGGGGGGAGACTTGGTGAACCTTATGGCCAAAGCTAGGTCGTAGACAAATCATGCGACTGAGCATTTCTGTGAAAATTAACTCTGTATCACATCTTGTCCTTATCCTTTAAGATGAAATGTAAAAACTAGGGCTGGTACGTACTGATTACAACACAAAAATTGTTAGATTAATCGGGGAAGGGGGGAATTAATCGATTAATGGATTAATTTTGATTAATTGCGTTTTTATAACGCATAAATAGATCCCGTTAAGTTGCGATTCATTATTTCGCGAAATCGTTTAAGTCGCGGTAATTCCATGGCTCCCAAATTTTGTGACGTTACACGGCAAATTCGTTCTTATATGCAAGAAATAAGGAAGAAAAACCTTTTTGTTTACGTATGCACGTCTAAATAAATAATAACACGATGAAAGTATGTAAGTAAAAAAAATATAAATTATTAATAAATTGGAAGAAAATAATTTAGAAATATTTTCTTAAATTTTTATGGATCAAATTAATTTTAATCGATTAAAAATTTTAACGATTAATCGATAAATTAATATTTAATTTCCGCAGCCCTAGTAAAAAACAATATCTTTCTGTGGCTCTTAACTTTTTCTGATGGTCCATCGCGCTGCCAGCTACCATCCCGTGACTCACACACAAAATACAGAAGCAAAAATACAGATATGATAACTTATTCACTCTCACTACTGAAGTATAAAGTGCCTCTGTTAATTGACAGGTAGTAATTGTCTAATGGTGACAGTCGAGTGTAACATAATTACAGTAATCGATTAAGATTTTTATTCAGTGGGCAGTGTTTAATTGTTGTAATAATGATAAAAACAATTTAAGAACTTATATAACGGGCTCACCACGCTGACACATATATTTGTGAATGCCTTCAATTAAAACATTCATATCCTAATTGTTTGTTAATTTGGAAAGCAAATTTTGAAAAGATGTGTTTTAGTGCAGTCTTGAGTGCCTAAGTAGTACGAAATATTACGAAAGTATAATGGTAGAGAATGCCATTGTAAGGGGGCACAAAAAGAGACCATTCTCCAAACGTTTTAGTGCGTGTCTTCGGAGCAGAGAGCATGCATGTGTCTGCAAAAGAGCGTTGCAGACGAGAGGGTGAGTATATTGACAGAAAGCAATTCAATAAGATAGGAAACGCATTAATCAGAAAAGAAATAGTTGAAGATTACGAACAGTTTATAAACAATGCATGTTTGTACGTAGACTCGAATGAAGTGAATGAAATAGCGGAGTGATGTGGTCGTGTTTTTGTTTCACCGTAAGAATACAGATTGTCAGTTGAATTTTGAAATTTTTGTAAGTATCAGAAATCATGTTAAAGTTGTGTGTATCCCATGCATGAACACTGTAACAACTATACATCAAAAGAAAGAATTGTGAAGTGCATAAAATGTAGAACCAAGTGAATACATGTGCAGGCAATAACACTAACTATGTATTTAGTATCTCTTTTACTTATTCCTTTTAACAAAATATTAGAACGTAAAACGATTCCCGCTGAAGACACCAACTGCCTTGAATTTACCGACTAGATATATAGCTGTCTTCTTTTTTTAAAAAAACGCCTCACAGTGGGATGCATGGTATTCCGTTATTATTTAAAAATCAGAAAACCATTTTGCAATTTATTTTCTTAGTTATATATTTTACTTAATAAAAGGCTTAATTGTTATTACCGATGTCTGTGACACCATTGAACAACACGCCATTCCTTCTGATATTTTTATTTGAACAAAATGTTTTGAATGTAAGTTGAATATAGATTTTTGAATAGATATCTGAATTGGGAAAAAAATTCCTCTTTTATTTTTGGAGAATCCAATTTTTCGGCAATATCCCGGATTTGCTAGGTATATAACGCTAAATCTTTACATTGAACTAAAACTTTTTTTTTATTAGCCACTTACAATAGCAAAGTGGAAAATCTCGATTAATTTAATTGTTATTCTCGGCCTCTTTTAAACAAAATATTTGAAACAGGAAACAACAACAACAGCAACAAGGACGACGACAACGACAACATGATCTCCAAATTCAACTTCCACAAACCTAGTACAAAGGTGTCGACATCTATTCGAACGTCTTATTGAAAAAATCCCCATTGTTTGTCTTGGATATTACGACGTTCAGTCTGGAAGGAAGTCTGAAGACTCTCATGACCGCACAGCCCATCATTGTCATTGTTGGCTGTCTATGGGGGGAGTAAGCAAAACGAGGTTCCGTGTACAAAAGGTGCCTCTTTCCCCCGCCCCCCCCCCACTTGTCCCTCCATTGTTAGCACCCGAGTTCTATGGGAATATCCTCGAGCGTCACCAATTGTTCCCCCGGAATTCAATTTGGAAATCATCTCAGACGAGCGAACGCCGACAACAACAATAATATAAAAAAAAATTATCAGGAAACAATATAACGGCGATAAAAGAACTGGGGTCTGAAGGGGTGTGTGTGTGTGTCGCTTTTATGTCACGTGACGTGTGCTGCTGTTCATGCTCAATCTAAATATAGTTGAAATCGAAATTACAATTATGTTAGTATATGGCTCGATGTAGTATGTGGATTGCTGTTACGAATATGCATTTTGGAGGGCGTTTATTTTAATTCAAGTATGAAATGAGCAGCACTGACAGAATATGGAAAGAAATGTTTAACGGAATTCAATAACAGTCGACTGATTCATAAACAAACGCCGTGGGCATCATTTCGTTTGACCATAAAGTTTTAATTTCATCACTCTCCCAATTCCGTTTTAACCCCATCTCTTTCTCCCTCTCTCTATCTGTCTCTCTCTCTCTATCTGCCTCACTCTCCCTCTCTCTCTCTCTCTCTCTCTCTCTCTCTTTATCTCTCTCACTTTCTTTCTTTTTCCAATAACAATATATTCCCATTTTTCTCTCCTTAACTTTACCTCTCACTATTTGTTTATAGATCCCTTCTTGCTTTCTCTCTCTCTCTCTCTCTCTCTCTCTCTCTCTCTCTCTCTCTCTCTCTCTCTCTCTCTCTCTCTCTCTCTCTCTCTCTCTCTCTCTCTCTCTCTCTCTCTCTCCCCCCTCTCTCTCTCTCTCTCTCTACTTATATCACACAATTCCTAATCACTTATTTTCCTCCAATTGTTCTTTATAGTAGCATCACTTTTCTCCCTATCTGCACCATCTCCTACTCTCTTCCTCTCTGAATCTCACGCTAGTTCCTCCGCTCTCTTCCCCCCCCCATCCTCCCACTAGTCCCGTGTCTCCCCAGTGAGTGTGATCACTTCTCCCCCCCCCCAATCCTCCCTATAGCCCCGTGTCTCCCAAGTGAGTGTCTCCCCAGTGAGTGTGATCACGTCTATCCCACTCAAACACAAAGCAGGTCCGGCCAGAAAGTAACTGTTCTCTAATGCATTCAGCTGACGCCGGCCTTGATCGCTGAGCCGTGGCGGACCGTGCCGTCTGACTTCTTGCTGTGATGTCAATCGGCCGGCGTGAATTCCACGACGACGCCGCTCTTGTAAACGGTCAAATTGTACGGAACCCCGGCCCTCAAACAAACGTGTGCATCGTGTGTTTGTGAGTTTCAGCGCACTCGTTTCTGACTAGCTCTCTTGAGTATAATAATAAGGATTCGTTCTCAATTCACAACGTATATTTTTGTCCCCTACAGCTACAGCATTGTTTGATGAAAACGTCATGTAGTTTGAAGGTGCGCGATGGGGATTTTATAATTACTTGTTGGTGACATATCAGCCCCCAAGGAGCGAAAACATGCATAGATGGCTGCTTCAGTTTACTAATATAATAATTTAATTATATATTCTTTTATCTAATTTTATAATTTAAAAAATCCTTCTGTGGTTCGTTGTACATAGTTGTATTCTTTTTCATTCTTACTGACGCATTGTTTTATTGATTTCTTTCATCTATAGCCCGATAGCAGTCACAAACGCTTATTATTCCTGACAACCTGAGATGGTGCTTTGACTAAGAGAACCTCTGTTACATACCCTGGTAATAGTTAGTCAATGATTGATGTTTGAAATACACTACGAATGTGGTGTAATTAGCACGCTGGTATGATTCTTGGCACAGTAGAGAATTCAGCTACGAATCTGGAGTAATTAGCACGCTGATATGATTCTTGGCACAGTAGAGAATTCAGCTACGAATCTGGTGTAATCAGCACGCTTGTATGATTCTTGGCACAGTAGAGAATTAAGCTACGAATCTGGAGTAATTAGCACGATGGTATGATTCTTGGCACAGTAGAGAATTCAGCTACGAATCTGGAGTAATTAGCACGCTGGTATGATTCTTGGCACAGTAGAGAATTCAGCTACGAATCTGGAGTAATTAGCACGCTGGTATGATTCTTGGCACAGTAGAGAATTCAACTTTATAAGAAACAATTTCCGAATGAGCGGCTGCCGCATAGTCACTAAAGATGTGGTTAAGTGTATGAGGACGTTTAAAGCACGGTGTCAGCATAGAGCGCGGATCCTGTGCACGACTGACGAATACCGGACACAAGTGGTCTTTAGTTTTCATCCAATTAGGGACAGGAGAGTTCACATGGATATAGCTCTGTCAATGATGTATTTGAGTGACTGGTGAATTATATTTATCCTGTAGTGTCAGCCGTGATATCTGGCATTGTTGTGTGATATTTGGGAACAGATATTTGATTTATGGTGATGATTATTAGTGGGTAATTTTTTATGACAGAAGATGGCTTACATTTTCCTGATCATCTTTATTAAACCATTCATAACCCATTAAACAGGGGCGGGTGGGAGGCTTCACGTGGATATTCCCTCTAAAAAGTAGCACGTCAAATTGTATACTAATGAATGTAGTACAAGGAACGCAGAGTTAAGCCATTCGTAAGTAAATTAAGATAGGTATAACTTGTAATGATGTCGATTCCAGGTTGAGATGTTTTGGGACTTCAACTAGTCTATGAATATTTTGGATTCAAAGTTTTATTAAAAATGAATGGAACATTTAAATTTTTTTTCTTTTTAAAAATCCCATCAAATATTTTTTAAAGTATATGAGATTTACTTCTTTTTTTTCCTTCATATTATCATGATGTGATGATGAATGCTTTACGAGAAATGACAATTGTGAATGTCATAAAAACAAGACTCAAATTTTTTTCAAAAAAGACAATTTCTCCGTGCAGTTCAAGTAACCATAAACAGCATTTATAATCGAATACGCATCTCAAGCGAGAATTCCTTGATTGTGATTGCAATTAATCTCAGATTTACACTCGTGCGATCCGGGACAAAGGGAGAATACAGCTCGACGTGACGATATCTCCAACCGTATACATTCTCACTCGATAATGGGAGATTTTGAAGCTTAGTCGCTCGATGAAAGGAGAGCTTAAAAGAACAACGCGACAAAAATCCGCATCCTTTCATTGTCCAGAAACGTAGTTATCTCGGTGTGCAATTTTGTATAAAACATGATCTCGCCGCATCAACCCTTCAATTTCACAAACATCAGCCCTTCATTTTCAAAATACGAACCCTTCCATTTCGACTGCGTGCAAAGTGTTGGATCCGATGTATTTATACGTCTCTCAAACCACTGGCATCTGCCAAAATGCCGACCGATAGCATTAGTTGATAGCTCTCACGGTTTGCGTTCAGTTTTCGTAACCTTGGCATGTGCAATTACAAGGGTCTTAACACTCAAAACTGAGAATAAGTGGCTCGCCTTCTATTAACGACAATTTTTTTTCTTATCAAATAACAACTAACTCTCCATTGGCCGTGTTGTTTTCTGGGACTCGTTTAAGTGATCTTTATTTCGGTGACAATGATTTTTTTATTTATTTATTTATTTTTCTGGTTTTAAAAGAAATTCTAATAACTTGGTAGCTGAAAGTGCATGTTACGGTTGGTTTAGGCCAATCTGGAACATTCATTGACTAAGAGTAACATACTGCCTCGATGGTGTCGTCTATAGATGCAAAACGTTTTCCATTTAATTTACGTAAGTAAACATAAAAGTAGAGTTTAAAAATTTACTTTGTTCAAGTCATACATTATTTTATTTTTATTTGCCACCAACTGTGATGTGTGTATTAGTGTGTGTTTGTGTGCGTGTTTGTAAATTATTTTATTTCATATTATTTATTCATCATGATATGAGCAAGGAGAGTTAAAATTAAAAATTCTATCATTCAGCTAGATTTGAGTTTTGACATTTGTGAACCGATTCAACTATGTTAACGACTCCGAAAATGTCGACTCATTATATTTGATATTGTCAATTATTCTCTGTGAAGGAAACTGCAAACCAGGACATACACTTCGTATCAAACACATGGGGGGTAAACTGCTGGTGATCAGGGCCTCACACATGGTGCTCACTATCCAATGAGGGGGTTCAGGGCCCAGCAGAGGGAGCTTAGCCCGCATACGAGGCGCTCCCAGTATCCTCCTGCTTTGAGAGAATTAAATATGGATCTAAGGGCTGTTTGGGACCAACCACATGTTGCCTAAGGCCCGTAAGGCAACTTTTATGCCCCACATAGGAGGATTTCAGCTCTACGCATTGTTCTAAAGCAGTGGTTCTTAACAGGTGCTCCGCGGAGCACTGGTGCTCCGCGAGGTAGTTGCAAGTGCTCCGCGAAATTATGAAACTCAAAATTTAATGTTCACTCACTTACTCTATCTGATTGAGCTGAACAAATGCTTATAATAGGTAGTCCAAACGGGGACTATGCTGTCTTGAGCTTACCGAACGTTCGACAGGACAAGATGTATTTGATTCTATTTCTTCATATTTCTAACAATTCAAAATATCATAAGAGTTGTGTGTGGGAATTTGTCTGGACGGTGCTCCAACAATGGTAGGCTCATTAAAAGGGTTTGTGACTCTCGCCAAGAAAAGAAACGCCAATATTATATCTACTCACTGTTTTTTGCACAGAGAATCTCTGGTGTCCAAAACATTACCAATAGCATTAAAACCTGTGCTAGACAAAGTTGTAAATATGTTAAACTTCATAAAATCGAGACCTTTGAAAATACGCGTCTTTAAAAATCTTTGCATCTCTATGGAAGCCAAGTACGAATCTTTGCTTTTGCATTGTGAAGTGAGATGTTTATCCAGAGGAAAAGTGTTACGTCGTTTCTTAGAACTGAAGGATGAATTGATGACCTTTTTCCAACATGAAAATATGGATGATTTTGTGGAATATCTTCAAAATGACATTTGGTGTGCTAAATTGGCATATTTAGCTGATATTTTTGATTATTTAAATTTGTATTAATACCAGCCTTCAAGGAAGAAAAGAAATTTTTTAACATCGACCGACAAATTGACAGCCTTTCGGAAAAAAGTTATTTTTTGGAAAAATCGTTTTTTGGAGAAAAAGAAAGTAGATATCTTTCCTTCTCTTAATGATAACACTACCGACAAAATTATTTCAGCAGTAACAGAGCATTTAACTTGATTAGAAGAAAAGATTGAATTTTATTTTCCATCAATAAAAGTAGAAACATATGACTGGATACGTAATCCCTTTGCCACGGTTAATACATCAAATAGTAAGTTGTCATACCAAGAAGAAGAAGAATTAATCAACCTATCATCGGATCGTACACTTAAAATAAAATTTTCCGAAATGGTTCTGGAGGAATTTTGGATCTTTGTGTAAGAAGAATACTCAGCTCTCTCCATGACGTCACTTAAAATCTTGTTGCAATTTTCAACATCATATTTGTGTGAACTCGGTTTCTCGATAGTCACCAACATAAAAACTAAAAAAACGAGCAACACTAACTAATTTGGATGAAGAATTGAGGGTAGCTATTTCTAAAATTAGGTCTAATATCACTGAAATGTGTAAAAACCGTCAAGCTCAGGTTTCACATTAAATCTTTTTATTTTTCTGAATTAAATTTTGTTCAATGTTATTTTTTTACTTATTAAATTTGTGTTTATTAACAATTTGTTTGTCATGTTATAATTTTAAACTCTTATGTCATAATGTTTTATTTTTAATAAAAGTCGTATGTATGTGTATTTTTTTGTTTTTTTTACTCCTTGATTTTGGTGCTCCCCAAATTTTTGTCATGATCAAAAGTGCTCCCCGACTTCAAAAGGTTAAGAACCACTGTTCTAAAGTATACACAAGTGGTAGGAGACCGAACAATTGGATGAGCGATTTCGTATCTTTAAAAAGATAATATATTTTTTGAATTGCACATTTGAAAAAAAACACTTTAAAGTTATATAATTTTTGTTGTTATGTAATGGTTAAATATAATCCCTCGTTCATAACCGAAAACTTTATGTGATATATCACCTAAAAATTGCTTAGAAAAAAATGTGATTGAAAATATTGGGCCCCCGACTGCTGCTCTTTCATCTCTCAACAACCAACCGTCGTGCCTAATCTGCTAGGGCGTGACAGTCTCTGCGACCAGGTGCGACGGGAACGAAAACATGCCAAATAGGTTTATTGAATTTTAGAACATAAGTTTGATAGAACTTAGTTATCTCTCACTATTATGTCTGGCCAACGAGACAGAAGCTATACAAACCCTCATGTGTGCGACCATGCGGCAGTGGGAGATAAAGGAACATAACACGGTGTCTCAGCGTAGATCATTTGTGATCTGAAAAGAGCCAGGGGCCATCGAGAGGAATGTGTTCTGTCAAATTTTCATTGACCGGGGAAAACAAGGAAAACGTTGAGTTGACCAAACGTGATACGATTTCACCAACACACGTCCTTCACCAAATACAAGGATTTTTAACATATCGCTTCCATTAAAACACACCACACAATTACAGCGTCAGAATATTGTGATAATTCCACAACATGATCTACAATTTGTGAAGTCAAATCAAAATGTTATACAAAGGCATTATTTTTATTACGGGGACATAAAAATTATATATTCCCGAGTGTTGAACAGTATAGTAGTAAGCGAAATCTTCTACATCGGGAAAAAAAGGAATTTCGGTATGCAGACTTTACCCCATTCTCCCCCACAATGCCTCAATACTCAATATATAAGGCATAATGCACTAATTCGCGCGTATGTTTACGATTATTGACCAAGACACAACGTTAATCTTCATGGATATAACATAAAGATACACAGATAACATGAGCAACATAAAGATACACAGATAACATGAGCGACATAAAGATACACATATAACATGAGCGACATAAAGATACACATATAACATGAGCGACATATCAATAATTATTCCACGCAGAGTAATTAACGTGGCGTAAAACTTAAACAATTGAGCAAATTACCTTCTGACCATTTCTGTATAGTGGATGTATCTCATACCTAGCCGAATGGAAGGCGAGGGTTAAACACGAGCGGACCGGGTCATACAAGAAGAAGAAGGACATCAATTGTTGACGCTGTTAAAAAATGGACCACTGAGTGATTTGGGTAGAAGCGTGTTTAGTTAGATTTCAAATAATATATATATATATATATATATATATATATATATATATATATATATATATAATATATATATATATATATATATATATATATATATATATATTATTCATAAATGTCTATGTATTAAGATCTAAACCTGACTTCCGTTCCTACTTTGTGTGACAACTGCATGCCCGTACTTAAGAAATCCCTGCATTCAACCCTTATGTTGTCCTATTTCCCTTTCAAGTTTATTCTACTCTCACCCCAACCACATCTTTTTTTTTCTTAAAAAAAAACAAGAACATACAATAACTTGATGTCATATGCGTTTTATTTACTGTCAAAGATGGCATCAATTATTTATGCCGCAATAAAATTTTAAAACAAAGGAGCCAGGTTTTAGAGCACATACATCCATACATAAATGATAAATCTTCTATTATTACATTGAATTTTAAGCGACCAAATATCACCAAGTAACATCTGCTGGCGGTAGCCTTAAAATTAATTAATATAAAAACTGCGTAGCGTAAAAAAACACTGCTTTAGGAGATTTTTAGCGAATCCACATACAGCTACAGGCAATTACGAATTGAAAGATCTGTTAATAAAGATCAATGACACAATTATTTTTTTTCAGTTTTTAATTGGAAGAACTTTATAGAAGTTTTCTTACTTATCAGAGGGGAGAAATGTATTAGTTAAGGTTAGCATGTTCGTATAGATTTGCTTCTGCTATATAAAGCACAATGTCTTACTCCGCACGTAGTGATGAATTTTGTTGTTAAAAAATTGTTTCGGTGTTATGATGTCTGAGGTATGGTGGTAAAATTATAAAGCTGTCAGATTTAAGACGACTTTAAATTTAGGATGTTAGTAAAATTATGATGTCAAATTTATGCCCTGGTTTAATTTAGGATGTTGGTAAAATTATAATATTGTTAGATTTATGACGTCGCTAATTTTAGAATGTTGAAATATTTAATTTAAAAAAAATGTTTGACATTGTTCTTTTATGATGTATCGCATAAAAAGTTCCACATTACAAATGCAGATTTATGAAGTTGTGGGTAATGTGATGCTGGTGCTGTTATCTTCTTGTTGGTATCAACTACCCCTCCCCCATCACATAAAAAAAATTCAACTTAATCTAACACACTATTTAAGCGTTTGTTTTGTCTAATGAAATTCGTCCACCACACACTGATATCCGCCCACAGTCAGTGATGCGTTTAGACTTCCAAAAGACGAATTGAAAACAAATCTTATCAAATTATTCTGAAAGTCTAAAATTTCTTTGACCCATAAATGTATAGCTAATGTATGTCATAATATGATCTTTTTTAAATTATAAATTAAATATTTGTGTGGGTACTTTATATGAGTGGGGAGCAATGAGCCCATGCCCAGACTAGGTGTACCACGCCATATAATTACTCATGTTATTATTATTATTATTATTATTATTATTATAATTGTTGTTGTTGTTTTTGTTGTTGTTGTTGATTTCAATAAATATTGTTGTAAGAAAGAAAAGCTGATACCTGGCGTGGCCAATGACATCATTGCACACATCCGAATGACCCAAAGGGACATCGTGTGTTGTGGATGCATCAGCCTGGTATCATTAACGGCGGAGCCCGAGTGATCTCCTTTCATGTGTGATAGAGGCTCACTCGCCTCTTACCGGGGCTGAGGCTCACTCGCCTCTTCCCTGGGTTGAGGCTCACTCGCCTCTTCCCTGGGTTGATGCTCACTCGCCTCTTCCCTGGGTTGAGGCTAACTCGCCTCTTCCCGGGGCTGAGGCTCACTCGTCTCTTCCCTGGGCTGAGGCTCACTCACCTCTTTCCTGGGTTGGATTTCAGAGTTTTCATTAGATGAATTGTGGTCTAAATTTAACGAGTA
Source organism: Ampullaceana balthica (assembly GCA_944989445.1). NCBI lineage: Eukaryota > Metazoa > Mollusca > Gastropoda > Lymnaeidae > Ampullaceana > Ampullaceana balthica. The sequence goes on from CALYLW010000101.1 coordinate 1,217,637, forward strand.
ACATTCTCATGCGCGCATAAACACCAATGCAACTTTGGAAACGGCTCAATTACATTGGTTATCGTGTAGATTGGGTATTAGGTATTTTAAACCCAAGGAGTAAACTATTCTCGCATATAATCTAAAATTATTTTGGGACAGCTAAATCCAAACGAGATCCTACTATCATTATTTCAACATTATTTCAAACTGACTACCAAAACGTAGAGCATTATTTTTAAAAAAATTAAATGTATCCATATATAATCATGGAAATGTAAACGATATGAAATAGATGCGTGGTTTATAAGGCGTACGAATTAAATGAAACATTATTAAAATGTATAAATACTGACAAAATACTTTTTTTTTGAATGGCCGAGTTGTTTATACAAAGACTAAACAAAATAAATGACATAAAACAGAGATAACAATAATAAGATATACTACAGTTATAGTAATAATAACGATCTTGTCTATTCATACTCAATCCTAGTGGCGGATAAAACAATAAACTATAGGCTCTATAGGCAAAAAAATAAAAACTCAGATTTTTTCGGAGCTAATAGGTGATGAAATAGAGAGATGGTGAGAGCAAAAGATTTTGAGAATAGTGAGAAAGATCAATTTTGCTTGGTAAAGAATCAATTGGATTGAAGTAAATTGGCATTGAACGAGTGAATTTTCAGTCCATTAAAAAAAATCTCTGCATAGTTTTCGAATTTCACAAAAACATCAATTTTTCACTCTTGAGTTCATTCATTCTTCCAAAGCTGTTCATAAATAACATAAATAAATACATTTATGTAAAAAAAAAGGAGAAAAATATCCGGGAAAACCTTGATACTTAACATTTGGGTTGGGAATTAGGTTAGTGCTTAGAGGATTCTTCCACCGGATCCACTAGATCTTCGGTCGGCTCTGATAAGCAATTTTCTCTTCTTTAATTCACCAGAATGGTAGGGGGTTGTGGTAAAGCACCGTAAATTAACCACACGTAGGACTATGGAGAATAGGTGTTCTATGTCCTGATAGGAAAAGAAAGGATATTTTGTTCTTGGTTGGAGAAGTTCTAAGGCTTGCGTCTTTTTGATGAACTTTTATTGAGATTTATGTTTGGCAAACACTTGTGTAACGCTGGAGAGAACTTACCCAGGATATCATAGGGATGCATTACATGTCGACAACGATCGACTTCTGCTCAAGGATGAAGAGAAGGCAGAGAGAGAAGAGAGAGAGAGAGAGAGAGAGAGAGAGAGAGAGAGAGAGAGAGAGAGAGAGAGAGAGAGAGAGAGAGAGAGAGAGAGAGAGAGAGAGAGAGAGAGAGAGAGAGAGAGAGAGAGAGAGAGAGAGAGAGAGAGAGAAAGAGAGATAGAGAGAGAGTCACTTTTTGTGTGAATCTTTTCATGCACCCTACATGTAAAAAAAAATATCAAAGGCATAAATTGGTGATGTGGCATAAGTAAAATGTAATTCCGCCTTTGATAACAGTGGGACTACTTCTTTAATAGGAAATTTAAAATTTTAAAAATTAATCTAATGTATATTAAAATTTCAGTTAATATGAATCATTATCTTCAGAATACACTTTATGCTAGTTTGGTATAATATTTAAAAAAAAACAACAACACATTTTAATAAATTTGCTTTTCAATTGGAAATGACGAAAGGGGTATAAGTTACTAAGAATCAATATAAATTATTTACAAAAACCGTTGGAAATTCAAATTCGATATTGTTTAAAATTCTCATGGAAAATCAATCATTGTTCCCTGAAAGTGTCTGGCGGTGTTCTGAAAAATTTGAAATAAATAAACCCTTAATAAAATGAGAGATGTGAAGATTATCAGATTATTAGAGTCAAACAGTCCGACTAAACTAATGTTTCAGATAACAGCATTTTACACCCAAAAATCTCTCCGTAAATCATTGGACGTTTGACGTTGTGAGTTGAGTGGTCTACTTAAGACTATCTCAGCGGTTCTAAACTTTATTGCCTGTTGTGCAAATATTTTCAAATTGAGAACACAAACTTGAAATATCTACTTCAACCGCATAGTAAAACATTTGATACAACTGATTTTACAAAGGTTGATGCTTCACAGTGAGCATTTTCGTTCCCCTCTCAAATACCATAAATAATTTATATTAAAGATCTGGGCTCTACATTCCGGACTGAGACTCTCGAGGCCTTCACCTGAAAAGAGGCAAGGATTTGAAAACTGTCGCAAAACGTATGTGCTGTGCTCATGTTTTATCAGCTGTGATAAAAGTGAACCCACCGACCCGACATAACTCAGAGGTCCCTGACAGGACCAAACAATAGCTGAGATTCTGGTCCGAGGGTGCACCGTGTCACCCGGGTGTTTTGGTTTTCTGGGTAACTAGGCACGTGAAGTGCACACCCCAGTCGTTTTGGTGCACTTTCTAGCAAAACAAAATGGAAATTTAGCGAGATGCCGAATACGAGAAGTGTGACCGTATAAATTATGAAATATTAACATACTCGATTTTGTTATTTAATTATAAAACAGGACGGGTTGTATCAGAAGAAAAAATATATATTGTCCTCATTTTCATTAAATATTTTATGCGTTGCATTTTTTGCTGGAATACCTTTACTAATATAACTTAAATCACAAATAAATTCATCAATGATGGCATGATGTACATTTCTAAATATGAGTTCGTGTTCCATTTCATTTAACGCTGAGACAAAGTGCAATAAGTCATTTTTTAAAAATATGTTCAATTGAGAAATTAATAACGCGTTTTTATAAGTTGACTAAAAAGAAGAAAATAATTTAAAACTTATAAGTTCAAGTACTTTGATTTAATTATGACTAAAGACGTTGGGAGGGCGCTTATGAGGTGTTTGGTAAAAAAAATTAAACTAGGCAAAATAGAGATCTATAAGTGAGAGAATGAGTGAACTGCATCTGTAAAACCTCATAAGCGCAATGTGCATGTTTTGAGACTAACAATGCGTCGGTGGTTATCCCTCTCCTCCCCGAGGTTCACTCGCGTTGCTCTGATATATTCGTGCTTGTGTATTTTGTGTCCGTTCTCCCCCCCCCCTTTTCTTTGCACTGTCTATCAGCAAGTCTGCGGCGGGTCGCATCTTGTTTCAATTGTTTTATAAATCACTAAAATATCATTTAAAACAACTTTTTAAACTATTCTCCTGTAACCGTTTGATAGATTTTTCCACTGGAATTAAAGTTATTTTTATCTTTATAAAGTTTGGCGACATTTTCAGCACAGGCGTAGAAAGTAATAGAACGAAACGTAAACATAGCTTTTATTTTTCTTCTTATCATTAATAATATACATTAGTTAATGCGATTTTAAAGCTGTGAAAAATATTCGATATGATATATTTAATATTTTATTCATACCAAGCTAAATAGAATTATGGAGGTAAAAGGTATACTGATGTTGAAAAGCAAAACGATGTTTAATTAAAGGCGAAAATCGCTCAAAGATTTGAGATAAGTCTTCCTACGATGACGTTGGTTGAAAAGCTCAATGCTGACAATTCTTGTCGTAAAATTCATAATTTATCATTTTTCTTGGTGTTCAATGATTTTTTTTTCAAAAATACATTTTTTAAAAAAATTAAAGAAGAATAAAAACTTACAGAATTGAGGGACATGAAGACATGCAAACGTTGGCCAAGATACATATCAAGGGAAAGATATTTAAATTTTGCCCTACTTTAAATTGAAGGACACAATATTTAAAAAGAAAAGAGCATTTCCATTTAAGTGTTTAAAAAAACAAAAATTTTTGAATTTTAAATTGTAATTTTAAGGAATTTATTTGATGCAACATCCTGGGCTGTGTATATTTTTAGCTCCTGTCCTATTACCACCTTGAAATAAAATTGTACACTAATTAATAAGTGAAAGCTTACTAAATATTTTATTAATTTTATAAGTATTGAAATAATTATAAAAATCTAGTAACTTAGAAATGTTTTTAACGAGTATAAAACAAATCGAGTATAGAGCTTAAAAAAATCTTCATCATTTATCTTTTGATTATTATAGTTAACAAAGTATAACATAATAGAAACCAAATATTTATACGTAAATTAAACAATTGTATTGAATTTATGAGCATTTATCGTGGGAAAGGTCATTTTGACCGACCTCTCTCTCTTTCTCTCCAGACCCTAATCAAAACTTTAGTTTGTCACTCACTCGCCCACCCGTTTCGTACATAAAAATGAATTACTGGTATTTTTCTATTAGTCATAAAAACTGGAAAAAACTGAAACCCATTGTTGCAATCCAGAAGGGTGGTCCAAGTCGCGTTATTTGTGGGTTGATATAGTTTAAAAGAAAAACAGCAACAATTCCTTACGGGGCTTGTTTGCGTACCTGCCTTCAAAACGCTATCATGTGATTCGTTATATTATTATTAAAGTTTCACGTCCCTATTTCGGATGGGATACAAACTAACGCCGCTGCGGGCGGCACACTGTCTTGCTGTTCAACTGATCTTGAGACGTTCAGTAAAATGAAATGACCATTCCACGGCATGAAATGAGGGTTGTATAATCATAATTTTTTTTAATACATAAAATAAATTATTATTATTATTATTTTTATTATTAGGAAGGTTTTCTTGAAATCATGTTTAAGTTCAAGCCAAGAGTGGATACTATACCCCCCAAAAATGTTCGTGTCGAAATAAAAAAATATGTCTATCAAACGTAGTACCGACGTGTCATATAGAAATTGTATTAGTAATAACCGTGTATACCAACAGTACAAACGACTAATTGTCTCATACACTAAGCCCTGCTAAGACAAGCACCGACTGGGATAACGTGTGACTAGTGTGAGAGTCTGCGATCTGAAAACTCTCCAAGTCTAATGTTTATTTCAGAATGCAGGCCTGCATAGAAAAGGGGATCTTGAATCTTGTCATTAACGATAGAGCTTTTTTTTAAAGCCTTTTGTTGCAGGAGAACAGAAATCCACTCCTCTTCTTACTTTTTAGAATTGTATAGCCTACATCTTCTTCATTCTACCGTCCACCACCGTCCACCACCCAAATCACTAACACAGAATCTGGAGTTAAGCATGAATGTTCATACTAAAGTGTAACATTAAACTTCACCCGTGAATACACAAAGGCTATATTTAATTATTTAGCACCGCACACATGAAGTATAACTTGAATGTTCGGTTATCTATAACTCACCCACATGTCGAAACTAATTTTGATAACCGACGCTGTGCTTTATGGTTTGTGTCCAATACAAAGTGCGTGGACATTAAGTTATTCTCCCTTTGCTGCAGATATTCAAATTACGTTGTCTTTTATTGTGGTGCATGCCGTGAATGATGGAGTTGTAAATGTTTGATTTACCCGCGCTTCTGATCAATTAGGTTACACAATATTTACCACAAACAGTTGTATACTTTTGGTTATCAAGGTAAAACGATGTTTATCGATACTTGCCTTAAAAAATTACTGAGACACAAACATTTTCATTGTTTGTAAATTTAAATGGATTCTAGTAGAAAATAGTTTCAGGATCTATTAAAAAAGGGGGGCCGGGGGATATTTTAAGCTAATAAATTGTACTTAATCACAAATTAAATACATTTGGAATTTTGGAATGTCATTCGAAAGAAAATATAGCGCAGCCCTTTAGCTTACATAAATTTAGTGCTTGGCGCTGCTTGGCATAGCTTGAATAAAAAGACTTTTTTTAAAATGTAAACTGATTAAATGACCAAGTAGTGAATCCAAGTAGTCCAGTACTCTACTGGACTACTTGGATTTCAACGCAGCTAAGTGTGTTTTTTTTAAAAATTATTTCGTGTTATTCGTTTCATTTGTGTACTATTTGTCCGTTGAGAAAGGCTCTTTGCCGAAACGTTCACTGTTGTGTTACGTCCTGTCAGGCCTACTAATACCCTGTTTTTATATTATACATTTACCTATTTAAAAGCCTAATTGCAGTCACACCCCCATTAAATCATTTTTCAGAAATGTTAATTTTTTTAAAAGAGTCTCTTATATATATATCGCCCGTCAAAAATGACGGAAGTTTTCAGCTGAAATCTATTTATTTTATTTAAAAAATGCACTTTTTTTTAGGGCGCTTACGGTGCCGACCTTTTTCAAAAGCCCAACTAACTTGTCCTTTGTTTGTTAAATAAGAAATATTAAACTTTCTGAAATGTACACAAAGTATTTTATAATAGGGGTTGTAGGGCGCCTACGGCACCCCCTTTGTTTTTTGATTTTATAATTAACCATCATGAAGTCCTCTTTTTACATTGATCCCTTTTCCAAAATTAAAATATGAGCGAAAACAATGACGTCATATAATATTTTTTTACAGCGCATCTTTAATTTGTACACCTTTTGATGCATTGGTGCAGTAATTTGTTTTTCCCTGCTTTCTAAAATTAGTAGCGTCAGGACTTACAGACACTACTGACTACTTGCGTGACAATTGCAAATTATATAGTTTAATATATATATATATATATATATATATATATATATATATATATATATATATATAAAGATATATTACAGATTTTAAAGATTAATTTAAATTTAATCGCTAACTTTTGAAAAAGTAACGATTAATTAATCTTTAATTTCGATTAAAGGCAAAAATAGAAATGTATGGTGTCATAAGTAACATTTATTGAACGTACTTGTCGAAAATCGAAATAACACTGGAATGTCTTCTTTATATGAGATATTTTAACCAGCAACGCAAACAGACAAGTGTATTGACATTATTTGGTTCAAGTGATGAGCGGATCTTATTGACAATATAACCAGCCGAGCTGAACAATCGTTCACATAGCTGTAGATTGTCTCAGCTGAAGTTTGCGATACTGTAGTGGATGTTTGGTTTGCAGGTGATATGTAAGCGAAGTGTTAGAACCATGGTAGTTATGTTCCCTTTAAGCAGCGCGGCTGCGCAGATATTTGACTTATTTGACCGACGCCACGCAGGAATTTAGAATCACCGCGCAGCAAATTTTGTAGAATATTGCACACAAAATTGGACGTTGTGCCACTTTGAACACGAGTTGTTGTTTTTTAAACTGTGCATATGGACTAACGAAGCTTAGACTTAGAGGAAACATTGCATGGTAGGCAAACAATTTCTCTCAAATGACACAATAACCTTTATCATCATTTTGAACATTCACGTCAGTCAATGGTTAAAACCAAAATGTTCCTGTAATCGTCCCAAAATTAGTATATATTTATCGGCTGAAATAGTTTACTTTTTTTTACTTCCGGTACATTTATAAGTGGTGGGTCGATGAATCGTTAAAAAAAATTAATCGTTAAAATATATTAACGATTAATCGAGAAATTAATAATTAATTTCCACAGCCCTACTATATATATATACACACACACACAAATATATATATATATATATATATATATATATATATATATATATATATATATATATATATATATATATATATATATATATATATAAGTTTTACTTTACTTCTGATCAAAGACATAATGACAGCGCACACCTTATGTAGTTACCGAACTATACATGCTTCAGAAACGACGGCTTGCTCGAAATATTAACCTGAAAATAAACAGACTGATTCGGATGAGAGAAAAAAATATATATTGACGAGCGCATCTTATAGGTACATCATTATCTTCACGGATTAACGGAGTACCGTTAAAGACAAGCGCTAATCCCGCGCTAGAAGTACTCTATCCGACCAATGAAGCCACCGCCACGAGTCGTCGTTTATACGCAAGTGACCGTGTCCCCAGTAAGCGATCCCAGGCGCTCAAAGTCCATTGTCATCCGTTTCGGGTGGAGCACACAGCTGATGCTCTCCAGACGTCCCAATTGCTGTTGCCGGGTCTGGGAAAAGTCGCCCGAAGGGTCATTGCTGTGACCGTCTTCAGCCTTGTATGCTGCGTCGTGATGTCGTGTCCCGTCAGACAGCGGTTCTAAACATCGTGTGCAAGAACTCTCGATTTTTGTGAAACGTTTGATAATTATATTAAAGATCGTTTACAACTCAATACCTCTTTTAGAGTTGAATGAAGCACGAATGCAAACTTCGCTGTAAGTAGGGGATCTTTCCCTTTTTAATTTGACCAAGATCCGTGTCAAGTTCAGAACTAGAATTTATCTTGCAGTATTGTGTAGTTGGTTGGAGATGATTGATGATGGATTTTAAAAATTGTGAATGTTCAATTATTAATTTTTACAAAGAAAAAGTGATAGAATAGTTTTCCTTAAATTATTCATCACAGGACGGGTGATCTACTCAATCGTCGAACGTGGCCTTCCCCATTCCTCACAATTTCAACAAAATTTTGGGAAATATTTTCTATGATAGGATAATCATGATATTAAAAAGACCCAGGAAACGATAATCGTTTTGAACAATAAGCCAATGATGTCCATTGAAAGAAACAACTTGTCGTCTTCCTAAAATGAGTGAATACGCCCTCTTGAACGATTTCAATACCTATAAAGGTTAGAATAACAGAACTGACGTCAGCAATTTTGACGACTTAGTGTCATCATTGGAAGATTTGATTAGAAAAATCATAGACATTGGCAATAGCTTTATGTTCTTTAACTGATTTACTTGATCCTGTTCATTTCGCCATAATTCTAACCTTAAATTGCTTTCAACCCGATTCGCTTAATTTAAAAGTTTTTTTTTAATCGTAAAAAACACAAACGAATTTTAAAAGTTTCTATAAATTCCCTTTTCTCATTTTTAGCTACACCCCCCATCCCTTTACACAAAGAGAAGGGGCGAGTTTTGTAGTCTAGTTAATTGTTGAGCTAAATCCCCCATGGATTTACTCGAGCTTCCTGGCTGGGACCTGGCCTTAAGTCCCAAGCCTCTAGGCTTAAGGCGCAGCCAATGGTCTGAGCGCAGGAGGCTGTAGTGTGCACACTGTTTTAAACTAAAGGGGGGGGGCGACTAGATGGAAAACACGAAAAGTTCGAGAGGAAAACGTAAATTTGAGCGTAGAGAAGTCAGGGGCCGTCTTGGAGGTAACAACAACTCCAGCTCGGCGTGAAGCATGATGGGACGTAACTGCGACGACGAGGGAGACAAAAACCAGGCAACAATTACGCTTGACTAGAACGGAAGTCGTCACGGGTCGGAGAGTGATCGAGAAATCGATACCAAGTGTACCGAGCTTCTGGGAAATTTTAAAGTTTTCGTGAATTCTGGAAATAAATATCTTCCTGCCTGACTCAACACTTTAAGCCAACAACAAAAAACAGATTCAATTTTAACTTGTTCACTAGTGGTTTTCGTGCTCAGGCGGATTGTGGTTCTTATAAGAATTCGATCGACGATGACAAGGAATAATTGCTCCGTGCCAGATAGAACTACTCAACAGACCGTTTCATCCGATTGGCTAGGTCGACTGTTGACGTCCTTTAGCGTGGCTGTCGGACAGTAAGATAGTTAAAGGTAGAGACTCTCTGTGGTAGATGTTCAGAATGCATTGTTTTATCATGACCTAGTACATATTATTATGATGGCCTGGCATTATATAATCATCGATTAGTACGATAGTATCATGGCCCTATACATCATAGAAGCTTATTTATCGATCAAATGTTTCACTTTATTTTTATTTAACAAAATGAAGACATTTCTGCGCTTCATCCGAGTTCAGTTTCGTCACTGCTTTGTTTGAAGTCTGTGTTGAATGAATAAATTTATAGTAGGTGAATGAATAGGCTATTTCAAAGAAGCTTCTCATACGTCAACTCTGCTCATAACACAGAGTCGTGAAATACACTCCACAGGAAATGAAAATGCTAAAGACAAAACCCCGATCGACGAAGTCGGAATCATATCTTCCAGCTGCTATATCGAAATCGTAAAAATGTTGTCCGATTTCACAGTCTGAAATACAGACAGAGATTAACTTGCTGATGAGAACTACGAAATTCATTCTTTAAACATTTCAGCGCCACCTAATACCAATCATGGTAACCTCTGCCTCCATTTATACAACAAGAAGCCAGCTTCAGTGTCCGGAAAACGCAAGGATTTCCCACTTCAACGTCATGCAATTCCGGCGAACATAATGTCTACTGAATGAGAGCACCAGAAGAGTTCCACCGATACATCACAGGGGCATTAGGGCCGCAGTTGGGGGTGACGTTAGCTTGAAAGCGAACAGGTCCAGGTCTCTAGGTAGACCGGGCAATGATTTCACACAGATACGGCAGGAACAACGGGGAGCGGACATCTTTGATGTCAGAGGCGGGGTGTCGGGCGTCACGGTTAGAGTTATCCCCCCATACAGTACGGCAAGACGCTGGGGTATCACCGGGGGAAATCTGCCAGCTGTGAGGATCACTGTAACCAGGTAACTTTCAATGTCATTTAAAAATAATTTCTACAAAAAACATTCCAAAAAAAAACACAAAAAAACTACAAGTCAGGGATTTTTAAAACTTTAATTTTTTTTTATTGTAAATCCATTACTAAAAATTAGCTTTAAAGAAAGTAATATGAACTTTTCGAATAACAAATGTTTTTGTTTTGTTATTGGCACGTAAATAATTTGTAATCCTAGTCGTAGATCGCTTACTATCCGAAAGTTTTCGATAATTTGCTATAGTTTGACATTTATCGGTTGATTTAGGCATAGTAATGTGCAGGCAACAATAAGAAACCATAATATTACTGGATTTCGTCATTCCTTTCTTCTTTATCGATTTTATATTTAATGTTATTTATTTATTTTATATAACAATTGTTATAAAAAATTTAGTCATCGTCTAAAAAACATATCTAAGAAAATTTCTATTGGAAATTTATTGGTTGTGTGACAACGTTATCGATATATTAGACTTCATATTTAAGAGTGTATAATATGATTCAAGTCGCTAGATCATATCCGACTGTACCCCCAATTTCAATACAACAACAAAAACATTGGTACCACCCAACATTTTAAAGGGAACACGATTATGACGTCTGACCTCCTTTTGAAGCTAGACCGGCGCCATTTTGGAAACATGGCCGCCGAGACTCGCGGCACCAACAAGAGCGACCTCCATGATTCTTAAGTTTCCACAACCAGACGCCAATCCCCAGTGTGATAAACATAAAACGAATAACCGTCCTTTTATTTGGACATTTATTTTTTAATGTTTTTATTTCGGATTGCCAACAAAGTTATACATAGTTGTTTTATTACACGCAAGACGCGAACAGAAGATCAAGATTTTTTGAAGATTGCAGGTGAATGTTTTAATTATTTTTTTTTAAAATCCTTCATTGCCTTTTTAATTTCTGGTTTATTTCGATCGTATTAATGTCTTAGGTGTAACTCCCCTTCCACCCCCCCGGGGCGTCTTTTGTTTTTCCTTCATCGATTGCATGTTTTGAGAACAAGTGTTGTTTGCTGGCAACAGTTTGGGATTCACTTATGTTAATTTTGAGTGTTTTTTCCACTTCTGTTTATTATAAATATTCCAACTTTATTTAATACTTAAAAATCTTATACATTTAAATATGTCGACACTGGTTAGGAATATGCAACTTAAAAAATATTGAAATTTAGGATTTTTAATAATATTTAAGGCAGATGAGGAAGACAACTGCTAATTAATCAGACATAAATATTGTTGAGACTCGCCGCAAATTAAATTAGCTGAGCTGTGCATTGAATTACTAGATTTAACTGTTAATTTGTAGCATTTTGCTCGCAAATGTTCATTCTACATAACATTGAGAGACACAACAAATCAAAACGAGAATTTCTTTTTTGTAATATTTAAACACGAGATTCGCGTCATTATAGGTAGTCATGGAGTGCATGGTAAAGGGACTGTCTTCAAAGTATTTCGTGTTTGCCTAACTTAATTTTAATAGCTCTTTTGTGGAAACAAGTAGGATTATTTAAGTTGAATCATTTTGCTTTTATTCACCATACATTTTATGACCGCCAACAGGTTAGGGATAAAATCTATTCACATATTGAAAATTTTCGAAATCGATTCCCCAAGGGGAAAAAAATATTTCTATTTATAGTTTGAAGCTTTTGCGCTGCAAATGTTGGTTGACCCATTACGATCACAATTATAAATTTCAAACAATTTAAAAAAAATAAATCTTTCTTTACCTCTTGCTTTTCAAAATAAAATTTTGAAGAATTTCAATTTAGGCACACACACATTTTTGGTCATTATGTTGTTTGATAATACCCCCCCCCACCCCACCCCCAACCACACCATGTTCCTCTTTTTCCCCTTTTCGCCCGGTGCGTTTTACAAAGGCCCCAAATCCTTGCCGGACGCCATCTTGATTTTTTCCGGAGACTTTATTAGTCTCGTTTTGGCTGCTTGTCGTCTGCTCGTAGATAAGGACGGTAGAAAAAACGGCCAGGCTCTGAAATTTTGTAAGTGTTTTTGGTTTTTATTAATTTTTAATTTCGCAATTTAAGTGTCTAGATGGTATATTCGCTTAATTTCGCGTTATTCTGTCGACAACATAAAATGACAGATCTCCGTGTGACAGCCGAGCCAATGAATCTGTTTTATGTCCGTGCGACTCTACAAGATGTCGGCAGCTCATTGCGAGATCATATCGTTTCATTCAATGACATTTTCGAATCTGAAAGCTTCTATTAAATGCTTTGATTACAAAGTACTTTCCCAGTGACATCCATATTCTTGTTTCTAAGATATTATTCTTGTAAAGTAAATGTGTTTTTACATTTTAAAAGCTTATTTTTTATAATTATATTTTAAAATTACGGCCCCGATGCATGTAAATATGTTAATTTTATTGAAATTCAAAACTATTGTTGCGACTATTAATTTTTATCATGCATATACAAGTTAAGATTTTATATGTAAAGATATTAATTTCGATTTCAGAATGTTTAGTGTTAAGCAGTTTATCTATTATTCCAACTAGTTTTGTGTGTTAAAACTTTAGGTTTTTTTTCTTCCGGCAATAACTTTTCTTCTTAGTATGTTTAATTTTTTCAACTGGTGTTAATTTTATGTATTATATACTTATGTCTTAAAAATGTATTTAAAAATTTGGCTGATCAGCGTTTTTTAAAAATTATAAGTCATATTTAGATATCTTTCTTTTTAAATGATATAATTTTGAAAAAAAAATGCATCTGGTTACATTTTAAAGTATTTTTTTTTAAATTTATGTTATGGGTTGTTTTTTTTTGGGGGGGGAGGGGAGGGGCAACAGATTTTAATGAATAGTAAATTATCTTCATTATCTTCGGTAGTGCCAACTTTATATTAATTACTTAAAGGCTAGGTGCATCTGACTTTTTGTTTTAAGCCAACATACGATAAATATTTAAATAGGCTTTCGAAATATTTCGAAAAAGTCTTATTAATTATACAAATTATAACAGAATAGTTTTGACAAATTAACTTACACAGCAGAAGTAAGTCTTTGAATGAATTGAGATACAAGCTGTTGATGAGCTGCCCTCAGTTTTAAAATTACTTTTTCTGTTAGAACTGCAACCGGGAAATACATGGATGAATAACTCATTAGCATTACAATTAACCCAACTTACACTAAACATTTTCTGCTAAACAGTTTAATTTCTCATTTCTGTTGTTGTTGTTGTGGTTTTCAACAACAAAAACGACAACAAAAATATATCAATATATTATGCTTTCAGTAATAAAGGTATGTTCCGAAATTACATAAAGAAGATTAATTAAATTGATATATATGGCATCCGTCCGTTCTCAGGGGACGATGGCGTTGACTCCTGCTCCTCTTCCCCCCCCCCTTCATCTTTAAATTGATATAACAGCTTAACATTTGTATTTACATGTACAAAATTGGTTTCATTGTCTTCTGTTGATTTCATCTTACTATACCCAAATTTGACAAAGTTACCCTCTTGCCTCTTGAGGTTTTTGTAATGAAACAAGGAGTAGTGGAGTTTGGGGTGGGGTATAAAGAGAGTTTGGGTTGGGGTATAGAGAGAGTTTGGAGTGGGGTATAGAGAGAGTTTGGGGTAGGGTATAGAGAAAGTTTGGGGTGGGGTATAGAGAGAGTTTGTGGTGGGGTATAGAGAGAGTTAGTGGTGGGGTATAGAGAGAGTTTGTGGTGGGGTATAGAGAGAGTTTGTGGTGGGGTATAGAGAGAGTTTGTTGTGGGGTATAGAGAGAGTCTTTTGCGGTGGGGTATAGACAGAGTTGGTGGTGGGGTATATAGAGAGTTTGTGGTGGGGTATAGAGAGAGTCTTTTGTGGTGGGGTATAGAGAGAGTTTTGGTGGGGTATAGAGAGAGTTAGTGGTGGGGTATAGAGAGAGTTTGTGGTGGAGTATAGAGAGAGTTTGGGGTGGGGTATAGAGAGAGAGTTTGGGGTGGGGTAGAGAGAGAGTTTGTGGTGGGGTATAGAGAGAGTTTGTAGTGGGGTATAGAGAGAGAGTTAGTGGTGGGGTATAGAGAGAGTTTGTGGTGGGGTATAGAGAGAGTTTGGGGTGGGGTATAGAGAGAGAGAGTTAGTGGTGGGGTAGAGAGAGAATTTGAAGTGGGGTATAGAGAGAGTTTGTGGTGGTGTATAGAGAGAGTTTGTGGTGGGTATAGAGGGAGTTTGAAGTGATGTATAGAGAGAGAGTTTGGGGTGGGGTATAGAAAGATTTTGTGGTGGGGTATAGAGAGAATTTGGGGTCGGTATAGAGAGAGTTTGTGGTGGGGTATAGAGAGAGTTTGTGTGGGGTATAGAGAGAGTTAGTGGTGGGGTATAGAGAGAGATTGGGGTGGGTATAGAGGGAGTTTGAGGTGGTGTATAGAGCGAGAGTTTTGGATGGGGTATAGAGAGATTTTGTGGTGGGGTATAGAGAGAGTTTGGGGTGGGGTATGGAGAGAGTTTAGGGTGGGGTATGGAGAGAGTTTGTGGTGGGATATAGAGGGTGTTTGTGGTTTGGTATAGAATAGAGATAGCCTGTGGTTAATAGTTTGTATATAAATCACTTGTTGGTCTGCAATTTGAATGAATACATGTATTCCAATATACTAGTCTGGTGTTTCTGATATTATCAAATATGTAAGTATTTCTACTAATCAGGTCGAGTTTATGACTTGCTCGTGTACTTAATAGCCACTTTGAGGGTCTTGATAATGTGTATAAACATGTTACTGTCCTTTCAATATTTTTTTTAAATGGAAATTCATCTCTTTTAAACTTATGTTCGAGGTTTAGAAAAGTTTTCTGTGTCTTTTTATATAAAACTCTGATTGCAGGATTCTAAATTTATTTGAAAAAGAAATTCACCAAAATCGATTTGTCTTTACATATTGAATAGACATTTCAAGTTTACATTTCATTTAAAGTTAAAGAAATCCCAATATTAAAACCTGCAAAAATATCACCCAGTTTTTGACGGACATCAGACAAATGGGCATGATAAAATAATTGAAGAGAGTGCAATCTGTGCGTGGAGTAGGCCTATAAATGACTTATTATAATGTAAACATTATGGTATCTCCGGCTCATCGCGCTGATTCTGACATGTTCGTGTCCAGATAAACCCCATATGGCCGTGTGTCAGCGGTCCGTACCCGTGCTATCAATTACCTGTGACCTCACGGACTCACTTGAACCTTTCGGTTAGAGGGTTCACTTTTCACCAGCCTTCCCCTGAACACCGATTACACCGTCCCGCTGGCCTCTGAGACGGGGTCCCCGATTGCAATTTAGGTGTCTGACCTCCCCACGTCTGACCTATACACAGGACGGTAGTCACACGCCATCACCGGTTGCCACCTTATCTTACGACTGGTCAGCGCGGGGCATCATGGGGTATGTAATAAGTAACGGTGTCCAGTTTAATGTCCTGTTTATGAGTTATATTGTCTTTCATAAATCTTAAATGGCTTTTGAGATGACTCCATGTCTTAAAATAGTCTATGTGCTTCTTCTTAGATCACATTTGTTGTCGTTGTTGGTATGGTTACACAGTGACAAGGTGTGGAGCTGTTTATGTCTGCCAGGCCGTGTCTGGTGTGTAGATAGTAGATGTGTGTCTCGCTGTTAAAAGCTGATGCATAAATGAGTTTTATTGAGATAGTGGGATTAGTATCGCAAATCTAAGAAGTATAGATAGTTCGAATCTTATTTCTAAATCACTGACCATAATTTCTTGAAAATGTTTTGTTTACCTTTATTGGCCAAATTTTATAGACTATATAATTTTGAAGGTTTACTTTACATTAAAGTTTCATGAAGAGATTAAAAAATTTAAATGTCAAGTATTTCTTACAGTGTGAATAATATAAAATTAATTTAATGAATTTGTGTTCATTGTTTTTGAAACGAGTTTTTTCGGTAATCTAAATTTGATTATTTTTAACAGAATTCTAAAATTAAAATCTATATTCATGTTAATATTCAATAGCATTTAATTCATGCAATAAGTTCTTGTGTCTGATTTCTACATTTCTCCACTTTAATTCAACAACAACAATAATAATATGGCCTTAATGACATTTTTACCATTTCAAGTTTGTAAAGTTGCCCGGGATCTTGTTAATTTAACCGTTAATCAACCATACAGAAAATAAAGGCAAAAATCCTGAAGAAATACTATTGGAAATATAAATTTAAAAACAACAACAATATTTTGAAAGGGCATTTTACAATAATCATGTCAATTTTAGGTCAATACACTGTTTGAATTCCATTTCCAAATCTGCGTTTTATATTTGAGGGGCACTTAAATCAAATTCGGTTAATCAAGGGTTAATCTGGAATTGAATTTAATACGCCAATACCAAATTTAAACGACAAGAGGCCAATTATCTTTACCTCCATAGTATCGCTACTGAAGTGGTCCTCTGCTATATGGGGTGTCATAGTCATGGGATATTCTAAAGCCAACAAATAAGATAATAACTTATATCATCCCTGCGTAATGTACGACATTATACCGCAGTCAAGTTCTGAAGATTAAATATTACGTCCAATGTCAAGGTCTCATTGACCAGAGGTGCACACGTGTAAGTCCTTTTGACCCTCTGATATGTTATGGGTCTGAACGAAAACCTCTCACCGAGCACTGATTGCATGTCAGCTTCGTAGATAAGCTGGTTAAGGTGTGGAATTTGACAATAAGAAAGTTTCTGTTTTTTATTTAGAAAATTAAGGTTGATATTGTTTAATTTATACCAGAAGTTGATGATTTGAATTAAAAAGAACTATTAAAAAGAACAAAAAAAAACAGTAACAACAATATACATTTCTTTTATTCATATTTTTTGCATGCATTAGCTTGTTGAATCCGAAAAATTGAACATGTATATCAATTTGTATACCGAAAGTATGCATGTATACCAAAGGCAAAGGAAATAATCTTCCAAGGACTAGGACATGGTCTGGGTTTTTGAGGGTTAAATTTCTTAATTTATTAGAAGATAATGTTAATGTCTCGAGTTTAATATTTTTCAAAATCAAAAGGGTTCTCATAGTTAAATCAATCAGCTTATTAAATTAATACATTTCAGCTTCGGTAGGACTGAACTTAATTAACAGAAGATTTATTTTTTAAATCTAGATTGTACAGATTTATTTATGTGTCGAATGCTTTGTTTTGTCCAAGCCCACAAAATATAAAGATAGATAAATGGGTATTTAGTATTTTTGAGAATTTTCAGATCTTGAGTCTGTCTTGTGAACTCTATTGACTATTGGTCAAATAAACCCAACTACCCTGTGAGAGCTTTGTCTCTCAATTCATCATTTGGAAAGTTGACATTGATATTTTAAGTGAAGTTAAAAGTTAAGGCAGCTATATTAGGCATAGGCGTCTTTAACTCACGGCCCCCGATTTCAAAATGAGAAATTATTATTAAAAAAAATAAATAATATTTTGAAAAAATAAAAAATAAAATAAATAAGGTCTTTAAAAATTATTTTTGAAAAATTAAAAGGTTACAATTTGCGTTTGAGCGAATCAAAAGCGATTTTCAATGTCCGATTTCATGTAACAAATAGTTAAAGGTTGTCAAGTTTAAAAATAAAACTAGATTTCAAAATAAGATACTTAACTTTTTCTTTGTTTAAAGTAAAATAAATTATGAATGATAATTAAATGACAAACGAAGCCAATTTGGCGTTTCAATGTGCTAATCCCTGGTGAGAGAAACGACTGGGAGGTGGGCTAAAAAGGCAGCACACGCTCACCTTGAGATGCATCATCACCTTGTATCAGACTGTGTGGCAAACATGATAATTGGCTTCCTTATGGGCACACCAGCAGAATGTGCAGGGCCAGTGCAGCGGTGCACACGACCATTAGAAAAAAATCCCATCCAGTAATAAGGCAGGGGAACTATAACAAGGCTCGTCAGTCGGCAGGTTTTGAGTTTTAATTTTTGTTGTTTCTTACTGTTAAAATTTTTAATTAGTTTAAAGAATAGATGTAAAATTGAGCATGGAGGGATGATAAATATACTTAGATAGAATTGTTTGATGTTTTTTGGTAAAATGACAAAACGTTGTAGCTGTATTCAATGTTTTCATTTTTTGTTGTTGTATTAGTGACATGCGATTCAATTATAAGGTAAAATTAATTTGATTAGATTTTGTCTCCATCAACTAAAATACTGCTGCTATTGGCAATTCATTGCGCTTTTTTTACACTATATTTTTTTTCTTCTATTGACCAAATTCAATTTAACTTTTTGACACTTAATATTGCTGTAATTGACACTATACTGCTGTTATTGACACTTTAAAATGGTGTTATTGACACTATACTGCTGTTATTGACACTATCCTGCTGTTATTGACACTTTATACTGCTGTTATTGACATTATGCTGCTGTTATTGAAGCTATACTGCTGTTATTGAAGCTATACTGCTGTTATTGACACTTTATACTGCTGTTATTGACATTATGCTGCTGTTATTGAAGCTATACTGCTGTTATTGAAGCTATACTGCTGTTATTGACACTATACTGCTGTTATTGACACTTTATACTGCTTTTATTGACAATATACTGCTGTTATTGACACTTTATACTGCTGTTATTGACAATATACTGCTGTTATTGACACTTTATACTGCTTTTATTGACAATATACTGCTGTTATTGACACTATACTGCTGTTATTGACATTTTATAATGCTTTTATTGACACTATACTGCTGTTATTGACACTTTATACTGCTGAAACTGACACTTTATACTGCTTGTATTGACATTTTATACTGTCTTCTGGATTGACAATAAAAATAATTCAGCAACTGTTTTAGTATTCCGTAATACGTACATAATATGGAACTAATTGGTACATATATAGAACCTTTATTTAGATTTATTGAGATTTCCTTGAAATGTAATATTCCAATCAGACAATTTATTTTACTAATTAAAATTAAACAGTGTTGCGTTTGTGGAAGAGCATCTGACTGAAATAAACTAATTTTGGTGGTCCTTTCAGCATTCTATGGTTTTCCCGAAAACAATTAAGATTCTAAATAAAAATCAATACATAATTAAAATAAAAAAGTTTTATAAAATGAAAGTACATGAAATAAAATATATTTTTAAGAATAATTTAAATAAAAGAGATTAAAAATATAAATATTATAAACAAACAAAAAACTTTTTTCCCCTGGGCGAAGCATAGGTACCGATCAGTACATAATTATCAGTTTGAAAAAAAGTTATTCAAGAAACACAAAATATTATTCAATATTAAAATAATTAATTCAAATCAGGAAGTGTTGATATAGTTTCTGACATAGGGTCACATGATACTGGTTCAAGTTTTATATTCAGATTGTAAACTTAAATGAACTAATCTTATCTCATATAATCTTATCTTATCTTATCTTTCTTTCTTTCTTTCTTTCTTTCTTTCTTTCTTTCTTTCTTTCTTTCTTTCTTTCTTTCTTTCTTTCTTTCTTTCTTTCTTTCTTTCTTTCTTTCTTTCTTTCTTTCTTTCTTTCTTTCTTTCTTTCTTTCTTTCTTTCTTTCTTTCTTTCTTTCTTTCTTTCTTTCTTTCTTCTTTTTTAAATTCCAGCCTTCTTTCTTTTATAATCTAGCTTTCTTTCTTTTTTCTTTCTTCGATCCTTCTTTCTCTCTTTAGCCTAATATTAATATTTTTTTTGAATTATTTGAATATTTTTTTTTAGTCAAGAAATAATATTTGAAGTGTTCTAACAAGATTCCCTCATCGTTTCTGGTATTGCAGATAATTTGTGGACACGGAAATCTTGATGCTTAAATTACAAAAATATACATGTTTTTTTAATTTAAAAAAAAATTTCATTTAAGCATTAGGATTACAAAAAATTCAATGGCTTTTAACACATTATTAAAGTTTATGTGTTCATTCCAGTCAATGTCTTCACTAAATTCCTAATATCTCAAGAGAACTTTTTCTGGGATTTACAGAGATTTAAAAAATAACAAAACAAATGAATTGACACATTCAAAATACATTTAACGTTTGACAAAAAGATGTGTCCTCTATTTCTATCTACTGCGACTCCAGGGGGTATTCTCCATGGTCAAAGAAAGTTAACTAAATAATTACTTTTAATCAGGTTACTCATCCTGAAGTAGAACACTTAATCCTGATTACCCCCCTTTGATCACATTCTCAACTGAAAATTCTTGCTTTTTGGGGGGTTGTTTTTCCACAATAAACATACAAATACTAATATTTTCACAAACACGAACGTTTTTCAATACAAGCTGTGGATTTTATTATTTGGATAAAACAATGTCAATAATTTGAACATTGGAAGAGCTGCAATAATATCCAATCTCATAAATCCACAGCCAAATCAACATTGTCAACATCATCCATTTCAATTCTTTTCTTTTCTTAAAAGGTCGTCGGATTCCACCTATAAAATATAATTCTTTTCATTTAGTTTAATTTGAAATAGATTGCTTTTTTAAAAAGATTTTCAACTGCGTAATTATATACAGAAAAATATATATGTAATTAAATAGTGATATTTTTAGCCATACCTAGGCCGAAAGATTATTTCAGAACGTACGTGCATCACATGTCAATGTTACGGCCAGTCCCATGTCTTGAAATGGAATTGACAATAATGTAAGGGCTAAATAAATTAGGAATATTCTCTGAAATGTATATAGTATATTGCAGCATGTGCCCACTTCTTCATCTTCAAGTTCAGATTGCTCCGCCCTTTCCAATATACACAATATATTAAAAATATACCATTTTTTAAAATCCGTATACTCCTAGTTTTCCTAGTGGGACATACAAGTAATCTTAAAGTTAGTCTCTTAATGTTTTTGTTTTTTAAATTTATGAATGATATGGTCAATATGGTCGACTGCTGGGGTTTTCTCCCAGGAATTCACATCGCATGGACCTATATCTTTTAAATATTTTTAATTATTTTATTTTTAAAAATAGATTTCTAATTTTTATAACTTTGATTAATAACCATTATGTTTAGATTAATATTAAATACTAAAAAGATACATTACGAACTGGTTATGCCTATGCTAGGCCCTATTTACAAAAGGTTTTTATTGGTACTAATACTTTGTAGCACTAAAACACAGCACTAATTTAAATAAATAAAGGAAAAAGAAAATCCTACTATTTTTTTTTAAAAATGACATATTTATTTACTAGTTTATCCCCTTCAATTAATTGTATATACAGGATCTCATATTTTTTAAGCTTTCCTCAGAAAAATCGTATAAGTAACTCTCTTCTTTCCCATTGGCCGATTTCGGAAAAGGGGCTGGGCTTTTAGTACATGGAGGAAATGATACGCGTAGCCATAAACTGATCAGAGGGTATCGTGCGCGCGCAAGCGAATGACCCCGTTTTCTGATTGGGTCTTCAAAGTTTTTATTTTATTTGTTTTATTTTTTGTTTGTTTTTATATTATTATTTTTTTTGATTCAAGTGTTAAGTAAAATGAATTAAATAATTCAAAATGTACTTTATCTCATAATTTAAAAAAAAACAGTTTAAATTATTTTGGGAAATAAACCAAAACAAAAATTCTACTTTAAAAAAAACTTATTTTTTTATTAGTTGTTTTCTACTAGTAATCACGAAGACTCTTAATTTTTTAATACTATTAAATTCCTATTAGGTTTATGTCTATTAAAAATTACATCCATTGAGATCAAAGCCACAATGTGGCCCACATTTAAAAAAAAATATTTTAAAATTATTATTAATTAATACCAACATATACCTTTTGAACAATTTTCTAAAATGCCAATGTCGCAAATATTGTAATATCTTTAAAAATCTTTTTACTTGAATTTATTTTATGTAGAAAGATGCAATGAGTCACATCCATGTTTTAAATTTAGAATCACTACTCCCACTTAAATGTTATACATACTTTCTCTATACAATCATTATTACTTTAATTATTAATTCAAGGATTTATGCTTTTATTAAGTCAAAAACAATGTGATCAGTGTGACAGAAAACAGCGATCTAGAATTTTTTCCTTACGCAAATGTTTACCAAAATTAAATTACATTTTAAATATTTTTTAAAATATCAATGCAGCATACCAACAACAGCAGCTGCCTTCAATAACAGGTCCATCGAACAATATATACTAATATCACTCTTGATGTTCTAATTATCCAAAATGCTCAGATAAACAATATAAAACGGATTTCTGGAGTTTCTGCGCTAATCTGTTTCAATACCAGTCCTCTGATCCAACCTGTCAGCAACTCCACAAACTGATCCATCACTTTTCAACATCACAGAGCAAACAAACAACCAGTAAATATTTTTTAAATGGTTTGACAATCACTAGGTCTTGATGACCAGAGTGCTTATTATTTTATAAACTTTCAGTCAATATACCTATAATTTAGGCTTGAGCAATGTTAGCACTGAACATGTTAAAGATTTGATCAACACTCAATTACTTATAATCAAATTGACATTAGTTTATTTTATAGCATAATAAGGAAGGACTTCCTTCACTAAGCATTTTAAAAAATAATTTAGATGTCTTTAAAAAAACTGCATTGATAGGTTTTGTTGTCCCTGAGATTGTAGTTTGGCTAAATTATGTTTCTATACATAAGGTAATTAATGTTCGTTGTTTAGAACATCTTTTAGACTGTAGTATTATGTTAGTCAAACAAAAAATAACAATAAAGGTCTGAGAAAACAAAACATTTATTATTCGATAAATAATACACCTTTCTCCTTTTTAAAGTAACTTACAGAAATTATTGGCAGAAAAGGAGTATATTATATATCTGGTAGCCTTATAAGATTTCTGTTTATTGTAGTGCAACAAATTTTAGCATTTAACGCTCTTGGACTTTGGTTTTTTAATAAAGATATACATTAACTTTTGGTTGTGGAAAGGAAAATGTTGAAAAAATGTGTAAATATATTTTCACTGGATGTAATTAAAAAAAATCTGTGACATCGACTCAAAATATAAAATGTTAACGTTGAAAATATTCTTAATATAAATCTTAATTCTTAATTATTTCCTGTTGCAAAAATTCCTTTTGTTGTAAAAACAAAGTTCCATAACTAGCCAGAAAAAATATCAATTGTTCCGTTTCATGAAGTTCGAGCAGGTAACTTCCCTTTCACCAGAAATGTACTATTTTAAAAAAACTAGCAATTTTAATTTTTCAATTAGTAAGCTTGCGTAGTGGACAAATACTTTTAACCATTTGTTTTTGTTTGTTATAAATTTTCAAAACATGACCTGCGTCCAGAAATTAATAATCACAATAATGCTCATTGTGTTATAGCATTCATAAAACATTTTATTTGACATGCTGTGAGCCCAGCTGCTGGAAGGCATGGGTACTGCATTATATGAATTATCAAATTATTATTATTCAATCCATATTATGGTTATAGCTAAAATATTTTGATATACCTGGAAATTATTTTCAAACAATAATGTTTGATAACATCAACGTTTAAATCGAATTACCATGAAAGTTGCACTGAACATATCCCTGAAGACTGCTCTGACCATAATCCTGAAAACTGCTCTAAAAATATACCTGAAAACTACTCTGAAAATATCCCTGAAAACTGCTCTGAAAATATAACTGAAAATTGCTCCGCAAATAATCCTGAAATCTACTCTGAAAATATCCCTGAAGACTGCTCTGAAAAAATCCATGAAAACTGCTCTGAAAATATACCTGAAAACTGCTATGTAAATTCTCTCAAAACTGCCTGTAAAAAAAGGACTGAAATTGCCCTTATTTTATCGGATCTATTTCAGACGCTACTCTATACAGACAGTCATTGCGTCCTACGGTTATAGATTGTAAATTTATAGTCCTGCATTTGTATTAGCGTTAAAATTTTGAACGTTTGTTAGTTTTCCTGGCCATGAAAGATAGTCTGAAAATTTTCTGACGAAGCTCTGAAAATAGTTCTGAAAAACACTGCTCTCTGTGACACTTTAAAAACAACAACATTCAATGGTAATTTTTTAAAGTATCTCTTCTAACTTGCTACCGTGATCTCCTTCGTTTATTATAGAGTGAAATATCATTTTAGGAGATCCTGGAGCTCGGATATGATTCCGCTTAATCGTATCAACCACTGACCATTGACCACACTATAGATAATTTAAGCCACCCACACACCCCTACCCATTTTTGTGCCAAAAATATGATTTTTAAAAAAATTTAAATATTTATTTTTTTAATTTAAATATTTTTTTTTAATGAATTAATTATAAAATAATGATACCAATCAATAAATAAAAATCATCTCTTAGTCCCAAAGAGGGTTTTGATGATTGTACAATTGATATCTTGGAAGATTCAACATCACATGAAACAATTCAGGTTTTATAATGTCCCAATTTGACGAAGATTTGATTAGCTGGTAGTAGGCCAAGAATATTTTTCATATAAATCTTTTGTCCCTCATTTCGTTTTTTTTTAAAAATCCTTGTTTTGGCTTGTTTTTTTTAAACTTTGTGTATTAAATTCCTTAACATTTGTAATGAAAGATGTTTTGTAAGTTTTAATTAAAATCTTTTTTTTTAAAATTCCTTACAAAGTTCGTGGTGGGTAATCCAAAGGAAAGCAATATATTCACTGAAAGTGTTTAAAACTCGATACTCAAATTATTATAATGGTATTATTATCTTTTCTTTTCATGTATCAATATTTTCAGGACAACTTTCATTGTGATTCCTGGGACATATGACCAACACTCAATATCTCCAGTAAGCACAGCACTCGCCTAATTGGTAGAGCAGAGACGTAACACTTCAAATGTGATGCTCCCGAGGAGGTGAAGTAGGATGTTTATAAATATGATATAGTTAGTTACAACTTATTGCTAATCAAACACATCATTTCAATCAATTTTGTTTGCAATGAATTTTTTTTTCAGTAAAACATTTTATTTCAAACAGAAAATGTTTTCCAATGTATTGGTATTTCTTTCTGTAACTGAGATCTTGATTTGTTATCTCGAGGTCTAAAAGTACGTACTCTTATGGTCATTATTAACTGTTCAATGCCTTTTACTTTTACCTTTAAATTAAATATCCAATAAATTATATAGAAATAACCAACCGATTCGGGGCAGGAAAACTCTTCTTTAGAACTTCTACAGCTGCAATAGTATTAGAAAATTAAGAAACTTGTACAATTGGTAGATATGAGTAAATGAATTATATCCATCCCAAATATATTTAACTATTATCGATTACATTTCAAAACTGGCTTTCCATGGAATATCTCCAAACTTTAGACAAGATAAGACATCTTTGAATGTGGAATATATAGTGCTCTTTATTGAGCCCATCTCAGAGTGGGTACACAGTCAACTACAACTATTGTGTTTTAAATCTCTTATAGGCTACTTCGCATTCTGAAACACAAATAGTATAGTTTTTTGTTTTTTTTAATCCCTCCCCAAGGAATTATTGAGTATACCTTATACCTTAAAATCTCATGTCTGTTTGATAACTTTATACCTGAAGTGCTATATGGAAACATATCTTTAGTGAGATTTATGCCAAATTGTGTTGACTCCATGGTGCACTCCCAAAAGAATGATTGCATGTTATCAGCGCAATATTTACTCTCTATCATAAGTCACTGTATCATTTTGATGGTAGTCATATTTACTTATATTGTTTATTAACTTGACCAAACCGTAGACTCACACTCGAAGGAGGAGCTATTTAAAGCCCAATTCCTTGTTGAATTGCTTGACCAAAAGTCAAGCTTAGACACACATATCAATAAAACATTTGCTATAACATGACAGTGTCTTAATATTATAAGAAAAGATGTAATATACCAGCAACAAAACATACATTTTCATTAAGTTCTTCCGCACTACTCCATTGTAATTTAAATAACTGGAATATCTTCAAATGCTGTATGTTTGTGGGAATTAAAATTATATTATGGAAAATAAATATCAAAAATTTAATAAAACATTTAACTTAACCTATTCATTTACATAATATAGTTATGGATTTTTATTCCCTGGCACTGACTATAAAATAAATCTTGATTTACTTTCTTGGATAACACTGAATGGTTGCAGGCTAGTCTTTAAAATGCATATGCAGAGTGAAAGTGTATTGTTTATATAAATTATACTCAACGGTTTTTATTGCAATTTCCCCATGGGACAAATTGCGTTCATATATTTGAAAACTCTGGCCTGTATGGATGTATGTTCAAGCTTGCACAAGCAACTACTCCTGAACCATATCAGATAGAGGGTTCAGGTCTTTGCAAATATGTTAAGGAGGTTCCAATGATGTGCAAGGGCCAAAAAAATTCCCGAAAAGGTTTACCGGATTTCCTGGAAAATAAAAATAAAACGAACAATATCAGCATTTTGTCAATTTCTCGCCAACCATAACATCTATCGGGTTGAAACAAACGCCAAACGATAGCTACTAATATTTAGAATATTGTTGGAGAAGGAATTTTTTCAAAAATCTCTTTTCGTTCGACTCCCGTAATTTTAGAAGCAATTTGCAGATAGCAATTGTTTTGTTTACTTTCATAATTATTGATTTAAAATGACTTTTAATGTAATCTAGATCGAATAAAAATTGTTATGGAAAAATTGTTGGAAATTGCGCTTAAATACTCATTCGAGTTTTTATTACTTGTTATTTTATAAACATATAGATTTAGGTCATCCATAAAAGTCGTCTTCGTACTCTCATGAGGGGCGTTGGACAATGTCATTGTTTATAATATGTTAGTTCATGATCGGCTGAGATTCCTTCAAGTAAATTGGTCTAATAACCAATACTCATTATTATTATTTAGAAAATATTGGTAACGAATTGTTTATTTATTTAATAGGCTAACAGTCAATGCTGAGTAATCTTTGATATTTCTTTACTAAGTCTTAATAAAATTAGTTTACTAACACCGTATCCTTTGGTCATTCATTAGTTTACTAACACCATATCCTTTGGTCATTCATTAGTTTACTAACACCATATCCTTTGGTCATTCATTAGTTTACTAACACCATATCCTTTGGTCATTCATTAGTTTACTAACACCATATCCTTTGGTCATTCATTAGTTTACTAACACCATATCCTTTGGTCATTCATTAGTTTACTAACACCATATCCTTCCTTCGGTCATTCATTAGTTTACTAACACCATATCCTTTGGTCATTCATTAGTTTACTAACACCATATCCTTTGGTCATTCATTAGTTTACTAACACCATATCCTTTGGTCATTCATTAGTTTACTAACACCATATCCTTTGGTCATTCATTAGTTTACTAACACCATATCCTTTGGTCATTCATTAGTTTACTAACACCATATCCTTTGGTCATTCATTAGTTTACTAACACCATATCCTTTGGTCATTCATTAGTTTACTAACACCATATCCTTTGGTCATTCATTAGTTTACTAACACCATATCCTTTGGTCATTCATTAGTTTACTAACACCATATCCTTTGGTCATTCATTAGTTTACTAACACCATATCCTTTGGTCATTCATTAGTTTACTAACACCATATCCTTCCTTCGGTCATTCATTAGTTTACTAACACCATATCCTTTGGTCATTCATTAGTTTACTAACACCATATCCTTTGGTCATTCATTAGTTTACTAACACCATATCCTTTGGTAATTCATTAGTTTACTAACACCATATCCTTTGGTCATTCATTAGTTTACTAACACCATATCCTTTGGTCATTCATTAGTTTACTAACACCATATCCTTTGGTCATTCATTAGTTTACTAACACCATATCCTTTGGTCATTCATTAGTTTACTAACACCATATCCTTTGGTCATTCATTAGTTTACTAACACCATATCCTTTGGTCATTCATTAATTTACTAACACCATATCCTTTGGTCATTCATGGAAATAATTTCTTCGATGCAGTCCACGTACACCAAGATTTGATGGGTACTAATTCATCATTTAGGGAAATTTATCGTCAGCTCCTCCCACCCCTTCCAAAATTCACACTCCCCAAATTTACCCCTAACATAAGCTGTCAGAGTATTGGCCACCGATGTTACCTTTAGGCTGCCTGGCCGCGCAGTTATCTGACAGACGCCGCGCGGCAATTTAGAATTACCGCGCAGAAAATTGTGTAAAATAGTGTACAAAAAATGAATGCTGTGCAACTTTGTACACGAGCTTTTCTATTTAGAACACGGACCAACGAACCTTAGAAGGAACATTGTAATGGCCACCCTATGAATGTTGAAACATGGAGGCCACCTCAGCGTTTAGTAAATTGTTCGTGTCTCAAGAGAATATTATACGAATAAAAAAGCCGAAAAAAACTTAATGGAGGATTTGATTTTTAAAAATAATTTTTTTTAATTTGTCTGCGGTCTTTTTAAAGAACCGGGAATATAGGTAAACAACTTAAACAATACAAATACTTGATTGTTTTTCCAGTTACTTCCCTTTCAATAATAAAAGAAACAATGGGAAATTGAAAATAGCTAAAATCTATTCTATTTACATTTTAATTAGGCTATATTCATTTTCGTGCCAGAAAAAAACGACTGCTCATGCATTTCTTAAGGTTTATTACTTGCCGTTTTGTTAAAGAATTTCTTTCAGGTAAAATTTCGGCCGGAGATAGTTTTACAGCCATCGATAAAAGTTGATCGATCAACAGTTTAGATTCGTACACTCTGTAACCACTAGAGCTACTCACAAATTAATTTTGTTGACATTGTCTGTTTCATGGAATAAATGGGTCGATAGGGAAGCTCGGTGCTCCTTTTTAAATCCTTTATATAACTCGCAGGGTCTGTCTGCCTGTCTCAAAAAATTTGGATCGATATTTAACCCACTTCCCGGTATCCCATCGAGTCGAAATTTTCCAGGCAGACGTTTGGCGACGATAAAAATGATGTATCAAAATTTCACATCGATCGAATGTACTGTAATTAAAGTAATGCATTTTTAGATTATCTCTATGTATCTCTATGTAGCATGTAAATGTTTATGCTAGTCTGTCGCGCGATGCGTATTATATTGAACATACTTTTATGATAATTTCCCGATATGTAAATGTTTATGATAGTCTTTCGCAAAGTGTGTATTATATTGAACACATTTTTAGTTCAATATAACTTAAAATGTTGTCCCTTCCAAAAATGTGATGATATGTAAACCAAGTGAAAGTGTGTGATACGATAAAATTGTCAAGAAGACAAAAATTTAAATAAATATCAATCGCGTATCATAACAGATTTTAGGTAAAAAAAACTTGAGTTTTCACCGGGTTTAATTAATGGTTTCACCAACACAAGTTGCCTTACCTGGCATTTTAAGGGATATATTGCTCTTAATTGTAAAATAAAAATATATTTTAAAAACAGATTTTTAAAAACACGATTTTCCGCTTAAAAGAAGAAAATAATTTTTTTCTATAATTTCAGGTGAAAACCGTGAACCTATTCACTGCATATAAAAGCGTGGGCGCTCATCACAATTCTCTATCATGTACAAGGCTGCGAAACATAAATACACATTTTATGAATATTAACAAACATTAAAAGTATCACAACTTTGATCATATACATGCTGCTATCATAATAATTAGAAATATTTATCTATATGCAAAAGAATAGTTTCAAAGAGAAATGAGTTGTGATGAGCGCTTCACGCTTTTATGTTCAGTGGATAGGTTCACGGATTTCACCTAAAATCATAGAAAATTTTTATTTTGCTCTTTTAAGCAAAAAAGTGTGATTTTTTCAATATTTTTTTAAAAATATATTTTTATTTTCTTCTTTTTAGTGCACTTTCTATATGTAAATAAAAGCGTGTCATTATAAAAAAAATTTTAAAAAGAATTTAATTATAAAAATATGAGTGTGAGAAGGGGCATAATTGATAAAGGGAATGTTTGAATAATCAAAACGCCTGTTGCCCCTCTTGTATTATTCTGTCAATATAGATTTACTTTCTTATTACTGAGCTGTTAAACACGGGGAATGTGGTCATCGTTGGCTGGGGTGAACTCCGGTTGCATGCACGTGGATGTAAACAATAGCAGACGGATACAGATGCTATATAGAGATAAACTAAAAATGCATTAATTTAATTACGGTACATTCGATCGATCTGAAATTTTGATACAATGCATTATCATCTAGTATGTGGTAAAATTTTGAGATCTCTAAGACCATCAAAAGTGGTTTAATTTTACGTTACAAGATTTTAAGGATACAACATACAATCAGCGTGACTTAAATAAAATTGTGTAAAAAAATGACAATTTTTATTGCAAAAATTCCA
Source organism: Ampullaceana balthica (assembly GCA_944989445.1). Taxonomy (NCBI): domain Eukaryota; kingdom Metazoa; phylum Mollusca; class Gastropoda; family Lymnaeidae; genus Ampullaceana; species Ampullaceana balthica. Next base: position 1,248,435 of record CALYLW010000101.1, read on the forward strand.
GCCAGGTTACGGTCAAATCCTTGCTTATAGGGCTCTTACGAACTGAAACATTTTATGGTACACATGCAATTGCAGTTTTGTTCACAAGTGACCGCTTTCTCTCACTTCTTGCAAAGACTCATTATTGTAACATAACACTTCCACGCAGTCACTGTATGCATATCAGTTCATTATTTTGTGACCTTTAAACCACTACACCCATATCCATATTCAATAAACCACTTCCCCCTCCCGCCCCGTGTCCCAAGACTGACCATAGGTCAACGTTACAGCTCCGTTAGTAGAACCATTAGTTCTCGTGCCGACAAACCTGGTCCGCACGAGCTGTCTTCTGTTCAGTATCCGGCTCCTTACACGGGAAGTCAGACAGTCAATGAAAATCCGATCTGGCAGGGAGAGAGCCACCGTTGGGATCGGTTGATTCCATTTTGATTAGGGGCCGTTATGGAGAACAAAGGCCCCAGGGCGTCCTCGCTCTATGCCCTGATGATGACCAGATGGACATTAGTGGAAAGGATGGGTCGCTGGTCAACCCTTTATATATTAGTTTTGGTGCGCCGATTAGAATTCCTCCAGTGCAAGTGCAACCGTAGGACACAAAGATAAACACGTACTATGAGAAAAGTACAACCATGTGTGTGCAAAATAAATATATATGTTAACACGAGGGCCACTGCCAATGCCTGAGATACATACCATTGTTGGGTGGAAGTGGTAATGTCCAAGAGAGAGATCGCTGATGAGTAAACTGCAGTCACTTCTATAAAGTAGAACTTTCCAATATTTATAGGCGACATTTTTGCAAATATTTGTAAATAATTTTGTAGTTTTTAGCAACATATCGTCCAAATTTTATTATTTAGAACAAAAATATTAAATGATTGTCATTTTTCAATCACACGTGTTAAAGGTATGCGTCCTCTTGTAGCTTGCTCAGTGAGCTAAATTTAATTTTCGAAGCCTAAGAAAGTTTTAGTATGAAAAATTATACACAAAGATTAAGTTGTAAGAGATTTATTATATCCAAAGTAAACAGTGGCGATGCCTAGTTGCATGTAGAGGGGTGATGACATAAAAAAAATTGTCAACAGTCTTGAGGACGATGTTAATGAAGTCACTACGTGGCAAATGTGAATTATCGAACTTTCATTCGGAGAAAAAGACTGACCGCAAACGTTTTAAAATATATTTTCAATGTAGAAGAAACGAAACAAAATTTAAAAAAAAAGAAATGTTTTTTTTCCTTCTTTTTTATACATATTTATTACCGAATCTAGATTTATTTGTCTACAACAAAACGCCACCTAATTATTGGATAACATTTATTAAATAGCATGCATGGATAACATATATTACATATATCATGCATTTATGAAAAGCATTTGGCTATACTTCATACTGATGTCCCTTGTTTTGTCGACCAATGCCATAGCATCAGAGCGTACATGTTCTTTAGGCCCCGAATGCTTTAGCTCCGTACGCAGCCTACTCATAGCCAGACAATGGAAGTCGGCACAGGGGCCAAGCCACGGACCTGTAACAAATGGAGTGGTCACTGATTGCATTATCTTCTCCAGAACCAATGGAGCCATCAGTAATATTTCTTCCCTAATGTGTGTTCTAGTGTGTGTCAAATCGGCTGCCCATCCCCCACCGTTCCCCCGTTCGACAACTCTCCCTTCTTCTGACCTTCAGGAAACCTGCACACCACAATTCTCAGACCGGAAGCCGCAGCCTCGATTTGTTTCGCTGCGCAACGGCTCCTTCCGACTCAATAACCAATCAAGTGGCACCTAATCGGTCACGTGGGGCTTGCTGCCATGTCCTGTTGAGATGTCCAGCAGGACATTACGCGTCCCAGAAACTGTTTCCCTTGTCGCGCGCACCAGCCACTGCCCACCCCCCCCTATCTTCTGGCACCACGTCATTGCGACTTAAACACCTCATGAATCATTGAAAAGACCAGTTCATTTAGTTAACTCATTTCAGGGAGATTTCCGGAAGTGTCCAAACAAAATGTCAGAAAGGTCATTCCTACCTCCGATAATGAGTGATTGAGTTTCGTATTACTTTGGACGACTTAGAGAATTAAGTGCGTACAAAGGTTGCGTCCGTTTTGAAAAATGTCACCGTCGACCATTGCAACGCAATATCCTGGATGGCTTAGCTGGGGAAGAAATCGCTCCGTCAGTGGAGTGGAGTCGGAGCCTTGCCAACCATCATTCTCGTTGGTCTACTTGTATTGGCTTCATATCCCATGAAGTGTTTCATCAAACATTTAAGAGGGTTTAGTTCATGTAGCATTTTGGATTTTTTTTTCTTTGTTAATATGTAAACTGCAGAATAACATTCTAAGAACTGGACCCATTGAAATGATTTTTTTTTAAAATTCATGCATGATGCGCTTTCAAGGCAATATATCTTTTCAAGATAACATCCCAATCGTTCATTACTTAAACTACACTATAGAGTTTTTCTGTGGTCCAGATATTATGATAAAGTAAAAATGGTGTTCTAAAACCATCTGTGGTTAATTAAAAAAAATTGCTGTACATAGTGTCCTAAAGTCATCTACGCTCTAGATAAAGCGGTATACAGCGTCCCAAATGCTTATGATTTTTTAAAAGATTTCTTTTGAAAACTTCTGGTAGTTCTTATTGACAAGCTTTGATTGTCATGTAGAATCCTCTTCTTCTTACACTTTCTTTTAAAAATAGGCCTAATTAAAAAAATATTTTGTTCACGATACGCGAAATACTTGTTTATTATGTCATGTTAATGGTCCTTTGCTTTGGGAGCTAGTCTATTTATAGCCATCGTCTCACCACTCATCGCTTTGACAATTATACAGCACACACGACTTGCCCATTGCTCATCTAACTGCATGGTAAGAACAGAAGAAATATATAGTAACAGTCATCAGTGATTTTTCCTCTCTACAATGCCTCACCTTCAGCTTAGGGGCCGTCCATAAAGTACGTCACGCTCCAGAGGGGAGGGGGATGTAAGAAAGTGTGACAGGGGAGGGGGGGTTCCGGCCATGTGTGACGTCACGGTGTTTTATATTAAATTTTAATTATTTCGTTAATAAAAAACAAATTGTTGTTTGAAAGTGTGACGTACTTTAGTCAAGATTTGTGACAGGGGAGGGGGGGGGTTAAATAAATAAAGGTAAAAAAATGATTTTTAAAAACCACGTTTTTACAAGCGGACTAAAAAGAAGAAAATAATTTAAAACTTGTACGTTGAAGTAGTTTCATTTCATATGACTAAAAACGTGGGGCGGGCGTTTATGAGGTTTAACATATGCAGCTCACTCATACTCTCACTTATAGATCTCTCTTTTGCCTTCTAAATTAGAAATCTTTAATTTTATACCAAACACCTCTCCCACGTTTTTAGTCATATTAAATGAAAGTACTTGAACTTACAAGTTTTTAAATTATTTTCTTCTTTTTAGTCCGCTTGTAAAAACGTGTTTTTAAAAAATCATATTTTTACCTTTATTTATTTTATTCTTTTTAGTCCACTAATAAAAACTTGGTTTTTAACAATATTTTTAAATCCCTTATATTAACTTCACCGCCGTCTCTGTCTCTCTGTCGTTCTGTCGTCATCTCTGTCTCTCTGTCTTGGGCGGGCGGAAAAACAAAAGTCAAAAATGACCCACTTCCCGTGATCCGATCGAGCTGCAATTTGGCACACGGACCCGCCTCACCTAACAATGCATCGTATCAAAATGTCAGATCCGTAATTAAATTAATGCATTTTTAGTTTATCCTTATATAACGTATGTAATTCAAATTCACTGTTATTGTTTTTTTTTCCACGTGAGAGTTTGAGTTGACGCGCTGACGCGACCCATCGAAGTACCGGCGTGCTTTTGTTTACATTTTACGTGTCACGCTGAGCTCGGTCAAGCGATCGGTGACCAGACTTTTCCCCTCTCCCACCTCCCCCCCCCCTCTAGGGTTATGAAGCAAAGTTGAGTTAAGACAGATTCAGTCTGTAAATGTTTGTCGCGTTTGAAAATAATCAATACTGCTAGTATTGTCTCATATGTAAGGGATTTATAGTCAAAAACTTTGTTTTTACGGGTTACATTTATTTTACCAAACACCTCACAAGCGCCCGACCAACGTTTTAAAAACATTGTGATGTGGTCACGGGGGGGACTCACGGATGTCAACAAAAGCCGACGGTACAGATGCTTATTTATAGACTATAGATAAACTAAACAGTTCAATAATTTAATAACGGTACATTCGATCGATCTGAAATGTTGATACAATGCATTGTCATCCAAGATCTATCTGTGGTAATCTTTTCAGATCTCTAGGACCAACAAAAGTGGTTCAATTTTACGTTGGCAGATTTGAAAAAATCTTGGACAAACCAACAAACCATCCAACAAACCAACCAACAAACAGGAACGAAAGCGAGTTAATAAAAACGTGGTAATAAAATGGTCAAAAAAGAGCGTGACGTACTTTATGGACGGCCCTTTATCTACACGAACTGAATTCCAATATGAAAGTAACAAATTCTTTAAACATGAATTATGGCCCCTTTTTCAGACGATTTTCTTTTGAAATTCTGAAGATTTGTTGGTGCATTACTGATCTCAGACTGCATTAGGCGATGAAATCTAATGACGTCACGGGGTTTGAAATGATACAATTGCCCAGCTGCAAAATATTAATTTTATTAAAGGGATTGAAAGATGTTGAGTGATCGTGATAGGGAATTAGATTTTATATTGTATTTCCTCTTAAACTCGACTTGGTGAAAATATATGTCCGGGCTATACGTTAGAATCAATAGTTAGCGTGTTACCATCCCTATATATGGACTCAGGAATAAAAATTTAAATAAAATAACCTGTTCATAATAGAAAAGTGGGAGGTGTTACATGTAGAGGAGTTGATTGACACATGCCAGACTCAGTGCGAGTGGCGGACATCACGTGCATCCAACTGCGTCTGCGCGCCGTATGCTAGCACACACAACTAATCTATAATTTAATGAGATCTCCCAGAAGCGACTTCAACCGATCTTTGTGTAAACACACAAACCCGGCTCTTGTTTTAGTCTACATTCTCTTAAAATATCCTGCTTTTTTCCCCCTTCTATTTTTACTATTTTTTTTGGTTATATAATAAAATGAAACGCTATATCATATAAAATTAAGATTTGTTCCATCTAGCGCTTTATGTTTTTCGTGTCGCACTCACGGCCGTGCACTGATGTAGGTAACTCAGGCGGCGTTTCCGTTCTTACGTCCCCTTCAACATCAAATGAAACGTGAGCTAAATTAGTGATGAGAGTGGCGCGATGGAAAGGGTTTCTGCCCCGCCACCCAGGCACCGAGGTCAGCCAAGCTTCCACTCCCGGCCCGACTCTTTACCTTGATGATTGAATATAATCTTGTTCGGCCTGGTCCCTACTGCCGTTCATCGACTACATAATTGAAGAACAAACGTTCAAACTGAGGGGGAAATTTCACCCCACTGCAAACGCCGATGTGGGTTTTAGGGAAACTTTTCGTCTTTCCTCGCGTTTTGATGAAAAAAATTGACTGCATCAGATAAAATCGAATAAAGGCTCAAAGGATATCATATGAAGTATAATGCTTATATTGACGCCACTGGGGATATTTGATAGTCGTGGGAGACATTATACTAATGTACGATATACGTTAAAAAAAAACTACAGAAAACGTTAGTATCGTGGCTATGTGCCCTCTACTCAATGTGTCATGCAAACTACAGACAACTTTTTTCTCTTTAATCTATGATGAAATGTAAATTAGAATATAGTTTTAATTTCAATGAGAATGATGACTCAAATACCTAGATATTATGATAGATGTTATCCATGCAACATCTCTATTCCATGGGGAAATGGGGGCGGGGGGCTGAAAGTGCGAATATTGTCAATATTTAATAATTATGAACTTAATCAACAAGCGAAGAAGTATGTGTCTGCATGTAGAAAATTGGTGCCAAAATCGTTTTAGTTATTTACTGATTCTCATGGGATTGGCATTTATTTTTGGTTTTGGTTACTGTTGCTGTAGTGCTGGGGTGGCCATACGTGTTTTAACTGATTGCCATTTAAAAATATATAAAAATTTCTGAGAGCCGCACTGCAGAACTATGGGTCACTCAACCTGGCTTTGCAATATTCAAATAATCATTGTAACATTTATTTCATAAAGTGTAGGCGAGCCGCAATGTGAACACAGAAGAGCCGCATGGGGCTCGGGAGCCGCGGTTTGGCAACCGTTGCTAACCTTCATTGGAATGAAATTGAAATATTAGAATCACCCAGTTTCCAACATCTGAACTTCATTCCAGCGTTATCAACAGCAGAAAAAATATTTTAAAAATAAATATTTAATTAAGAGTTTTAATCTTTCGCCAGAGCATTGCCCTATTGTAATACAGTGTTTGTCGAAATATACACCGAGCTATACTTACTTTGACACTGGCTACCAGGCAGGTGTTTATGTGTGTTTGTGGGGGGGGGGCAGGACGAACGGAAGCCTGGTTTGCGGCCCTTTCAATGAAACATTTTCATGAAGCTTTCATGTGGAGTTCCGAGGGACTACTCGACTCCCATAAATATTTCTAAACTCATATCTTTATCTTACACAGTGATAGAAACTTTACTAATTGTTTTAGAAATGAGATATGAACACCAAGTGGATCCTCGTCAAAAACAAAATCTTTGAGTTACGCTACATTCGTTATATACAAATAATTATGGCACTAGTGTGTCCTCTTCGGACACAGTTTCTTGACTAAAGCTATCCTGATGCTGACCAGTAAGGTATGCAGCTCTCACCGGCGCCAGTCCATTGACACCTGCCTGGGGAACACTTATCTACGTGTCTACTTCCGTTACTATATTTTCTCCCAGATTTTCCATGGCCATGTCTGTTGTTTACCGCCGGCCATCAGCGCCCCCCCCCACCTCCACCGATGATGTATTACCGTGTGGTCTACATTTTCAAAGGGTCTCAAATTGAGATGGTCCAATTATTACGGTCCCACTCGTGACCTTTGGTAACCATCAATTCTTTCTGGCACCACCCGCTGAGTTTCACATCATAACCACTGCCAAAATGTCAGCCTCTCGTCTGCTATGGATACCCCCAGCTATTACCCTACTCCGCGAGTCTCACCACGGTGGATGACAATGAAACGCCGTCATGTAAGGCGGTAAGGTCATCCCTTCCCGTCATGCAGGCTAATGGAGGGATTTAATACGAACCAACAACAGCTGAACAGCTCACAGCAAAGGATTTATTTCGTTGGTTTATTGCGCGGTAATTTCGCGTTTAAAAATAAATATAGATATCATTTCAACTAGAAAAAAATAATTTTATTTGTCAAAAGTGTTTGAACGTGAACAACAAAAAAAAATGTTTCTATAACTAATACGAAATCTCGATTACTCTTTATGTAACGGGGCAAACTCAAAATATACCCCGTAAGCATCATCTAGCATTATATTTGAAGGTTTATCTTTAAATTTTAAACAAGTAATAAAAACTCGAATGAGTATTTAGACGCAATTTCCAAAAAGGAATTTCCTATTTTATCAAGTGAAATCATTCTAGGTTACATTAAAAGTCTGTTCAAATAAGTGTTTCTGAAACTAAACACAATATAACGTCATACCCCCTCACGCTACATCACACCAAGAATGTGTCAATATAATGCGCATCACGCAACAATCTAACATAAGCATTCACAAAGCGGGAAAACCCCATTAACTATTATTCTAGATAACATTAAAAGTCATTTCAAATCAATAACTTTGAAATTAAACAAAACAATTGCTTTAAAAAATTGCTTCTAAAATTACGGGAGCAGAACGAAAATAGATTTTTGAAAAATTCCTTCTTCAACATTGTTCTAAATATTATTAGATATTGTTTCATGTTTCTTTCAACCCGATAGATGTTATGGTTGGCGAGAAATTGACAAAATACTGATATTTTTTCATGATTGTTTTTATTTTCCAGGAAATCCAGTAAACCTTTTCGGTATTTTTTTGGCCGTTGCACATCCTTGGGACCTCCTTAGCATATTTGCAAAACACCCGAACCCTCTATCTGGTATGTTTCAGGGGGAGTTGCATTGTCAAGCTTGACAGACATTTCGAATCTATAAACGCAATTTTTCCAAGGGAAATTGCGTTAAAAAACTCAACCAGCTCATTCTTTCATACATATATTATTCTATCTTCAATTCTTTTTTTCATTCTGTCCGATTTTAATCTTGTAACATACTCCGAAATTTTCTATAAGTATCTGAATTACATCGTCTAACAAATGACCAAGTTAAGTTTATCAGAACTTGAAGCTGTGAACAAGTGCAGGGGAAATGGCCTGAAGTGGGTGGTGGGGGGGGGAGATATAGACATATTTTCATTTGGTTACAAACAGGCCTCGAGAAAATCCGCGTAAATCCCGGGACAAGGTTCAGCAACACCTCTACTAATCTAACTATGTTAATGCTATTTTGTAGGTACATGATAGAGCTAAGCCCCTGTAACCATTGAATTCTGCCCGTTGGTCGGTGGGGTGGAACTGAAGCCAGCGAACTTTCTGGAATCCTGCTATTTGGCATGTTGTGAACTGGGATACCGGTGCGCGGGTTTTTTCGGTTTTAACAACGGTAGCGTCCCATGATCGGGCTTATTTCCATTGCCCATGAGTTGGCGACGGTAAGTTACCGGCTGGTCGCTGTGGTATTTGAGATGGCGCTAGAAATGTTGAGGTGAAAAATGTCTTCAATTTCAAAATCTAAAACTAATAGTGAATGGCTTAAGGCATAAGAAATATTCAGAACCCGACCCTTGGAGTTGTTAAAGGTTAAATAAAAAATATATTTTTTCCATACGTTACGACACTTAATTTTCTCTTTCTTTTGCATTAGGTAGTATTTTCATGTGTACGTTCATTGCACAAATGGTATCGTGCAATTCAATAAGCATAACACCAACACATATAGCACCTGTATACATAAGCCATCCTGCCCAACATGTTCTCATTTCTCTGTAACAGCACAGCAACCGTCCAGACTGGTGCTTCTCCCGAACTCCAGCAACACACCAAGCTACCAACCTGGTACTTGTTTTCTGACCGCCACAACACACCTACCCTCCAACTAAACATACCATTTTCCCAATCCCTCACTGACTTTACTGCACCAGTTTAATAACATTTTCTATAGTTCCCACAAGCAACCACAGCCCCCCCCCCTCCACCAACTCCCCAATGTTTTTAAAATCGAATGTTTTAACAGCAACCTGTAGCCCACCGACACCTCGGCGGTTTAATGTTTTCATCAGCATTCCTTGGTCTCCGTCCATATCTTGGTCTCAAACATGAGACCCTCGGTCTGTTCTCCATCCTGTACAAGGGGAAATAACCGAGTGTCAGCGGTTCTAATAAGGTTATCACACGCTACAGCGAATTTTATTTTTGAAAATAAATATTTCTTGATATTTGGAGATTTAATTCAAAGATATTTCTACATATCCACTCAATCAATGGATCCATTAATACATGTCTACAATTTGATGGGGGAAAGATGAATGAAATAATAATAACTTGATTTTCAGTAACACATTCATTTTCCCGAATGACGTGAACTCTATTTGAGTTGAAAAGCTTCTAAAAAATTTATTTTAAAAAAAAGATTAACAATTGCGTGAAGCATCAAGTTTTCTTCCAATATTCTGGTAATTATTATTGAAAGACTCTTGCTTAAAGAAACGTGTCCTTGATCTTGAGTTTTAATATAACGAACATCACTTCCCTCGAAAGGTTTCATCACTTCCTGTTGCCAGTTCCATCAATTCCGATGAGAGAGCTCTGAAATTTAGATTTATGCTGCATTATTCAACTTCAGATATATGTTTTAAACTTTCATGGAAGATTTTAGCATACAAAAAATAAAAATGTTGAAATGAGATTCAATCGATTGTTCAGATAAACTCTGAGAACTGCTTAACATCAACTCGTTTGGTTACACCGACCAGCCACAATAAGGACTCGCGGAGTGATCGGTCACCTTCAGATAACACACCTTACCTCAACGCTTATCAACTACGCCCCTGTGATTGGCATGTTTTCACTGGTCGCTTCTCGCCCTCCCCCCCTCCGCCCCCTCTTCTGTTGTGGTGGCCGTCCCCAAGGTACTGACTAGAGGGGGGCGTGGGGGGTAACCCCGTTATCTCACGGTCTGGTATGTCACCCCCGCTAGTCTTCAAACACGCGTTATCTACACGGGGCGCGGAGAAAATTGGTTGCTTGAAACAAAGACACCCCGCCGGGAGGGTGGCGAGGGTTCCTCTCTACAACTCGGCACCACCCTTAAACAACACCTCTCCGCCGGTTCAAAAAAACAATGAAACAACCCACCCCTTCCTCCCCTTCGTCAACACTACTTCCATCAAGATACTTGACATCTATAAAAATGTATTAATTTTTTTCACTTGTTTTAACGCCTGTAACTTGCTACTAACATTATGTGTTTGAATGCTCCTTCTATTTTATGAAATATAGAGTGTGTTCGACTTTACACAAGACTTATATTACTTAAATCTATATAAAGTAAAATAAGTGTTCAACTTTTAGTTCCCCTCTTCCCCAAAACACAAATAAATAATAAATGAAAGATGTTGAGTCTAGAGCAGTGCTTCTCAAAGTGGTGGTCCGCGGACCGGTGCCGGTCCGTGGGCCATCCGCTGCCGGTCCGCAGATGTTCTCAAAAAAAAGGACAGAAAAAATTGTCAGTGCAGGGAATATAGTGCACCGGTCCCTGGTGCAATGGAAAAAATTCCTGCCATACTAAAAAGTTTGAGAAGCACTGGTCTAGAGTACTGATTTAATTAATTTAGTCAATATATTTTTTTATATATAGAAAGTTTTAATTAAAAACATATATTTAAAAATAAATGAATTAATTAACAACTGCTACGTCATTATGTATACCCTTACATAAACAAGTGACAGCATATCTTCCTGACGACTTGAAAAATAATAAATTTGCAATTTTAATCAGTCTTAATTTAATTGAGTTTAAATCACTACCTACAGAGGTATCAATTTGAATTCTAAAGCTAATTCTGTAAAGAAGTTCATTTTTCTACTCAATGCTAAGCCACTTTAAATGAACATTTATCATTCAGTACCTTGTCGTATTGGCATTGATCATTGAAATTTATTTTTTTTAAACAGAGAACTTTTTTTTTAATGATAAGCTTTTGAGAAATTCGCCAAATATGTTAACGGGCAAACATCACGATTTTAGGCTTAAATGTAAACCTTCTACGCTCGGCGGGTAACTGCAGTAGATAGTAACATTCTGCGTCGCTACAACATCTTGTGGGCATGTGGCCAAACACCGGCCATGTATCCAACCTCGCCAGCTCGAGCCTGATAACGGAGCAGCCGTTGGCCATAAAGGGTTGAACCCCGTCGAATCGGATCCGTCTGTACTATCATGAACGTTGATGTGATGTGATTGACCCAGGATTGATGGACGGAGCTTATCAGATTTTACAGACGACTACTTTATATAGTATCATATTTTATAGACGACTCCTTTATATAGTATTAGATTTTATAGACGACTACTTTATATAGTATTAGATTTTATAAACCACTACTTTATATAGTATTAGATTTTATAGACGACTCCTTTATATAGTATTAGATTTTATAGACGACTACTTTATATAGTATTAGATTTTATAAACCACTACTTTATATAGTATTAGATTTTATAGACGACTACTTTATATAGTATTAGATTTTATAGAAGACTACTTTATATGGTATTAGATTTTATAGACGACTACTTTATATAGTATTAGATTTTATAGACGACTACTTTATATAGTATTAGATTTTATAGACGACTACTTTATGTAGTATTAGATTTTATAGACGACTACTTTACATAGTATTAGATTTTATAGACGACTACTTTACATAGTATTAAATTTATAGACGACTATTTTTATGCAGTATTAGATATATAGTTACTACTATATATATAAATATATATATATATATATATATATATATATATATATATATATATATTATATATATATATATATATATATATATATATATATATATATATATATATATATATGTAGAGTTACTTTTGATGGGCAACTATACGATAAGCGATATCATATATTTTCAAATTCCCCCAAATTTGATATGACTATAAGTTCTGGGTGCCAAAGTTAGTTTCTAATATTAATATTACAATATCTCAATTTCTCATCAGGTCCTTCCCATTTGGGACCTGCCAATGGGACCTTCCATTCGGGACCTTGTGTTCAGGATGGTGTGATAGCTTCATGCAGTGTTGAGGGATTTCATGCTGGAAGATCTACGATCATCTGGTAACTGTTTCCCGCAAACACAGTATAGCTGTACATTAGTATATTGAAAACATTCAAGTCCATTCCATGTGAGCGTGATTTGATAATAATTCGTAGGAATCATACAACTGAGACTCAATAAACAAATGTCAACCATTCTTGATTCAAACTTTTTGAAGATAACTATTTGAAATCTTAAGAAATAGATTAGAATTCCGTCCTCATACTGTGGCTCAGCCATTCGGGTCCGTCTCACCAAGAGACACGGTTGTTCTTTGTTAGTTTATCTTGCAAATATAAATCTGGAACAGAATATTGATCGTCTCATTAGCCCTACTGACTCTTGAATTATGCGTTTATCTTTGATTTGTTTTGTTAATCTATTTAAACAGGTTGTTGTTTTTAAGCGTGTTTTTTTTTAAAATCACACTACAAAGACCCAGGGCCGTTTTAAGGTCTACGGCGACTACGGCCCTGAAATGAACTACAAATGAGATATGCGTGCTTGGAGTTCATTGCACTAAAATTGATCAGCCTTGCTACTATAGTGTCTAAAGATACTTATACGACACTTTGTATGAAATGTTTTCGATGCATTAGAAAAAACAACCCAACATTTATTATTTTTTAAAAAAATGAAAGCAATCATTTTCAACAGTGATGAGAACAGTGCCCTATTCTCCCCTTCTCCAACATAAAATGTTATCATGTTTATTTAGTTGCATTGTTTTAACTGACACCCAGGGCCTAGGGCGTGTTCGCTACAAGCTCTTGGCGAGCCAGATGATCATTTGTAACGATTAACATCCTTCACATTCGTTCTGCACACATTATGCTATGTGATAGTAGTAATACTCATGGGCTATAGGCTACAAAGTTGCCCTCTTGTTCTATACACCAGTAGTCAGTAGCTCATTTGATTCAACTTGGACTCCCTGTAAAATCATATACAACTCTATTAGAACGACTTACACCCCGTTTCGAAACTGTTTGCTAAAAGTATTACTGGAAGTGTAGTAAAGAACTATGTAATTGTATCTACATCATACTCTTTCATTATGATTCATCGAAAGCAACTACGACTCAGTACTACTAGGCATTTCAAAAAAAAATTCTAACGCTATAACCATGACCATAGCACTAACAAAGATTGCTTTTACGTTTAAAACTGTTTTGCCTAAGTTAACTTCAATTATTATAATCTTAAAAAAATAAGTTATTTTGTTTATTTTCAGATATATTAATTTTTAAAAAAAGAGAGTGAAAAAGTTCACGTCCTGCTTTCCTGCATACTTTAATCATGAACACAACTTTGGCGCCATTGAAGGTTTTAACCAGCCAATGAGATGCTCCGATGTAGAGATGGGCGTGGCTCCGGCTGTGTGACAATGGTGACTGGGAAAGTTTTGAATGTTAATCCCCGTTGGCTCGCTGACCTAACAGGTGCGTGGCCTCCCTGATTGGTTGCTCACAATTCTAAAAGATCTGAATCCCACTCAGATCCCTACAGCCCCCACAACCATCCCTTCCTCCCTTTCCCAACCATCCCCAAACACTCACACTGTGAGTTCCCCCTCCCCCCCATTCCGTTCTCAAGGATAAATGTCAAGCACAAATGAATGGTATTTCCATAAAACCTAAATTTCACGGATTGTGGCTTAAACACACTTACAGCTTTGTGTCGGCCAGTAACACATCAATAAATACAGTAATTACTGCACACGTCTCAATGGGTCTCTGAGATGGTCAAGAATCGTTCATTATCTCAGTATCACCATTTTAAAAAAAATATTTAAATCCACCCAGTCCACGCAATAACAGCTGTAACCTATTTAATCCCAGTAAAATGACAGAACGATCCATCTATATTGTACTCCCAGTCCTCTCATCAATTTCACGTATACAATTTTAGAATTGTCAAGGAGACAATTTAGAACATAATAATGCGACGCTGCTCACCCATGCCAAAAACATGCACAAATCATTGAGTTTTGGGATTTAGTCTTTAAATCCAAGTTTGGATTGGGGGGGGGGAGTATTCATCTCTTTTTTTAAAAATATTGGGAAAAGTTTTGGGCTTAGGGAAAATAAGGGGAAAAAAGGGGGGGGTGGGTGTGAGTGTCAAACATTTTATGTTTTGTGGAATGGGTGAGAGATTGTAGAACGAAAAGGGGGTGTGCGGTGCGGATAGAGGGGAGGGCTTTACGGAGGATCCACCAAGACCGTCGGCTGAGAATGTAGGAGGACTTCCTCATTGATCTCAAAAGTCACCCTGCGTGGCCGAGTCGTCCGGCTATAAAAAGTCCGGCCGTTAGCGGTGCTTGCCTGGGTTTTAGTGTAGACCAGGGATTAGCAGCTGCAGGTCGCTTCCAAGTCGTAGAATGGAAGAGAAAAAAAACACCACCGAAAAATCTTTTCTGATAGTTTTAGAGTTCAAATAAATGATGGATGAAAATGTTGGATTTATCTTGAGACAAAGATGGATTATCAGCAGAAGCGTGGATATATACCTTGGATTTTATATCGCACGGATTATAATTTACCAGCATTTCGAAAGTGTTCAATTTCGACCATCTCGGTTCCGCGCAGTGATGCAATCTCTTGTGTGGCTCCCCAGGAATTAGTTGCAAGTAATATGCGGTGATATAGAAGTGCAAAAAAGTCAAGTCTAAAATCTGTGTTTTATATGGACATTCATTGGACGATTTTGACATAGGCTATACATTTAGTACACGCACTCACACACATGGAAAACTGCCCACGCAGAGAAGTAAAAATATGCCTGTTTTCTTACTTTGTAGGGTTCCGTCACCTAGTCATAGAGCGCGAAACATGTCATTTACAGTTGACCTAGTCATAGAGCGCGACACATGTCATTTACAGTTGACAAACAGGATGTTTATGAACAGAACATAGTAATCTTTGCAGAACCTGCAAGAGACTTGAGCAGCAGTAGACCGATGTCATATTTTGCAGTAGCTAAGTAGCTGACAAGAGACATAAGTAGTAGTTGACTGATGTCATACTTTGCAGTAACTGACTAGAGCCATTAGTAAGAGCAGACCGATTCTGACCGATGTCATATTTTGCAGTAGCTAAGTAGCTGACAAGAGACATGACATAAGTAGTAGTAGACTGATGTCATATTTTGCAGTATTTGACTAGAACCATTAGTAACATTAGACTGATGTCATATTTTGCAGTAACTGACTGGAGCCATTAGTAGCAGTAGACCGATGTCATATATAGCAGTAGTGAAGTAGCTGACAAGTAACATAAGTAGCAGTAGACCGATGCCATACTTTGCAGTAGCCGAGAAGTGACATGAGTAGCAGTGGACCGATGTCATTCATTCACCAGTAAGACTTCAATTGGAAACTGCTGTCCGTCTGGACGTGTTGAGCCTCGAATACAAACGGTCACGTGTCGGAAACTCTTTATTCTCGGCCGACATTTAAGCTACTTTCTCAAGTGTGATTCAGTAGGAATGGCGTATTTTGAAAATCTAAGTCCGGTCTGATCCTCACCATTTTCGGATTATCGTGAAAGGACGCGTCGTTGATCTTAACCCTGTAATCTATTTGGAACTATCAGTTTATCGGAGTAAATATTGTCATTCAATTTCCAAGCAAATTGGACGCCAGTATGGAAAATACGCGTTGCGTTCTGATAATACTTTTTTTGGAAAATACGTTTGCATCTCAAATTTAGTACACCGGGAAGAGAGAATAAAGAACAACACCATAATCAGTGGGATTTCTGGGAAAGAGTCGCCCTTGTCGTTGCGCAGACGTGAGGTGGCATTGTGATCTATAGATTATTGATCTCTCAAGACTGCCGGTTTCCTTCAGGGGGATCAAACTTTGTTACCTTGGTGCTGTAAACTGGGTTTTGAGTGCGCTCGCTCCGTTTTATTGTGTGAGCGGAGCTTGGAAAGAAAACAAGCAAGACACGTGGTATGTATTATAGCCTCGAAGCCTTTTTTTTCATGTCTCTAATGGGCGTTTCTAAGTTCAGCAATTCACGGCTTTTTAAGTGATCGTTTGTTGTGTTTGCTTGATGGGGTAGAACCAAAACCAGCACAGTTTTAAAATGTAGTGAAATTAAATATTTGATAACAGTAAAGATAGCTTTATAAATTATTTGCCCTTGTTGGTTCAGAGTTCATCATATTTCCGAGTTTCCTTGATGTGTTTCTAGCAAGATGTGTAGTTTGGGTCCTATTTCGTTGAATTGGTGTAACTCTTATTTGGTTGTGTTTGTGTGATTCCAATTTTTTTGCGTTGGTGTGAGTCCAATTTGGTTGTGTTAGTGTGAGTCCAGTTTGGTAGTGTTGGTGTGAGTCCAGTTTGGTAGTGTTTGTGTGAGTCCAATTTGGTTGTGTTTGTGTGAGTCCAATTTGGTTGTGTTTGTGTGAGTCCAATTTGGTTGTGTTGGTGTGAGTCCAATTTGGTTGTGTAGGTGTAAGTCCAATTTGGTTGTGTTAGTGTGAGTCCAATTTGTTTGTATTGGTGTGAGTCCAATTTGGTTGTATTGGTGTGAGTCCAATTTGGTTGTGTTGGTGTGATTCCAATTTGGTTGTTTTGGTGTGAGTCCGATTTGGTTGTGTTTGTGTGAGTCCAGTTTGGTTTTGTTTGTGTGAGTCCAGTTTGGTTGTGTTGGTGTCAGTCCAGTTTGGTTGTGTTGGTGTGAGTCCAGTTTGGTTGTGTTAGTGTGAGTCCAGTTTGGTTGTGTTAGTGTGAGTCCAGTTTGGTTGTGTTGATGTGATTCCAATTTGGTTGTGTTGGTGTGAGTCCAGTTTGGTTGTGCTGTTGTGAGTCCAGTTTGGTTTTGTTGGTTTGAGTACAATTATCAATTTATTTTGTGTTGGTGTTAAGTTCATGATTTAAAAATTTTTTTAATTGTAGTGTTTGAATCAACACAGCTGTTTTACTTCAATAAAAAAGAAAATTATACAGGTGATTTTCATACAGTAATATTTAATAGTAAATTGAAATTAACTGTTAGTAAAAGATTTCACATGCACGGAGGTGTTTAAATTGTCCGAATATCTTTACTAAGTACCAACTGATGAAAGATTAACTTTTGTCATTTAATGATTACCTAACATGTCATGAAAATTAAATATTTAATTCTATAAAATATATTTCACCACAGTCTTATTAAAAATGTATTGGCAATTTTTTAAAGAGGAATATCGACCAATGTCTTTGTTATTGAAAAGTTAGATGATAATTGAGTTTACTTTTCTTAGAAAATCTTAGATATTTTTGTCATTTATTAATTTTAATTACTTATTGATTTGCTGAAGGTTAGAAATTCTGAAGTCTAAAAGACTGGTTCCGAAATAAGACTCCGGACAAATCAAACGAAAGACTTACACTCATTTCAATTGCCATTTCTTTTAATCACAATTGTGACAATATAATATAAGTATTTTCTTTAAACCTAAAGAATTCAATTCTGACAACCAGAAGTATGGTCATGCTGTCACAAGATCAGTTTTTAGAATGTGTTGCTGCCTGCTGGATACATGTAGTTTAATTGGGAACTACACAGTTTTAAAAAAAAAGTTTGCTCCCAATGACTCAACTGTATCTCGGCTGCTATTAAAAGGTTTTCTACTCCTTAAAAATCTCCCATCCCCTTGCCCTACATCCTCCACCGTCGTCTGCTTACCACTAACTTGTTTAAAGCAACGACTACCTTCCACCACCCTGAAAGTCATTCCTAGAACCGATATTGCTCCTGTGACTAACACACTAAAAGAATTTCCCCATTTCCCATTTTTATATAAAAAAAATTCAATTACAGACAACATGCATCCGCATTGCATTTTGTATAGACTATTCACTCCATTAATGACTCACGTCTCCTTACTGGCAGAACTTCATGTACAGACCCCTTTGTGCTGACTGACTATCCAAAGTGTGAAGTCACGATTCCTTAATTCCTTGAAACCATCTTTTTTTTTAAAAAGACACTTACTCCACGATTAGGTTAACAATTATTTCTTTCTTAGCACATAAATTACTCAAAAATTTTAACACATATTATTTCAATCTTAGTTTCATAACCACCTCAAAATTTAACAGGAAGTATTTCCTTCTTAGTAAATCAATTGCTCCATTCTTAGCTAATAACCTACTCCAATATTATAAAACAACAACATCTACTTCAATCTCAAGACATCACCAACTCCTGGCACATGAATTGCCCCAATCTGTGCACATCACATACTCCAATATGTGCAGAGCATTTACTCCAATCTCGGCAGTTGCTCCAATCTCAGCGCTTGCTCCAATCTGACCATCACGTGCTCCATTCTCAGTGATTGCTCCAAACTCACCACTTACTCCAATCTCAGCACTTACTCCCAATTGAGCACTTACTCCCATTTCAGCACTTCTCCGTATCTCACTGCTGTCATCCTTTGACTTTCGTGCCCTTTCCCCCCCAACTCCAAGACGTCAAGACGCCACACAAATTATCGCGATGTGCCGCCGAGTATGAAGGATATTTCCGAAAGATTGCAGCGCCATAATTTCCTGTTCATTAGCCACGGACTTCTGGCCCCTGCCTGCACGCCTGAAAACATGCCCCAGAGTTTCGAGTCAAGCAAATTTCAAGTTTTGATAAAACAGATTAAAAGAAACGTAATTTGATTTCTGTACGTGCGTGCTACCCTGCCGTGCTGCGTGGCTTCATGTCGCAAAAGAGGATACGAGGCTGCGTCCCCCATATTTTTTTTTACTCCCGTGACATATGTTTCAGCCTGTCGGCATGATTTATGATGAAAAGACATATCAATATTTACGACAGGTTCGTTTGATCGGAAAGATCCCTATCCTTGTTGGCCCTCTGCCTCCTCCTCGCGCAAATTGACTCGGAGTTTCGGCAAACGTGTATGGGTTTTAAAAGCATTCACAAATATTTATCTATCGTCTCCGCGGAGCGTGGTTCAATATATGCTGGCGGTCCCTTTTCCATATTGACGACTGTTCGCAAGATACTAGCTACTTGGACAAGTCAATACTTCGGCCGCCATGATGTTTTAGCTGTCTTGAAAGGAGTGTAGTTTTATTTAAATGAGCAATAAAATTGAGGGAGGGGGGAGTTGTAACATTTTACGGCGGCCGCTGAAGGAATGTTTTAAAGGTGGAAGGAAAATTAGACATGTTGAGGTAGCATCTTAAAGTGTATCAGTGATTCTCAAAACACAAACGTAAAAAAAAATTATTTTAAAAAAATGTGGAGGGGAAATTAAACGTTACAGAGCTAGATATGATACGTCAAAACCAAGATTCGAAAAAACAAAAGCATTTTTTGTGGGTGATTGTTGGGGTTCGGAGGACTAAGATGGGGATCTTTAGGTACATTTACTTTCTGATCTTATGCACAATTATCCGAAAGAATATTCTTCAAAATTATTACATCAATTTTAATACACTGGAATCTGTAACATCTTAAAATACTTACATGCTTTGAATCGCACCTGCGAAAGGCAGAGTATAAGCGCGTAGGTACCTTTAGTTACAACTGAGATCATGCCATAAGTGTTCATCATTCAAAGTGATAATTGTTTGTTTTTTTTTGTTTTTTTTTAATTTCTTTTCCCGGCCTATACAGAGAGCATCAAGCTCGATAATTTCAGGCTTCGTTTATTTAAATATGGCTGATCATCACCATTTTTAGAAGCCCTGGTGTAAACGGCAGTGTTTGATTAGAGTCCGTGCGGAGGACGGCTAAATATTTTCTGAGACCAGCATTGCTTTTGACTTAAAGTTTTAAGTAGCTGTGTTTGGAGAAGACAAAAACTTGCGACCATTATCATAGCCCAGAGACGAACATTGTAATTTGATGTGCGGGGTGGGGGGAGTGGAGTGGGTGGATTAGACTTTGCTTTCCTAGCTGAAACTTAAATTGGCACCATAATAAAGTGTCGCAGATAAGGGGGGTGGGGAAATGTGGTGGTCCTCCTCATGAGAAACTGTTTAATGTATATAGAGCTAAGGGTGTACTCGTTTAGATCAAGCGCCCTTTTTTTTTCAATTTGAACGGGGAGAGACAGGGTCACATATTTTAGCCCGGCCCAGGTGGCACCTAACCTTACTACGATTTTTTTCTTGTGATCGTTTATTACGACTTATTATGATTTTGATTGACGTGTATTTATTGCCGCACGTTCCCTAAATGAAAAGTTTTATTTTTTTAAATTTCCGTATATCAATAATGTCTTCGGTGTCCAAAGAACCTACGAGCAGTGGAACTCACAAAACGCCGAAATAGCTCAGTTGGTAGAGCGTTAGACTAAAAATCTAAAGGTCCCCGGTTCGATCCCGGGTTTCGGCAACTCGATATGTTCCACTTTTTTGTGGGGACTTTGGACTTCCGCTCTGCGATTTTATATTTCAGTTATCGTTTCTTATTTTTCCGAACGACAGTTTGACCATAGCTGACAGTTCATTGCATTTTCTAACTCTATCTACAAACACTTGGACTACTGACAGCGTTAACTTATGTATATACGTATGTATAGATACGATGTCTTCATGGTCTATACATGTTCATAATATTATAGTCCTTTAAGTAGTAAAATAAGGTTGCAGATTTCTGGTGGTGCTCTAAATTTGTGTGGAGAAGGGAACTGTGGCATTGCAATTAGTTGTGTTCATACATTATGCTAAGTAAGTAAGGTGCCTATTTAAGTGCGATGCTGGCAGTAGAATTGTTGCAGGTGAATTTGTGTTGTCCTTGCCAGTGTGATATTTTAGGCACGCAGCTAAATAGCTGTCCGCACTTGACCATTTTTAAAACGGTGAGAAAAAATTTCGAACAAGCATAAATGCTGAAAGCCTGGAAGTGTTACTAAGGTAACCAGACAGAACGACAAGTGATAAAACGACAAGGTGACAAAATGGCAAGTTAGAAACCGACAAATCGACAAGGTGACAAAACAAGTAACAAAACGACAAAGTGACAAATTGACAATGTGACAAAAAATAGTTTAAAATGGGACATCGAAGAACAAAAAAGCAATGATTTTGACTGAAGAGTGTTTTTAGTTTTAACGGCTGAACTATTTAGTCTGACACGCTTAGTCTATGTTCAAAGTGACATAGTCACGGGGATGTCATTAAAGGGTTCCACAGTTATCTACGTTGTTTCTATGAGACCTTGTCGTTTTGTCTCCTTATCGCTTTGTCTCCTTGTCGCTTTGTCATGTAACCTGTTAATAAGAAATATCTTTGGAAATCGGCGGGTGATGTTTGAGAACCGCTGAACGAACGTTATCTGATGAGATCTCTCCCATGACCCCAGAGGAAGAGAGGGAGAAAGGGTGGGAGTTGACGTGTGACCTTGACTGTGGCAGGTCACCTCATGAGATTAATAGCCGTGACCTTAGTCCAGACAATACAAGTGGCAAAGTCTGATTCCTCTGACGTTTCGTCAAGTTTTTCTTTACGTGTCGAGGTTGCTGTTTAGATTGGTGGGAGGGGATACAAGAGACAGACTCACATAAAACTGATGTATGATAGCTAGGGTGTAGGTTTGTGTCAGAAGATACAAGAGGCAGACTCACATAAACCTGATGTATGGTAGCTAGGGTGTAGGTTTGTGTCAGAAGATACTAGAGAAGGACTCACATAAACCTGATGTATGGTAGCTAGGGTGTAGGTTTGTGTCAGAAGATACAAGAGACAGGGTCACATAAACCTGATGTATGGTAGCTAGGGTGTAGGTTTGTGTCAGAAGATACTATAGAGAAGGACTCACATAAACCTGATGTATGGTAACTAGGGTGTAGGTTTGTGTCAGGATACACAAGAGACATGCTCACATAAACCGGATGTATGGTAGATAGGGTGTAGGTTTGTGTCAGAAGATACAAGAGACATACGCACATAATCCTGATGTATAGTCTTCTGAGATCATTTGTTCCTCTTCATCATAGCATCATAAACCTGATGTATTGTAGATAGGGTGTAGGTTTGTGTCAGAAGATACAAGAGACAGGGTCACATAAATCTGATGTATGGTAGATAGGGTGTAGGTTTGTGTCAGGATACACAAGAGACATACGTCACATAAACCTGATGTATGGTAGATAGGGTTATAGGTTTGTGTCAGAAGATACTGGAGACAGGGTCACATAAACCTGATGTATGGTAGCTAGGGTGTAGGTTTGTGTCAGAAGATACTAGAGACAGGGTCACATAAACCTGATGTATGGTAGCTAGGGTTATAGGTTTGTGTCAGGATACACAAGAGACATGCGCACATAATCCTGATGTATGGTAGCTAGGGTTATAGGTTTGTGTCAGGATACACAAGAGACATACGCACATAATCCTGATGTATAGTCTTCTGAGATCATTTGTTCCTCTTCATCATAGCATCACGCGTGCACTTAAGAAAGATCAGCCCTTAAAGATGATTTGAAGTTTGGTTTTTTCATACTTGTATTCGTGTACGATTCGTGGTATTTTTTTTTCCTACAACAGAACTAGCAAAAATCAACACGCAAGGGGGAATTACAATAAAATAATTTTAAAACTATTTTAAAACTATATACAATCGTCTTCAAAATAAGACATAGTAATCAATATGTCATCATTTGGTTGTTCGCTCCATAGTTGATTACGTCCCTAAGTCTTTTTCTTATATGAGATCCAAGGAACCCCCCCCCCAACCCAAAATAGCTTTATCCCTCCCCTTAACCCCTAACACACAATACACATATATATTAATATGGCCAGTGGGAACTGTGTTGCCAGGATGTCAAATCAAAGCTGTTGGTTGGTGTGAAAAATCTCATATCCTAGGGCCATTTAATAGGGCGCACGATGAAGTATTTATTTCTCATTTTTATCCGCCTTATGGAGAGTTAAGTCTTTCTTTTTTTATTAAAAAAAAAGTTTTTTAATTATTTTTTTAAAGCGACACGTCGAGGAAGTCATCACAAGATGGATGGTGAGTGCGGAGCTAGTGGATAAGCTGTGCTTAATCACAAAGTATGAGATTTGTGGTGTGTGCTTGTCACAAAGTATTAGATTTGTGGTGTATGTGGAGCTAGTGGATAAGCTGTGCTTGTCACAAAGTATGAGATTTGTAGTGTGTGCTTGTCACAAAGTATGAGATTTGTAGTGTGTGCTTGTCACAAAGTATGAGATTTGTGGTGTGTGCTTGTCACAAAGTATGAGATTTGTGGTGTGTGCTTGTCACAAAGTATGAGATTTGTGGTGTGTGCTTGTCACAAAGTATGAGATTTGTGGTGTGGGCTTGTCACAAAGTATGAGATTTGTGGTGTGTGTATGTGGAGAAGGGGTTTCATTGTGAGGGGTGTCCCTTGCCCTTGAAATAAATAATTAGTCGTCTGCTGACCTTTTGTATGAATTGTGTATGATTTTGGATCTCTGACTTTAAAAGGTTAATTCATTTTCAATTACAGACAGAACTGAAACCTGAAGAGTTATAAATGTACACGTGTGTGAAATGTTTGTATTTTAGTAGAATGAAGAAATATTTGTGCAGTGTCCTTTTGTTGTAGAGATCATTTGTGTACTATATTTGTTAAGGACGGTACTTTCTATAATTGAGGTTTTTTATGTTTTTAATTTTCCCTCGTGATTCTTTTTCTGTTGCGTTCTCTTTTTAAATCCCTTATATTAACTTCACCGGCGTCTCTCTCTCTCTGTCTGTCTCTCTCTCTGTCTCTCTCTCATCATCTCATGGGCTCGGCGGGCGGAAAAACAAAAGTCGAAAATGACCCACTTCCAATGATCCGATCGAACTGAAATTTGGCACACGGACCCGTCTTACCTAACAATGCATCGTATCAAAATTTCAGATCGATCGAACGTACCGTAATTAAATTAATGCATTTTTAGTTTATCCTTATATGAGGTATGTAATTTTAATTCACGATTTGTTATTGTTTTTTTGCCACGTGAAAGTTTGAGCATTGAGGCGACCCAACGAAACGACGGTGCGCTTTTGTTTACATTTTACGTGTCACTCTGAGCTCGGTCAAGCGAATCGGTGACCAGACTTTTCCCCTCTCCCCCCACCCACCCCTCCCCCCCCCCACTAGGGTTATGATGCAAAGTTGAGTTAAGACAGATTCAGTCTGTAAATGTTTGAATATAATCAATACTTTTAGTTATGTCTCATCTATAAGGGATTTATAGTCAAAAACTTTGTTTTTACGGGGTTGTTTAATTAAATCCCTTATATTAACTTCACGGCCGTCTCTGTCTCTCTCTCTGTCTCTCTCTCATCATCTCATGGGCTCGGCGGGCGGAAAAACAAAAGTCGAAAATGACCCACTTCCAATGATCCGATCGAACTGAAATTTGGCACACGGACCCGTCTTACCTAACAATGCATCGTATCAAAATTTCAGATCGATCGAACGTACCGTAATTAAATTAATGCATTTTTAGTTTATCCTTATATGAGGTATGTAATTTTAATTCACGATTTGTTATTGTTTTTTTGCCACGTGAAAGTTTGAGCATTGAGGCGACCCAACGAAACGACGGTGCGCTTTTGTTTACATTTTACGTGTCACTCTGAGCTCGGTCAAGCGAATCGGTGACCAGACTTTTCCCCTCTCCCCCTCCCACCCACCCCTCCCCCCTAGGGTTATGAAGCAAACTTGTGTTAAGACAGATTCAGTCTGTAAATGTTTGAAAATAATCAATACTGTTAGTTATGTCTCATATATAAGGGATTTATAGTCAAAAACTTTGTTTTTACGGGTTTGTTTTTTAAATCCCTTATATTAACTTCACCGCCGTCTCTGTCTCTCTCTCTGTCTGTCTCTCTCTCATCATCTCATGGGCTCGGCGGGCGGAAAAACAGAAGTCAAAAATGACCCACTTCCAATGATCCGATCGAACTGAAATTTGGCACACGGACCCGTCTTACCTAACAATGCATCGTATCAAAATTTCAGATCGATCGAACGTACCGTAATTAAATTAATGCATTTTTAGTTTATCCTTATATGAGGTATGTAATTTAAAATCACGATTTGTTATTGTTTTTTTGCCACGTGAAAGTTTGAGCATTGAGGCGACCCAACGAAACGACGGTGCGCTTTTGTTTACATTTTACGTGTCACTCTGAGCTCGGTCAAGCGAATCGGTGACCAGACTTTTCCCCTCTCCCCCTCCCCCCCCCACCCCCCTAGGGTTATGAAGCAAACTTGTGTTAAGACAGATTCAGTCTGTAAATGTTTGAAAATAATCAATACTGTTAGTTATGTCTCATATATAAGGGATTTATAGTCAAAAACTTTGTTTTTACGGGTTTATTTTTTAAATCCCTTATATTAACTTCACCGCCGCCTTCTCATGGGCGGGGCGGAAAAACAGAAGTCAAAAATGACCCACTTCCAATGATCCGATCGAACTGAAATTTGGCACACGGACCCGTCTTACCTAACAATGCATCGTATCAAAATTTCAGATCGATCGAACGTACCGTAATTAAATTAATGCATTTTTAGTTTATCCTTATATGAGGTATGTAATTTAAATTCACGATTTGTTATTGTTTTTTTGCCACGTGAAAGTTTGAGCATTGAGGCGACCCAACGAAACGACGGTGCGCTTTTGTTTACATTTTACGTGTCACTCTGAGCTCGGTCAAGCGAATCGGTGACCAGACTTTTCCCCTCTCCCCCTCCCACCCACCCCTCCCCCCCTAGGGTTATGAAGCAAACTTGTGTTAAGACAGATTCAGTCTGTAAATGTTTGAAAATAATCAATACTGTTAGTTATGTCTCATATATAAGGGATTTATAGTCAAAAACTTTGTTTTTACGGGTTTGTTTTATTAAATCCCTTATATTAACTTCACCGCCGTCTCTGTCTCTCTCTCTGTCTGTCTCTCTCTCATCATCTCATGGGCTCGGCGGGCGGAAAAACAGAAGTCAAAAATGACCCACTTCCAATGATCCGATCGAACTGAAATTTGGCACACGGACCCGTCTTACCTAACAATGCATCGTATCAAAATTTCAGATCGATCGAACGTACCGTAATTAAATTAATGCATTTTTAGTTTATCCTTATATGAGGTATGTAATTTAAATTCACGATTTGTTATTGTTTTTTTGCCACGTGAAAGTTTGAGCATTGAGGCGACCCAACGAAACGACGGTGCGCTTTTGTTTACATTTTACGTGTCACTCTGAGCTCGGTCAAGCGAATCGGTGACCAGACTTTTCCCCTCTCCCCCTCCCCCCCCACCCCTCCCCCCCTAGGGTTATGAAGCAAACTTGTGTTAAGACAGATTCAGTCTGTAAATGTTTGAAAATAATCAATACTGTTAGTTATGTCTCATATATAAGGGATTTATAGTCAAAAACTTTGTTTTTACGGGTTTGTTTTTTATTAAATCCCTTATATTAACTTCGCGGCCGTCTCTCTCTCTCTCTCTGTCTTGGGCTCGGCGGGCGGGCGGGCGGAAAAACAGAAGTCAAAAATGACCCACTTCCCATGATCCGATCGAACTGAAATTTGGCACACGGACCCGTCTGACCTAACAATGCATCGTATCAAAATTTCAGATCGATCGAACGTACCGTAATTAAATTAATAGCATTTTTAGTTTATCCTTATATGAGGTATGTAATTCAAAATTCACTGTTTGTTATTGTTTTTTTTTCTGCCCAGTTCCACGTGAGTTTGAGTTGACGCCGACCGTCGTGTTGACGCCGACCGTCGTGCCGACACCCCCTCGCATCCCACCCCCATTTATTAAAGACAAGGGACATCACTCGGTGTCAGTCTGTAAATGTTTGAAAATAATCAATACTGTTAGTTATGTCTCATATATAAGGGATTTATAGTCAAAAACTTTGTTTTTACGGGTTTGTTTTATTAAACTTCCCTCTCTATCTCTCACTCTCATCTCTCTCTCTCTCGTCTCTCTCTCTCTCTCTCTCTCTCTCTCTCTCTCTCTCTCTCTCTGTCTGTCTGTCTTGGGCTCGGCGGGCGGAAAAACAGAAGTCAAAAATGACCCACTTCCCATGATCCGATCAAACTGAAATTTGGCACACGGACCCGTCTGACCTAACAATGCATCGTATCAAAATTTCAGATCGATCGAACGTACCATAATTAAATTAATGCATTTTTAGTTTATCCTTATATGAGGTATGTAATTCAAAATTCACTGTTTGTTATTTTTTTTTAATTCAGTTCCACGTGAGTTTGAGTTGACGCCGACCGTCGTGTTGACGACGACCGTCGTGCCGACACCCCCTCACATCCCACCCCCCATTTATTAAAGACAAGGGACATCACTCAGTGTCAGTCTGTAAATGTTTAAAAATAATCACTACTGTTAGTTATGTCTCATATATAAGGGATTTATAGTCAAAAACTTTGTTTTTACGGGTTTGTTTTTTTAAATCCCTTATATTAACTTCGCGGCCGTCTCTGTCTCTGGGCTCTGGGCGGGCGGGCGGGCGGAAAAACAAAAGTCGAAAATGACCCACTTCCCGTGATCGATCGAGCTGAAATTTGGCACACGGACCCGACTCACCTAACAATGCATCGTATCAAAATTTCAGATCGATCGATCGTACCGTAATTAAATTAATGCATTTTTAGTTTATCCTTATATGAGGTATGTAATTCTAAATTCACTGTTTTGTTATTGTTTTTTTCTCCCACTTCCACGTGAGTTTGAGTTGACGCCGACCGTCGTGTTGACGCCGACCGTCATGCCGACACCCCCTCACATCCCACCCCCATTTATTAAAGACAAGGGACATCACCCGGTGTCAGTCTGTAAATGTTTGAAAATAATCATAACTGTTAGTTATGTCTCATATATAAGGGATTTATAGTCAAAAACTTTGTTTTTACGGGTTTGTTTTATTAAATCCCTTATATTAACCGCCGTCTCATCATCTCATGATCTCATGGGCTGGGCGGTCGGAAAAAGAAAAGTCGAAAATGACCCACTTCCCGTGATCCGATCGAGCTGAAATTTGGCACACAGACCCGACTCACCTAACAATGCATCGTATCAAAATTTCAGATCGATCGATATTACCGTAATTAAATGAATGCATTTTTAGTTTATCCTACCTAATATGAGGTATGTAATTCAAATTCACTGTTTGTTATTGTTTTTTTTCCACGTGAAATTTTGAATAGATGCGTTGAGGCGGCCCATCGAAGCACCGCGGCGCTTTTGTTTACATTTTACGTGTCACGCTGAGCTCAGTCAAGTGAATCGGTGACCAGACTTTTCCCCTCTCACCCTCCCCCCTTTAGGGTTATGAAGCAAACTTGAGTTAAGACAGATTCAGTCTGTAAATGTTTGAAAATAATCAATACTGTTAGTTATGTCTCATATATAAGGGATTTAAAGTCAAAAACTTTGTTTTTACGGGTTTGTTTTATTAAATCCCTTATATTAACTTCACCGGCGTCTCTGTCTGTCTTGGGCGGGCGGAAAATTAGAAGTAAAAAATGACCCACTTTCCGTGACCAGATCGAGCTGAAATTTGGCACACGGACCCGTCTCACCTAACAATGCATCGTGTCAAAATTTCAGATCGATCGAATGTACCGTAATTAAATTAATGCATTTTTAGTTTATCCTAATATAACGTATGTAATTCAAATTCACTGTTTGTTATTGTTTTTTTTCCACGTGAGTTTGAGTTGACGCTTTGACGTCGACCCAACTAAGTACCGGCGTGCTTTTGTTAACATTTTATGTGTCATGCTGAACTCGCCCCCCCCCTAGGGTTATGAAGCAAAGTTGAGTTAAGAGTTTGAAAATAATCAATACTGTTAGTTATGTCTCATATATAAGGGATTTATAGTCAAAAACTTTGTTTTTACGGGTTTGTTTTATTATAGCATCTATTTGCACAATGTTACTGTGTGAACTATTGTTGTCTGTCGGACTTATTTCCTGTATCGCTGTTTATTCATGTCCAGCTAATCTTCACCATTATTTGTAAATAGGGCTGGTCATTTCTAAAACCTGAAAACGTCATAACTCATTGAGTAATGTTTTTTTTTAGATAACATTTCAGTGGAACAATGCTCTGAAGCATAAATACAGTCGAATCAATAAGTTCTCAAAATGTTTAGCATAGTATAATTACGAAACTGTTTTTTCTTGTTCAAGAACAATAAGCTGTGTCAAATTAACGAAGAATTAACATATAATTGATAAGATACTTCCTTCTCAATATATTTACATCCTCAAATCTTGTATTAAGTTTATATGAAAATCGTCCCCACAAAAGACCCCAATATTTCTATTAATGGATTTCCGTCATATTATGACAAGGCCTAAAGATAAGCCCTTCACATTTGTACCTTGAAGTTGCATAATTAAATTATTTTAAGTAATTATCAATTAGCTAGAATTAAATTTTTAGCATTGATTGCAACCCTTTGACACATGCAATTTAAAAATTTGGATACAAAAAAAAATAGCAGAGATACGAATCAGATGTACGTTTGATTAAAAAACCAATATTGCAATGTTTTTATTTATTTTTCTTTTATTATTGTATCTTAAAACTGATACATAAACGTTCCCTAATCACTACTCAGGCTAAAAGTTATTATTTTAAAAAAAAAGTT
Organism: Ampullaceana balthica; assembly: GCA_944989445.1. Classification (NCBI taxonomy): domain Eukaryota; kingdom Metazoa; phylum Mollusca; class Gastropoda; family Lymnaeidae; genus Ampullaceana; species Ampullaceana balthica. The sequence continues at coordinate 1,278,491 of CALYLW010000101.1, forward strand.
TCACCTGATAAAACAAATGTTATGAAAGTATAACTTATCAGAAACTATAACTGTTAAACACTAGCCCACCTGAGTTTGTCCCGCGGTTGATATATATTTAATCGATGAAGGGAGGTTAGGAAAAAAAGGATACTTTAAAAAAATATTTATTTGCCTTACAACGCGTACTCCAGCACGAACCTTTACGGAATATTTTTGGTGTTTAGCCTCGGCACAACAGACAAGTCTTCACCGTTGTTTGACAAGTTTGCGCCTTAGCTCCGTGCGCATGCGTGCGTTGTTTGCGCGCTGTCGCGTTAAAGGAATACAATGACGCGTGGTAAACTCCCAGAAACGGGAGTTCAAAGTCATTCCCCCCCCTTTTTTTCCATACTTTCCACACACACAACACCGGAGGATAAAAAAACTGGAGTCGGGTGGGGGCGGTTAAACTCCTGTGCGAAAACAAACACGCATTAGTCATTAATTTACAAAGAAGAGTTTGTGTCGAGTTTGCTTCAAACAGCGGTAGTCCTGCCTATCTGCTGGTAGGCTAAACCACTCACGTCGTATACCTTACCATAAACCTCGGCCTTAAAGAGGTGGTGATTTCAAGAGGTATCTGCTCTGTGGTGGTAAACTTAACTCACTTCAAGGGCAAGGGTTGTGGTTTTGATCGACGAAGAAATAAAAGAGAAAGGGAGGGAGAGAGAGAGAGATTTATAAGTTATCAATAATATTATTACTTATTTTGTTTTTCATGCTCTACAAACACTTTTTTTACCCTTTTTTTAAAACACACCTTTCATGACCTACTTTTTTTCGCTTCATCAAAGTAAGTTGAGCGTTTGGGGAGCGGTAAAAGGGTCTTATCTACGGTTGGACGTAATGTTCGGGTGGGTTCGACGGGAAAGTAGATTTCCATCTTCATTTGTCACGGGCAGACAATCGGGGACTCGACACTTGAGCAAACTCCCTAAGTTAAATTAGCGCCGGGGCTCCGAGATTATAAGGCACATCTCGGCGGGCCCCCGGGCTGCTCTGTTGACGTGTACACAGATTTCCTTGACGTATACACAGACCCAGAACTTCCAATGCAATGTGCTCGCGTGTTTGCCGGTGGGGTTTTGTTGCGACGGAAGCACGTAAGATAATGTGTAAAGACCACGGCGGTGACGGGATTCAACATTGCGATTTACTAGGTGTTTCATGTTGTAGTCGAGGGTTTAAATTCCAGAGTCCTCCCCACATCAAAGGCCGTTGCATGGCATTAGGTTTTATTTCAACGGGAGCTGTGTTCAGTCCGTGGACTCCATTTCCAAAAAACTTATTTCAAGAAAACTTTGAATTGTTTTTTTTTATAGGTTGGAGGTAAGGGGACGGGATTCGTTAGCCTACTGTAAATATTTTGTACCCCCCTCCCTCCTCCCCCCCCATTTTTCCCCATGTAAAACTTAAAAATAAATTTAATAAAAAAAAACTGAAATAGCACACCGTCCATTGAATATCCACCAACTATCTCGCCTAGGACAGTAATAATTGTCCTAACTAACTAACACTAACTAAATCTGGGGGAGGGGGAAGAAATCACTTTTGTTTTCTGTCTAAAAGGATTGAATTTTATCGGCTTTTCAGTTCTTGTCGGCGATCTTTCGAGAAGCTAGAATTGAAAGTCATAAAATTTTCCAATCCAAAAAGTTCTTACTTCAGATTAGTTTTTATATAAATTCAAAATAAAAGTAATGCCTTTGTCTTATACTTTCTTTTTCATTTTGTCCCTTTTTTTTTCTTCTTAGACTTCATCTTTATTGATCTGCCATAGAGCAACGCCGTGGAATTTAAATGTGTCTTTGTGTAAATACAATTTAAAAAAAAAGTTTTTAAAGGAGGAATGTGCTTTTACTTCAACATACTTGTAAGCTATTATAAATAATGTTCAATAGAACTCTTTCCTTTTATTTTTCATGTTTCATTTTGCGCAAATCAGTGCTTAAAGTAAAAAAATTATATATGTATATATTTAAATATATATATATATATATATATATATAACATGTACAATGTACATGTATATCAAAACTACTTTTTTCAAAAATACTTTGAATGATTTCTGGGCCTCAGTTATATAAGGAGTATGGGGGCAGCGGATATGGAAGCAAATTGTTAATTCTTACTTCTTATCTATACAGACGCTCCTTCTATGCAGAAGATAGTTGCGTCCACAGACCATGATAGATGATCTGTTGGCAAGTGATGCAGCAATCACAGGCCACGGCTTTGTGGGTTCCACGCATTACCCAGCCGTCTAACTACATGTAGTGTTAGGTACCCATTCGGAGCGGGGTGACTCAGGGACGCCCTAGGCCCCGGGAACAAGCCCTTGCCTTCACACGGATTCGAACCCGTGGCCATCGGTTCGACAGTCCAGTGCGCTGCCACTCGACCACCGCGTCCCCGCGTTATTTTCATCTGGGCTTCTTTCGTTGTTTTCTATTTTTCAATTATACAGTTTTCCAAGGTATCTGTCTCGAGTAATTAGTGGGTATTTTTTATCATTGTAACATTTTATCATTGTTCAATCGTTTAAAAAGTACAATATTTATCTATATGTCTCAGGTAGTTGGTCTCGGTTAAGTTGTTTTGCAGTTGTGGGTGGGTTCGATTCCCGGGGCAGAGAATGATGAAAATGTAAGTTATAGTGTTTTTTGTTTTTTGTTTTTTTTCTTGCTTATGTATTAATTAAAGCTGATTTATTTGAGCAGCTTAGAACGGCTTGTAAAATATGGGGCATGTAATAGACCTAACAGAAAGGGCAGACAATTCCCCAGCGCACTCAAGTTAGGTGGGCTGATTGTAACATGGGCGAGAACCTCTCTAGCAATGTTCCCTCTAAGGTTCGTTTTTCCGTGAGCAAAGTAAAAATAAACTGATAGAAAAAATTGCACATCATCCATTTTTGAGTGTGCACATTTTTACACCCACAAACACAGATATTATATAATGTTTTCATTGTCACAATTAGCTGCGCGGTAATTCTAAACTACTGCGAGGCGTCGGTCAGATATCTGCGGGGCCGCACAGTTTTAAAGGAATTTTGGTCTCTTAGCTATACCAGTTTTGCATTTAGAGTTTAGATTATTCTCAATGGGACAGTAGTGGTGTTAAGACTGTTTAAAATATTTTTTAATTTTTTTATAGCTGACAGTTGTAAGTGAAGGTGTTGGTAAAAAAAAATTAAAAATAAAACAAACCCTTAAAGACAAAGTTTTTGACTATAAATCCCTTATATATGAGACATAACTAACAGTATTGATTATTTTCAAACGCAATAAACATTTAATTTACAGACTGAATCTGTCTTAACTCAACTTTGCTTCATAACCCTGGGGGGGCGGGTGGGGGGGGGAGAGGGGAAAAGTCTGGTCACCGATCGCTTGACCGAGCTCAGCGTGACACGTAAAATGTAAACAAAAGCACGCCGGTACTTCGATGGGTCGCGTCAACTCAAACTTTCACGTGGAAAAAAACAATAACAAACAGTGAATTTGAATTACATTCGTTATATAAAGATACACTAAAAATGCATTAATTTAATTACGGTACTTTCGATCGATCTGAAATTTTGATACGATGCATTGTTAGGTGAGACGGGTCCGTGTGCCAAATTTCAGCTCGATCGGATCACGGAAAGTGGGTCATTTTTGACATTTGTTTTTTTCCGCCCGCCCAAGACAGAGAGACAGACAGAGAGAGATGGCGACAGAACGACAGAGACGGCGGTGAAGTTAATATAAGGGATTTAAAAATAGATGGCACTCAAAAACATCTCACAATCTCATCTGCCTGGGTACGTGTTGCCACCACCTATGTTATCTCCCCATGACAAAATACTTCAATTAATCACAGAGTTCAGTCATAAAAAAATATGGAGTCCCTCCCCCCTCTTTTCTACCCCACAAACGGTTGTCAGCACCTTGTGATAATTATCTACACGCGCTGGGAAACTAAGCAGGCCGGCTTTAAATCAAGATTGTGTACGCACTTCATCAGAGTTCACGGCACTAAAGCGAGATGTTGGATAGCGGCTCAATTTACGACTTTTTGGAGTTGTGCAGAATGGGTGAATTGGTTTTTTTTTAAAATCATTTTAAAAAAACTTCACAAATTTTCTTTTAAAAAAATTAATTGAAAAACGATTACGAAATATTTTTTTTATAAATATTAAAAATAAAACAACTATATTTGAACTGAGCAGACGAATTCAAACTCGTTTTTGTATAAAGCCGGCGCTCGGACTCTGATGTGGTTGGTATTTACACATGCAAGCTCTCTCTCACCCCCTCAACCAAGCGATGTGAATATGATTTGTTTTTAAAAAATTTAAATTAAATGCATGGAATTACACATTAATACAAACCCTTATAAAGTAACAGATGTTCTCCCCAAGTGACGCGTGGGATTTAGATTGAATATAATAAGAAGCTCGGTTGAGGACAATACCTGTGCCAAAAGTGACACAAAGGTCATGACACAACTTTCTCATGCCCGTTACCTCAAAAAATATCAGAACGCTCCATTTTGCAAGGCACTTTTAACATCTTAATTTTACAAATTATGCTACACGAAATGTGAAGCGTAACATGAATCGTTATTGTGGTATTTCAAAGAAAACTTTTTCAAATCCTAAAAGTGCAGTGTTATCTATTAAATAATATGAGGTGAATCTATATTAGTATAATGAATAAGGATAGCGCTACTTTGACCGACTTATCGATTCCATGTAGATCATTATATTTTCTGATGAACTGAATCAATGTAAAAATACAAATTATAGACTTAAGGATGGGAGTGAGATCCACATGGATTTAACTCAATAACCCTATGCATAATATATTTACGATTTAGTGGAATATCCAATCAAATAAATTATTTTACTTAAAGGAGAGGTTATTTTCTTGTTTAATTTTAACTATTGTCTTCTTTATCTGATTCATGATGGTCTTTGAAATTCTTCTAAGTCTTTAGGGCATGAGTGGCAATTTATTGATCTTATGTCAACTAAATCGTGAAGTGTGTTGCTATGTTTTATGTGGTGCTGCAGAGAATACCTCAATGGTCGCAAGGGAAATTCTTGCTTAAGAGAATACCTCTTTGGTCTCATGGGCAATTCTTGCTGAAGCGATCACCTCATTGGCCGCAAGGGCAATTCTTGTTGAAGAGAATACCTCATTGGCTGCAAGGACAATTTCTGCTGAATAGAATACCTCATTTACCGCAAGTGCAATTCTTGCTGAAGAGAATACCTCATTGGTCGCAAGGGCAATTCCTGCTGAATAGAATACCTCATTTACCGCAAGTGCAATTCTTGCTGAAGAGAATACCTCATTGGTCGCAAGGGCATTTCTTACTGAAGAGTATATGTCATTGGCCGCAAGGGCACATTTTAAGTAATTTTGGGGGGGGGGATATTATTTTGAGGAGAGTTGTAAATTAATCTTGGAAGGACATTTGACTTTGTTGTATCTTCATTTTATATTGTAATATTTTTGACGGGTCATTTTATCATGTGATTTATTTACTGGTCATTTTATTGTGTGAGTTATTGAACCGTCATTTATTCCTGTGATGAACTGATTGGTCGTTAGATCTCATCATGATTGTTAAATATCGTTTTCTAGTTCACCATTTAATGTCTTGACCTTTTTTTCTTCATCATAACCATCATGACTGTTGTACATAATGCAGAGTAGACATATATGTAGATATGAACTTTATATAATATTTTTACAAAATTATGCAATACAGGATTGCGCTACAGCAATTTTTTAGATGGAAGACTTTTAAAATTCTAACGACCTGTCGGAGCTACACATGGATGAACCCAAATCTCAACGACTAGTGCGCCTTCGCATTGCGTGATGCAGTCTAATTTGGTAAAGTCTTTTTTTTATGTAAAAACAAGTCTAAGTGTGAATTTATTTCCGATCAAACACCTCAATTTGTTTGTGCTGATATTTTTAATTACAGAACGATTAGGTTACCACGGAGGCCGGGAGCTTAATCTGTAATAAAATTTGACGACACCGTCATTCGTGGGGGGACGCCACGTGATTGAGAAGTAAGGGTTGGGTATGGCGGTTGAATAGCCGCGGACGATACTGTATGACACGGCACGTGACGAGAGCAGTCAAGAAAGATGAAGAGATAGTGTGAGTTAAGGCCCCTTCAATTCGCTCCCTTCGTTTCGGTCACCCGTGCGTCTATGGCGCGACTAGACAATGAGGCTCGTATAGAGGGCGCTGAAAGACGTTTGGGGGGCGGCTTTTGTTGTAAAAGACAAAGATTTCTATTTATCCAAACGGATGGGGACGGGGGTGGAAGGGGTGTGATCGGCGTAGAGGGGGGGGAGGGAATCTATGGTGCCGCAATAAAAAAGGATTACAACGAGTGCCTGGGTCCGTGACGGTTGTAGAGCTCGTCTGAGGTTGGCACTGAGCTCGATTCGGCCTCTTGTCTTGTTTACATCCAATCCTCCAGCAGAAGAAATTAAGCCGAGATCTTTTTGTGTCATTCGATGCCTGCGCCACCGTAACCTTCGGTTAATTATGGGCGTTGTGGCAGCGACAACGATATTGGGCCGTGATTTCCCTCCAAAGTTGGGGCGGAGGTGGGGTGCGGGGGGCGAGAAAAGCAGTTAACACCGCCATCGACTCAGGCGTTGTTTCGTTTTCATCCACATCTCCAATGGCGACTTGTGGCTTGTGGATACCTCACAATGCAAATCTCTGATGGAATAACATTTGAGAATTTCAATTATGGTAAACTTCAGATTCTAAGTATGGTTAACTAACATCAAAGAAATGGTACACTCACATTATACATTTTGAAAACTGACAGTATAACTATAGTTAAATAACATCAAAGAAATGGTACACTCACAATATGCATTTTGAAAACTGACAGTATAACTATAGTTAAATAACATCAAAGAAATGGTACACTCACAATATGCATTTTGAAAACTGACAGTATAACTATAGTTAAATAACATCAAAGAAATTGTACACTCACAATATGCATTTTGAAAACTGACAGTATAACTATAGTTAAATAACATCAAAGAAATGGTACACTCACAATATGCATTTTGAAAACTGACAGTATAACTATAGTTAAATAACATCAAAGAAATGGAACACTCACATTATAAATAGTTATACATTTTTAAATATGATAAACTAGCAATATAACTGTGGTTAAATTACGCCAAGGACTAATCTAATTACTAACATTACTTACACTGTAACTTTAATCATATAGTACCTTTATTATACTAAACTAACCTATGTATGGTAATAACGCCTTTTCAGACCATGACGATCTATGTGGCAAGTGAAGTAGCGTTCACAAATTTACTTTATGCACTTTTTGTGCCAACATTTGATATAAATAAAGATTGTTTTGTATAAAAAATACTGGCAAAAACTTTTATTTACGTTTATTTCAGTATTTTATAAAACAGTTGCAATGTCTAATTTCATGACATAAACGATGTAAGGGAGATTTTGCTTAAAACTTAAAGTATATATGTAAAAACTATGAACATTTAGCGATTCAAATTTTAGACTTAGAGGCGTTATTACGGGGACGAAATAAAGCAGCCATCATCAAATGTCTGTTTTAGAAATATATTATTTTTTAAATTAAAAACACTTAAAACAGCCAAAATACAGATATTTTGAATGCATAAAACAGTTTTTGAGAGTGGAAAAAAAAACAAAAAAAAACACAACAACAACAACATATATCACACTTAATCTGTCCCTTTAATATAAATTAGACTTTGTCGAAGTTCATGTTGATTTATATGAAGAAATTGCTAAGATTGTTAGCGCATGGCCCTAATATTTCAGATAAGTAGCAGACATTTATTTTAGACCACAACAAAAATAGCTCATCTTGACTCTGTGACTGTGAGGCTTTATTATTAGCCAAAACACCAGCATCGTGATTTGGGTGATTCCTTCATCCTGAATACGCCATTGCGAGCACTCCTCCTGTAGTCTTAAAGATCTATTTTGAGAACCGCGAGATCTGGCATAGACGGTTAGATACACCTACTACTACCTTATATTATCTGGTCTGTTCTCACCTGAAATGTGACCACTGAATGTTTTCAAAAACTTATCAACAGTCGACATTAGTGACCCACACACACACATTTGCATACACACACACCCACACACCCAAGCAGCAGATACACTCACAGACAAAGAGGCAGACATATTTTAAGACAAACATACACACTCATTGGCAAGGAGAAACACACAAAAAATGCCGTCAGACAGACGAACACACAAACAATAACAGGCAGCCAGACACACACACACACACACATATAAATACAGACAAGAAGACATGCAGACAGACAAAAACACATCGTGACAAACACGCACTTACACACAAAGTGACAGTCAAGGCAAACAAACGCTCACACTCACATACACAAACACACACACACACATTAAAGGAATTATTAGGCATGTCCGTTTTTAATTTAACTGAGGGAATAAAAAAAACGTTAAAAAACAAGTTTTGTTACTATAAATCCTTTATATAGGAGACATAACTAAAAGAATGTTCATTATAATACGCAGCGAAAGACAATCCGAAAAATACAAAATTTTAGTTATGTCTCGTAAAACATGTTTAATATAATGCGCACCGATCGGGAATACATTTTAAAAAAGTATTGTCAATATAATACGCACCTTACTGCTCGACAGGAAAGGTTGTTCAATATAAAATATAATACGCACCAGGACACTATAGCACAAAAATGAACATGTTACATAGAGATAAAGAAAGATAATCTAAAATTTCATTAAATTAATTACAGTACATTATACATTCGATTGTTTTGAAATTTTGATACATCATTTTTATCATCGGCACGAGTCCGCCTGCAAAAATTTCAGCTCGCTAGGGTAGTGGCTATTGAGACGCAAATAAATAAATAAACAATGTTTCTAAAATTGAAGAGCTACAAGTAAGCCTTATTATTAAAGAGTTTTATAAATAAGTTTTTAAATGATCCAATTCATCTCTCTGGTCTCATGATTAGTGCGATAGACAGCTGGTCATCTGGTCCAGGGTTCGATTTTCAGTTTGGTTGTGTCTTTTTTTGTTTTGCTGGTGTTTTTTTGTTTGTTTTTTTAAACATAAATTGATAATTAATAACATTTTTTTTCATGGTTTGTCCCTGACAGAATCAAATTTTAGGTTTAGTGATAGGTTTAAGGGTGTAGGTTAGGTTTAGTGATAGGTTTTAGGGTGTGGGTTAGGTTTAGGGAGCATATGTTTTAGGGTTTGGGTTAGGTTTAGTGATAGGGTTTGGGTTAGGTTTAGTGATAGATTTTAGTTTTAGGGTTAGTTAGGGATAGGTTTAGGGATAGTTACTCCTTTCTTCAATTTTTTTATCCCTTTTTTTTAAATTTGCGTCTCTATAGCATGTGGGCTAATAAGACGCTAGCGTCTCAATAGCCACTGCCGCTCGCTAGCTAAAGTGGCTAAAATCGATCCAAAGTTTATTCGGCAAGCAAGCAAGGGCTCAAACAGACACCACGAGATAATATAAAGGATTTAAAAAGTAAGGCCAAAATGCACCTGTTGATTACTTCTTGTTCATTGAACAATTTGAAACGGCCTCTTAAAATTAACAGAAAGGTTGGCAGTTGTACATAGAACAAAGGGGGTGTGGCAGGTGAGTGTGTGCAGACATGGAAGTGAGAGTGATGAATGAAATTTAGTTTGTAGAAATTTATTTCTTCATGACTGTGTCGTTTAGTGGCGAACAATTATTATTAGAAGCGGTCTAACATCAGGGACTTTCACATGGCATAGACAACTTGTCATTAATTCTGCTTCGATTTTTATATGACAGCAAAGTCTCCTATTTTAGAATAAAATCTGATGACAACGAAAATTGGGGAAATCTTTTACAAATGTTGAGCTATGTTAAGAAGGGTATGTTTGTTGTTGTTGTTTTTGTGTGTGTTGGGGGGAGGGTTGTTTGCGGGAATGAAACAGGTCACAATTAATCTAGAGGATAGAAGAACCAAGAGCAAAGTAGTAATCATACATAAAGCAATTTACTCTAATTTAGAAATACAACACAAAGATAACTTAATGCAACCCTCAGATAGACATAAGGATAAAAACACCTTTCTTATTCCGTATGCAAGAACAAACACATACACGTTTTCCTTCTTCCCGTCCGGAATTCGGGCGTGGAATGGGTTGCCTGAAGAATCCAGGAAAACCAACACTTTATCAACATTTAAATCTCTAATAAAAATGCAGGACTAAACACAAACCATAGATAAGCGTAGGACGCAATAATCTTCTGTATAGAAGGAGCGTCGGTAAACAGATAAGATAATCTAGATGATTATGACACATGAATGCTGCACAGATGCCGTTGTGGGGTGTTTGAATAAGATTTTGTTTTCTAATTTTAACAAAGTCTTCAGCCGTACAACTATTGTTATCAGAGAGATTTTTTTTTGGACGTAGTTACACCTGAGTGAGTACACTGTCCTTAAACACACACTTACCTCCTTATAGTTATCGTAACATTTACTTAAATATTTGACTGATATTTTAAAAATAGTCTTAAGTACGACAATAGAGAAATTAGAGCAAATACAAAGTTAAGATTTGATACTGATAGTTACTATTAGTGATTAACATCCTAATGGGATACCTTATCTTATCTTATCTTATCTGTTTCAGACGCTCCTTCTATACAGAAGATAATTGCGTCCTACGCTTATCTATGGTTTGTGTTTAGTCCTGCATTCTTATTAGAGTTTTAAATGTTGATAAGTGTTGGCTTTCCTGGTTTCTTCAGGCAACCCATTCCACTCCCGAATTCCGGACGGGAAGAACGAAAATTTGTATGAGTTTGTTCTTGCATACGGAATAAGAAAGGTGTTTTTATCCTTATGTTTATCTGAGGGTTGTATTAAGTTATCTTTGTGTTGTATTTCTAAATTAGAGTTAATTGCTTTATGTATGATTACTACTTTACTCTTGGTTCTTCTATCCTCCAGTGTTTCAAGGTTTAATGATTTAACTAATGGTGTTATTCTAGTCAGTTTTGAATATTCTCCAGTAATGAATCTGGCAGCTCTTTTTTGGATTTGTTCTAGTTTATCAATGTTTTTTTTGGTGGATGGGTCCCATACAGAAGATGCATATTCTAGTACAGGTCTCACCAAAGTGAGATAGCATTTTAGTTTTATATCTTAATTACATTTGTAAAGGTTTCTTTTTATAAAGCCTAAGGTTTTGATTGATTTTTTAATAACTTCATTGACATGGGGATTCCATGATAATTTCTCATTTATTATGACTCCTAAGTATTTTGCATCTTTAGTTTGGGTTAGTTCCTTTCCATGAATGAAATATTTTGAATTTATTTGTTTCTTTTTCTTTGTTACTCTTAACAGTTGACACTTTTCTGGGTGGAAACTCATACTCCAGTTAGTTTCCCATTTGATCAATTCATCTAGGTCTTTTTGTAAAATTTTGCTATCTTGTTCTGATTTAATTGTTCTATAGATTATACAATCATCAGCAAATAACCTAACTTTTGTTCCTGTTGAGATGTTGTTGGGTAAATCATTTATATATATTAAAAAGAGTAAGGGACCTAGCACAGTTCCTTGTGGAACTCCTGAATTAACCTTTATTGCTGCAGATTTAGATCCATTAATTATTACAGTTTGCTCCCTGCCCAAAAGGAAGTCTTGGATCCAGTGATGTAAGGAACCTGAGATTCCAAAGTAGTTAAGTTTTTGAAGTAAACTAAGGTGGTGAACTTTGTCAAATGCTTTTGAGAAGTCAAGTAATATAGTACCTATTTGATCATTTTTGTCTAAGCCTTTTGATAGTTCATCTATTAAACCTATTAATTGTGTTTCACATGATCTGGTTTTTCTAAAGCCGTGTTGATGTGGGCATAGGGCATTATATTTGTCAAGGTGGTTAACTATTCTACTATATATTATGTGTTCTAGTAATTTACAGGTGATACTAGTAAGTGATACAGGCCTGTAATTACCAGGGTCTGATTTATCCCCTTTCTTAAAGAGTGGAGTTACGTTAGCTAATTTCCAATCCTGGGGCACTTTACCCTGGTTTAGAGAGGCTTGAAAGAGAACTACAAGGATTGGGACAGTTCATTGCTTAGTTCTTTTAATAACCCATGATGATACCCATGATTTTCGTCATGCATGATACTCGGTACAATATAAACAGCCTTAGCCTTTGTATACCCATCTCCGGATGTATGAATGGAATAATTAATTCCATTGACAGAGTTACTTTTGTTTTTAATGTCATCACATGAGATTGAGTACATCGACGATCCTATTTTTTAAAAATAATAATTTTAATTCCACTTGAGATGTCGTGATTACAAGCTGCAGAAATGAACGGCAAAAAAATATCTGCAAAAACATTAAAATAAAAAAAATAAAATTAAAAGAAATATCCAGCAGTAAGTATTAATAATAGTAATAATAATAATAATAATAATAATAACAACAATAATAATAATATATGTCTCAGATACCACTACTATTTAGAGCTGACTGTCATTAACACATTAACTATAGTTACCAATGTATAAGCGTAATTAATACAATGATTTTTAAAAGCATGACTGTGATAGTTGGAAGAAGCTTTGGATTTAAAAAAATAAATAGTAATAAGGAATCTAATCAGCACAGGTTCATAAGCTCTCCTCTCACCTGAATCGCCTGCCCTATTCCGCACCCCACAAATGGCACCCTGCAGAGCCATCAATCACTGAAGATGCATACGCCTTCCATGCCTTTGTTCACACAATAGGACTGACAGGACCGGAACGACGGACAATACTCTAATGATCAACTCTACAATTTGCCGTTTCTTTTGCTGTGAAGTAGATGTCGCCCCCAGCTTCTTTTTTTCGTTGTGTGTCTGCATCTTCTGCATCTCCGTCCGCCGGGGCGTAAATATGAAAGGCAATTTTCTGAGCTAATCTTTTTGAATGTATTGGAAATGAAATGATTTGGGGTTTGGGGAAGGGGGGGGGGCTTGACAAAAGAATTGAGAAGAAGGGTGAGGGAGGTGGAGGAGTGAAGATTGTTTATTTTAACAACAGGTGTCAGGTGGAAACGGTGGTGGGGGTGGGGGGAGGCGGGCATGGCTCCGAGGGTTGGGTATCAACATGTAAGATGTGTCTTAAGCTTAGCAAGATTGGGGCTGATCATTGACTTAAAGACCACTGTCTGGGATTCGGCGCACGTCATCTTGTTTAATGTCATCGATTTAAGTCGATTTATATATATAGTCGTGTCGGGGACATTCATCTCTTCTTATTAAAATTGTAATGCCATCTTTGCAATAATTTTCCTATACAATGATGTCTCCATATGCGACTTACCGTATATTACAGACTATAAGACGCAACGAATTATAAGACGCACTTTAATTTTTAAGTAATTTAGAAAAAAAAACAGTTTAATTTGTTAATTTTAATTTCGAGTATAAGAAGCATGTGAATTTTTAGGCAATTTTTTAAAGAAAAGGGTGTCTTGTAGCAGTGCTTCTCAAAGTGGTGGTCCGCAGACCGGTGCCGGTCCGTGGGACATTCGATGCCGGTCCGCAGAAGTTACCAAGAAATTGCATTTCTCTACCTCGTCATTACAGGGAAAATAGTTCACCGGTCCCTGGTGCGATGGAAAAAATTCCCGCCGGTCCTCAATACTAAGAAGTTTGAGAAGCACTGTCTTATAGGATTGTGTTGGGTAGAAATACGGTTTTCAATTTCATTGTAAACGATTCCATATTCAAAAGGAATTAAGGATATCTGTCTTTGCGAAAGGTTCTGCCTTATGCTGTTGGTATAGCTTACGTTATGTGGCACATACACATCCATTCGACCATTGTGTCTGCAGATATTTGTAAAAAAAGAAGTAACCATTATCCTCCACCAACTTGCACACATTTTCAAAAAAATATTGATTCAGATTAATTTAGTAATTTTCCCGAGTCGCAGCCATGTACAGGAATTCGCTCACCATTGTAACACAGACCGCGACAGCATGCATGAGATTGTCCTTGGAAAGGAGCTTCAGATTACACAGTGATCTGCTCTTTGTCCCGCAGTTATTGCCCCTGCCAGCATGCGCATAACATCGCTCATCGCATGCGCCTGGTACTCGTAGCGCCGGAAGACAGACGATGGATCAAGCACACAATGAGGGCTGCTGACAAGGAGAAATAAGCCTGGCACATAAGACATACCCCCTTCTCTCCACGGGAAGCTGCAGGCGAATATTTTCTCTTTTAAAGGAATATCTAGATACCACCTCCCCCGCCCACTCGCCCCCTAACCCCACACACAGACTTTTTTTCTCTCCCTTTTTATCATTATTATTTTTTTATGGTAACAGTCTTGATTAAAATAAACAAGAGCTTACCTTGCTCAAAAGATCTGTTCTACACCTTTGGAACGGATTATTTGTAATAGGGGATACTATGTTTTCGCAATGTTGATGTCAAGCTAAATTTTAAAATGCTTTTTTTTAAAAAGGAAGTTATTTCGATATGCAGCCGTGGAGTGAATAGAAATTATGTAAAAATAACAAGGGGGGAGGGGAGGGGGGCTCCAAGCGGGGTGAGAATGATGAGGAACAAAGTCGACATCATGCGGTGACCGCACAATGCCAGGCGGGACAAGACACCCACGCCTGGTGCTAAAACCAACACTTAATAAACGCAATGTACCAGGGATAAGAAAAACACCTTTTTGATTTGAAATTGTGTTAGTAGGGAAGCGATGGATTATTTGTGAACTAACAGTGCATGCACACATAAAGGGTGTACATTAAAGGTGAAGGAAATTCTTTCATTGTGCCGCCTTATTTTGATACGGTTCTCGAATGCCTCAGAGGGTGTATTCCTTTACTTATTTTTCCCCACACAAATTCATAAGGCGAAAATAGGTTAAAGGGTAATGGACTGTGGATTGGGAGGAGGTTTGTACAAATTTGGGACAAGGGGGAAATTCCCGAATGCTTGTAAGCGACTTGCAACGCGCGGGATTCATTAAAAGCTAGAGACAACAGAAGTGAATTTCTCGTGAAGATATCTCACCCTAAAGCTCTCTTTAATCATTTGGCAATGGAAGGATGCAGCGGACCACCTGAAATAGTCAAAGAATGGTGGTATATGAAGGGCCATTTGAAACAATAGCAGAATATTGGGATACGACGGACGATCTGAAATAGTAACAGAATAGTTGGATATGAAGGACCATCTGAAATAGTCACAGAATGAATAAAACGCAATATTACGAAATAAAGTATAGTAGTATCGACCAAAATTAACACTGTATAAATAGTATGATCATCCAATGTTCTACTAAAGACCTTGCTTGTTCTTAGACATTTATTTAGTTCACGAAGATCAGGATGAGGACGTTATTAATCTCTTATTGCAAGTCTGAAACACCGACTCTCATACACATGACGTATACAAGCAATGTGACTAAGTCTGAAACACCGACTCTCATACACATGACGTATACAAGCAATGTGACTAAGTCTGAAACACCGACTCTCTTACACATGATGTATTCAACCAATGTGACTAAGTCTGAAACAAATACTCTCATACTCATACACATGATGTATACAACCAATGTGACTAAGTCGGAAACACCGACTCTCATACACATGATGTATACAACCAATGTGACTAAGTCGGAAACACCGACTCTCTTACACATGATGTATACCACTAATGTGACTAAGTCGTCTGGAAATTAGTACCAACAACCCACCTTGTCAGATATTAGTACCAACAACCCACCTTGTCAGAAATTAGTACCAACAACCCACCTTGTCAGATATAAGTACCAACAACCCACCTTGTCAGAAATTAGTACCAACAACCCACCTTGTCAGATATTAGTACCAACAACCCACCTTGTCAGAAATTAGTACCAACAACCCACCTTGTCAGATATTAGTACCAACAACCCACCTTGTCAGAAATTAGTACCAACAACCCACCTTGTCAGATATTAGTACCAACAACCCACCTTGTCAGAAATTAGTACCAACAACCCACCTTGTCAGATATTAGTACCAACAACCCACCTTGTCAGAAATTAGTACCAACAACCCACCTTGTCAGATATTAGTACCAACAACCTACCTTGTCAGATATTAGTACCAACAACCCACCTTGTCAGAAATTAGTACCAACAACCTACCTTGTCAGATATTAGTACCAACAACCCACCTTGTCAGATATTAGTACCAACAACCCACCTTGTCAGAAATTAGTACCAACAACCCACCTTGTCAGAAATTAGTACCAACAACCTACCTTGTCAGATATTGGTACCAACAACCCACCTTGTCAGAAATTAGTACCAACAACCTACGTTGTCAGAAAAGACACAATGTATTCATTTAATTATTTTTACCAAATCAAGTCATTATTTTATTTCAAGGGAAATAACATTGGACTACTCAAGCGTTTAGTTGAGGTCGTTTTGAGAGTTATTGCAGTTGATATAAATCTATAATCTGCTTTGTTACCTTCAACACCTTTTAGACAGTACAATGGATGGCTTGTTTCTTTTACCCAAAATGCTGAAAGCATTTAGTGATCATAGCTAAAACATCACAACGTTATAATCGCAATGGTAGCAACTCATATCAATTAGCTATTGAAAATATATTTCGACATGTAAATGACAACACTTCGTTGATTTATTTTTTTAATTATTTTTTTTGCTGTTACTGTAAATAAGAATTAAATAACCAAGATATATGTATATGATATGATCTGTTGTTTTTTTTAAGACGCTCCGACCAATGGGAGGTAACTGCGTTAAATCTATTTATCGTAAGAGCAGACGACTACTACACATTCAGTTGCGAGAAGAGGGCGCCAGTCAAGTATCTCCAGCCCGGCACAATACAAGAGCTTAACTCCCGCCGAGAATCTGGGGTGGTCATGTTACTACCGCCCAGTACGTGGTGTCGGTACGCCGAGTACACCGTACACTGTACACGGACACTGGTACAGAGGTGGAGGAAGGGGGATTAGGGTCGACACTCGTCCTGGTGAGACGCAAAAAAACAAAAAAGGGGGGGGGGTGGTGTAAAAAATTGACTGTCGCCTCCTCAGTCACCGATGCCACGAAATCCAGTCAGATTATACACCAGCTGGGATCCCGGGCCAGGGCAGTTTCACTAACCAGATTTACCGGTGTGTGGGGTGATGCTGTAGGAAAAGGGTTTCAGCGAATAGAATCAAACGTTGACTGTTGTCTGGGGTGTGAGCGCCACGTGCCTTAATACCTCGAGGCTAATGGAGGCATGATGGAAACTTCGGTTAGAGAAGATTGGCCTACTTGCAAGCATATTTGGGATTTAAAAACCAATATAAAGGAAGGAAAGTGATCCCGGATGATGGTATGAGGCAGTTATAAACATAGACACATTCGAGATGGAAGTGCATTTCCCAACTCCCCACAATTTTAAAAAAAAATAATAAACAAGCAATATACCCGCACTTTGTAGCCGGAGTGTGGTGACACTGTTCCCCAGTATTAGTTGCTGGTTATTACTTTTGTTTTTGTTTTGCCAAGTTATTTATCAGATTTATCTATTACCATACCAACCATTTTGATAATAGTACCCGTAAAAAGGGCAGCTGCTTTGTACCACTCAACTCAATTTAAGATGCGTACACGAAAATGTGTGCACCTTAATTTGACAATAAAAGATTTTTGAAAGCACGCCGCTCTTTATTGGAAAAAAATACCGCACCAAAATAAACTCGTTTGAATGTCCGCATGAAGCTGTTCAATATCGAAATGAGATTTAATATTTCTCTATTTGTCTCAACATTTTCTGATCTTTTAATTGATGACTTTCGGATAAAAGGGACAATCACAAAAAATATACTTAAACCATCTGCAGGTTAAAACGAACCGTCCTGCCAAATATGGTCCCCGTCCGTCATTTGGTTTTTCCGTGATTGTGGAACTTACAGTCGAAAAGTGAAACATACAAACATACAAAGATACAAACACCAACTGGGCTTTATATATTAGATTAAAAAATTACTTTCTTCAAAAGGCTACTTGTGGCTGGGAAACCGGCACTGGGCGACACTTTTTTCTTTATAAGTAAGGGCGGCTTTTTCACCTGGTGATAACAGAGCTAAGATAGCACTGGAGATTTCGTATATAGGTGATGACGCTATGATTTCTATTTAATAAGCCGTGAATTTTACTAGTTGACGTAGAACTGCCATAGTTTAGTGCCACCTCGGAATTTCCCCCGAACGGTTATCGTTAAGAAACCGTTACACAAAGCTCTGACCGATGAGCTTAAGTGTATATGGCTTGGCACTTTCATGGCTTTGGTCCACTTTGAGTCGTGTTTATCCCTTTCAGATTCGCGGCATTTGTTGGAGATACAAGGCACTCTTGAGTCGAGACTACTGCAATATCCAACCATCAAGTGGCCAGTCGCGCCCCACAATAAACGACTGGTGTCGACAATTACGCGCCGCTGACATAACAGTTGACAAGCTGACCAATGCTTCGTCCGCTGTTCCAATAACGACCCCGCGGTTTTTTTTTGTTTGTATTATGCGCGTCCAACAACTTCCCAGAAGCTCGAGTGCCGTTGTGTCAACAAATTAGGAACCGCAATGAAACCTCGAGCGGGTGAGGAGTCTGTTATTAGGCGAGGTTGAGATGGGGGAAATCTACCGCTGTGAAAAGGAATGGGGTGGAACGAGTTTATGGTCAAGTGGCCAGTGTCCACTTCAAGGCCTTTAATTAACTTGATCGTGGGACTGAAAGTTAAACAGGTCTTAAATACACGCCCCGATTGGCCCCGATAACCATCCCCGTCGTGACTTTGTTGTACGCTCAGGGAGTGTGTGTGGGGGGGGGTGGACAATCTGATTCATTTCATAGGTCAGTTGTGGAGAGGGAAGAAACGTCCGCGTATGTCCGGGGAGAGTGATACATGGGGCGTCATTCTGAACGTCACAAGTTTTATTACCCCCCGCCTTCCCGGTTCTCCTCAGGGGGGTCTCCAGGGAATCGTCTAACGCCTTGTCTTACAGGTGGTTCACGCAGTGAGACTGTAAGTAAGGGATGATGGGATAAAGCAGAGTCAACGCTGTAGGACGTGATGTGACAAGGTCAAAAGTGGTGGACGTGATGTGACAAAGTCAACAGTTGTGGACGTAATGTGACAAAGTCAACAGTGGTGGACATGATGTGACAAAGTCAACAGTAGTGGACGTGATGTGACAAAGTCAACAGTGGTGGATGAGATGTGACAAAGTCAACAGTGGTGGACGTGATGTGACAAAGTCAACG
Organism: Ampullaceana balthica; assembly: GCA_944989445.1. Lineage (NCBI taxonomy): Eukaryota > Metazoa > Mollusca > Gastropoda > Lymnaeidae > Ampullaceana > Ampullaceana balthica. The sequence continues at coordinate 1,297,947 of CALYLW010000101.1, forward strand.
GTGTTGGACGTGATGTCACAAAGTCAATGGTGTTGGACGTAATGTGACAAAGTCAACAGTGGTGGACGTGATGGGACAAAGTCAACAGTGGTGGATGAGATGTTACAAAGTCAACAGTGGTGGACGTGATTTGACAAAGTCAACAGTGGTGGACGTGATGTGACAAAGTCAACAGTGGTGGACGTGATGTGACAAAGTCAACAGTGGTCGACGTAGCAGGACAACGAGGGGTGTATTTGACAACGGATAGATGTTATTTTAATTACTATCATGGTAACGGTTAGAACATGAAACAAAGAGCATTTGGCGTGACATGGAACATCTTTCACGACACACAGAACATTTAACATGACACGTAGAACATTTAACATGACATGTAGAACATTTAACACGACACTTAGTACATTTCACATGACAATTGAACATTTAAGGTGACACACAAAATATTTAACATGACACACACAACATTTAACATGACACATAGAACATTTAACATGACACATAGATCATTTAGCATGACACATAGATCATTTAGCATGACACACATAACATTTAACCACGACACATATAACATTTACCTTGACACATAGAACATTTAACATCACACATAGAACATTTAACATGACAGATTGCATTATTGAAAACGACACATACAGAAGCAGCAATTTAGCTATCCGTGATTACTTTCACCAATAAATCTATCTAAATGTTTAGGACCACCGACTTGATTGGATTTAATTCTATATGTTAACGTCAGCGCACGAGATCCCAAATATGATCCCTTCGAGAATCCATGGGTTAAAATGTTACGGATACGTGGCTTTAGACATCTTCGTGACACTAGCCACAGAGCAGTAGGCTATTATACAAGTGAAAAGATATTAAAAAATTTTTAACGAAACACATCTTCTTCTCAATAACTATAATAATTAAAATTACATTTGAAGAGCCATTCTAAATAAAATGAAATTTCAATGAAAATTGAATTCAATAAAGCCTTTTTTATATTTTTTTTAAAAATTCACTAGAAGTGGCACTAATGAATATTTTCCCACTTGAACCAGCTTCATATCCACTTCCAACGCCGCCACTACCTCCACCATGATTGTTGACCTTTTCATTCAAGCGTAAATTGATTGTCACTTGGATACATAAATGACATTTCAAGTGAGAGATAAATGAGAATGTCTGCGTCATTCGTCTTACTATTAATAACCATTATTTATGAACTAGGTTGTGATGGGGCGCCGTGGAGCCTATGGTGCCCACTTTTTTAAGGGCGCCTTTTTTCAAAAGCCCAACTACATGTCCTTGTTTGATAAAAACGAAATATTCAACATCCTGCAATGTACACAACGTATTTTATAATAGGAGTTATAGGGCGCCTACGGCGCCAACTTTTTTTTGGGTCAAAATCCCAAGTAATTTATCCTTGTTCGATAAATACGAAATATTCCTGAAATGTGCTCAAAGTATTTTATAATTAACAATCCTCAAATCCTCTTTTTACATCGTTCCCTTTTCCAAAATTAAAATATGAGCTAAAACAATGACGGCATATAATATTTTTTTATGGCGAGAATCTTTAATTTATATTCATTTTGCGCACCTGCCGATGCTCACCTTGTATTAAAATATCAGATCAAACAATGACGTGATAGCGTTACACATTCAATGATCCAGTGAGTGACTTGGGCTATTATATTATATATATCTATATATATAAAAATCAAAGTATGTCTGTGTGTGTGTGTGCATGTCCTTTATAGCTGACTAAACCATTCATCCGATCGTCATGAAATTTTCGGAGACTGTTAAGTACCCGCCTGGAATGGTAACTGGCAACTTTTTTTTCTAAAGGTAACACTCATGGGGCACCGGGGGCCCATAATGTCATTTGTTGCTAATATGAGCTATATAAAAATTAGTTTAAGCGCTAGCTACTGTGTACATTGTTGGATCTTAACCAAACTTTGTATATGACAACTTGATAGCCAATATTAAAATACTATAGGGCACTGAACTCCTAATAATAATTCCTTTGGGGCTGGGGGCCAAAAAATTCCCATTTCTTAAACGTTTATGATTTTATTCACCATTCAGTTATTAACAATCTTGACAAATAATGACACATGTATCCATTATTATACAAATTGAAATGAACAGCTGTTTTGAACTTTATATCTTGCACTGAATGGGCCCTGGGGCCCTTAATGTATTTTTTGCTTCTATAAGCTATATAAAAATTAGTTTATGCGTTAGCTACTGAGTAAATGAATGAATCTTAACCAAAAACTGAATACAAAAACTTGGCAGCCCATATTAAAATACTATAGGGCACAGAACTTAAAATGTCCATTCCTTCGGGGCCGGGGGCCCCAAATGTATTTTCTTCGTATTTGTTTAAGATATTTTTCTACATTCAATTTTTCACGATCTTGAGGAATATATTTTTGAGGAAACTGTTTTAACATGAACAGGTTTTTGAAATTAAAATCTTTCAACAAAAGGGCCCAGGGGCCCCTAAATGTCATTTTTTCTTATATTAGATGTATAAAAATTAGTAGTAGCGTAAAATACTGAGAAAATTAATGTATCTTGACCCATTTTAGTATATAAAAACTGAAGGGTCTATATTTTATTACGATAGGGCACTGAACTCCTAATTTTCATTCCCAAGGGGCTGAGGGCCCAAAATGTCTTTTTTAGTAAATGTTTAATATTTTATCGTCCATTCAATTTTTAACAATATTGAGAAATATAAATAAATGTATGTATTTTGAAATTTATTCAAATGAACATATGTTTCGCACTTTATTTTTGCAATAATTGGGCCCTGGGGCCCTTGATGTCATTTTTTGCTTATACGAGCTTTATAAAAAAATTTGTTTATGCGTTAGCTACCGAGTAAATGATTGGATCTTAACCAAACTTTGTATACAAAAACTTGGTAGCCCATATTAAAATACTTAAGGTTTCTGAACTTTTTATGTCGATTTCTTCGGGGCCGGGCCCCAAATATCTATTTTCATATATGTTTAAGATATTTTTGCCATTCACTTTTGAACGATCTTGATAAATATATCCCTGATGAAACTGAATTAAAATGAAAAGGTTTTTGAAATTGACATTTGCACCGAATAAGCCCGGGCCCCCTTTATGTCGTTTTATTTTACTATATCTATATATATAAAAATCAAACTCTCTGTGTGTGTGTGTTTGCATGTCCTTTATAGCTGACTAAACCATTCACCCGATCGCCATGAAACTTTTCAAGACTGTTGAGTATGCTCCCGGGATGGTAACGGGCTACTTTTTTTCAAAATTTAACACTCATGGGGCGCCAGGGGCCCATAAGTCATGTTTTGCTTATACGAGCTATATAAAAATTAGTTTAAGCGTTAGCTACTGAGTAAATGAACAGATCTTAACAAAACTATTTACAAAAACTTGGTAGCCCATATTAAAAATACTATAGGGCACTTGACTCCATATGGCCACTTCCTCGGGGTTGGGGGCCCAAAATTCCTTTTTACTTAAAAGTTTAAGATTTTATTCCCCAATTCAATCATTAAAAAACTTTACAAATAATGGTAAATGTATCCATTATTATCCATATTGAAATGAACAGGTTTTTGACCTTTATATCCTGCCCTGAATGGGCCCTGTGGCCCTTAATGTCGTTTTTTGCTTATATGAGATATATAAAAATTAGTTTAAGCGTTAGCTACTGAGTAAATGAATAGATCTTAACAAAACTTTGCACACAAAAACTTGGTAGCACCATATTAAAATACTAAGGGGCAATGAACTTCTAATGTCAATATCTTCGGGGCCGGGGGCCCCTAATTCCTTTTTTCGAATATTTTTAAGATATGTTACCTATTTACTTTTTAAAGATCTTGAGAAACATATTCAAAATAAAACTGAATTAAAATGTACAGGTTTTTGAAATTGACCTCTTGCACCGAACGGGATGGGGGCCCCTTAATGTCATTTCCCCCCTATATTAGCTATATAAAACGTAGTTTAAGCGTTAGATAATGAGAAAATAACGGGATTTTGACCAAACTTAGTATATAAAAACTTATTAGCTTGTATTAATATAGTAATATAGGGCAGTGAACTCTTAATGTCCATTCCCTCGGAGCTGGGGGCCCTAAATGTCTTTTTACTGAAATTTAATAATTTTATTCCCTATTCAACTTTACACGATATTGAGGAATATAGCTTGAGTAAAATAGCAATAAAAAAACTAACTTATCACTAATTTTGGGGCTGGGGCACTTAATATCGTTTCTTCTTTTGTACACTATTTAATTATTAATTTATTTATCCGTTTGCTATGAAACTTGGAAGTTTTTTTCACACTTCCGCGAAGGTTTATGGCATTATTGTTTTTAAACATATCACTCATTGGTTTCTTTAAATTTATTCATTTTTACTGAGATCGTTGCAACGCACGACGGGTCTACTAGTATATATATATATATATAATTATTAGCAAGAATCAATTTCTTATTAAAGTATAGCAATCTTTTTTTTAAATTCGAGAGTAGTTGCTCCGTCATTCGAGTGCATGAGATGAGTATTATTAATGTTAACTACGTTCAGTATCGAACTTTAAGAGACCGTGAACGAGTTTATTCTGTTTAACACAAACATTTTCTTGTATCCTAAATAAATAAATACAGTTGTAGGTTACTGATTATATATAACATCTATATTAAAAAAATATGTATCTATTTAATGAAACGTCGACGCTGCTATAGTCTGATTAGGGTTACCTAGACTTAGCTGAGTATCTGGTTTCAAGTTGTTTTTATTTGTTTGTATCCCCCCCCCCTTTTTTTTTCCCCCACGTGCTGACCTCATCGTTGCAGTGAACTTTGTAATAGGTTAAGGAATTTGTTAAAGTCGGCAGTACCAGTCCTAGAAGTAGAATTGGAACACAATACGTTGCGGTGCCCAGATTTGGGTCATCACTTGGGACGTCGTCTTCAGTCTTCAGCTTACTCTCTCTCTCTCTCTCTCTCTCTCTCTCTCTCTCTCTCTCTCTCTCTCTCTCTCGGAACGCTGCTTTTTGACAGCAGCTAAGCTGCGCCATTTTGTATCAAACTTTCCACCCCTGTGATGCCCCGACCCAGGTGCCGCCGATGTCCCATGATGACACCTCCTTAATTCCCCACTCCCCCCCCCTTTCCCTGTTTATCCTGTTTCGACTCCGGCAGGTGGCTATTAAAGTTTTAGTTTACCCGATCGCCTGCCCAGTTTCCAGCACATAAAAACCACACACACACACACCACACAAGGGAAGTAACCGGGCCAATCAAAAAATACCCACACAACACCCACCCCACCGTGGCGGCGTTGGTGGATGGACTTACAATGGAGATGCCTATCTGGCAAGTAACTGGAGCTCCCCTGGTGATATTCCATAGTCGGGGCGCCCCATTTTCTTTCTTTTATACATCTCTCCGCTCTCCTCTTTTTACGACGATTTTTCTTTTAAATTATTTTTACTCCGGGACTTTTGATACTTCAGACAACTCCCTCTCCCACCCCGCCTCATAGTTTAATTTTTCCCGTGATGATTTTTGCGCGTGACAACTTCCGGGCCCCTACGCGCCATGACTCTCTGAAACATTTATGTTTGAAAAATTGGCTTTTGTTAGTTGCGTACAGAAGCCGTGGCCTTAACAAGCGCGATTGTCGTGTCCACTGTAAACCTGATGTTAGTTAGGTCAAATCTTCCAAAAAAACTCGGCTCCTCGTCAGTATTTCATAGTGGGAGTTGCTGGCCGGATGCATTCCTTTATATACTTGCTTGAATTCCAATAATTGTTCACAAATTGATATCATGGTATTTTTAGTCTTCCGGAAAATTATGTAGTCGATATAAATGTTTGACGAATACGACTACCAAAACAAGCACCGACTCCACATTCCTGCTGGAAATGATGAGCCGCTATCGTGTGTCAGCTGCCGGGGTCAGTGGCAATTTAAATGTCAAGGTCTGTCTAATTATCGTGATATACCATCACAGGTACGAACTCGAATCGCGAAGCTCACCTCGTCTTGCCCCAACTTACCTCGCCCTATTCCTTACATCCTCTCTCGCTACAAATTAGGAATTTGAATAAAAGAATGTACTACCACTACTAAAACACCAAACAGCCCTTTGTTGAGCCAACAGCGTGGTTTGGAATTTCTAGAGCCATGATCCCACAACCCAGAGCATCAATCAACTCTTAGTATTTTATATATCTCCCCTCCCCTCCCCTCTCTCTCTCTCTCTCTCTCTCTCTCTCTCTCTCTCTCTCTCTCTCTCTCTCTCTCTCTCTCTCGTCTCTTTAATATTGTCTACTTGTGGGGCTGAATTGTAGGGTTGAAAGCAGAAAGAATTTGAAACACTTTATCTTTGAGACATACGACCCTATAATTGTGACCTGCTCGGTAGTTTGGAAACACGTGACGCACCAGGAAATACCCACAATTTTGACTAGTATCACATAAAGAAAACATTTTTTTTTAAAAAATCACAAGATTCTTGTCAGAAACGCCATAGTATCAAAAATATAAAAAGGAATACATAAAAAAATAATTAAAAAACTCAGTAATGGTCATATTTAAAAAAATAATAGATGAAACTGTGGCACATATGGGACGCGGTGGTCGAGTGGCAAGCCCACTGGACTGTCGTACCAATTGTCACGGATTCGAATCCGTGTGAAGGCAAGGGGTTGTACCCGGAACCCACAATGCCGTGGCCTGTGAACGCTGCATCACTTGCGAACAGATCATCTGTCATGGTCTGTGGACGCAACTATCTACTGCATAGAAGGAGCGTCTGTATAGATAAGATAAGATAAGATAAGATAAGATAAGATAAGATAAGAGACAAATGTGTGAGATCATGGTTTTTTAGCCAATGAATAGTATATGTTTGATGGGGTATTTTTATGTGATGTGTTGTATGCTTTGTGTCATTGAGGGATATGTATATATGTATCGCTTGTGTTCCAAGTGTGTACTCTGTGTCTTATGTGATCTTTATCCATTGAGGGATGTGTATATATGTATCGCTTGTGTTCGAAGTGTGTACTTTGTGTCTTGGGTGATCTTTATCCACTGAGTGATGTGTATATATGTATCGCTTGTGTTCGAAGTGTGTACTTTGTGTCTTGGGTGATCTTTATCCACTGAGGGATGTGTATATATGTATCGCTTGTGTTCGAATTGTGTACTTTGTATCTCGGGTGATCTTTATCCATTGAGGGATGTGTATATATGTATCGCTTGTGTTCGAAGTGTGTACTTTGTGTCTTTGGTGATCTTTATCCACTGAGGGATGTGTATATATGTATCGCTTGTGTTCGAAGTGTGTACTTTGTGTCTTGGATGATCTTTATCCACTGAGGGATGTGTATATATGTATCGCTTGTGTTCGAAGTGTGTACTTTGTGTCTTGGATGATCTTTATCCACTGAGGGATGTGTATATATGTATCGCTTGTGTTCAAAGTGTGTACTTTGTGTCTTGGTTGATCTTTATCCACTGAGTGATGTGTTCATATGTATTGCATGTGCTTGAAGTGTGTACTTTGTGTCTAGTGAGTTCATGTGATAGAACAATAACAAAGTTATGGACTACCACATGAGTCACAAACTTTAAGAAACACCACGGACCCCCCTACCACACACACACACACACACACACCGAACACTGAAGCCTTCCAGACCTGTCACAGATAACTGTTATAACGTTTCATATGTTGAGACCTTCCAGCACGCTGACCTGTATAATTCACGTGGTTATTTTTGCGTCCCACGATAAGAAGACCCGGCCAGCTGGACCACACAAACCTGCGTATAATAAACATCAGAGATGTGACTTTCCTACACCGAGCGCACTTTATCTGCAAGTCAAGATCACAGAGCAAGTCATAATGGTTAGGTTAACGTTCCTCCACCCCTTCCCCCCTCCCCAAACCGTTTGACGGGACTACTCTAATAGCCCAAACTGCCGGGGGGGGGGAACAATCTCCAAGTCAATTGTGATTACTTGACTTTGAAAGAGTCGGGGGGGGGGTAGGACGAGTTTTAAGATCGCATACAAGTCGTACACGAATCACCCGGGGACACTATGGACCGGGGGATAATTGTGCTACGGTATTTTTGGTGCTTGGCTTTGGGGATAAGGCATCATATGGATGATTTCGAAGTGGTGTTGACAGTGTTGCATGAAGAAGTTGTTGATGGAGTTAGGCAGAGAAATGGTACTTTGGGGTCTATAAAGATATCGCAGACCGTATAGTGTTGAGAGTTTGATGAAAAGACTGCATAGAGAAGTTGTTAATAAATAGGATTGCACATTAAGTTGATGAGGTGGCTTAGAGAAGTTAATAGGGTGGAATAGAGACATTGTTGATAGGGTTGAGTATGAAGTTGATAGGGTTGCATAGAGAAGTTGATAGGGTTGCATGGAGAAGCTGATAGGGTTGCATGGAGAAGTTGATAGGGTTGCATGGAGAAGTTGATAGGGTCGCATGGAGAAGTTGATAGGGTTGCATAGAGAAGTTGATAGGGTTGCATGGAACAGTTGATGGGTTTGCATGGAGAAGTTGATAGGGTTGCATGGAGAAGTTGATAGGGTTGCATGGAGAAGTTGATAGGGTTGGATAGAGAAATTGATAGGGTTGGATAGAGAAGTTGATAGGGTTGCATAGAGAAGTTGTTGATAGGATGCCATAAATATATTTTTGATCAGAAGGCATTGAGAGGTTGCTCATTGGACAGCATATAGAGAAGTTGTTCATTGAGGTCCGTGAAGATGCTAATTGCAGAAATGCATTAAGTGATTGCTGATATGACTGCATACAGATGTTTCTCGTTGAGTTCCATGAAGAAGCTATTGATAGAAATGCATTTCTGACAGAGCTGCAGATGTTGATGATAATGGTGCATGTCATAGAGACGACGCCTGGTGTTATTAGTCAGGTTGTTGACTTGGTTTATTGGAAAGCTTTGATATTGTGTAGAGCAGAAAGGTTGTGATGTTCGTTTAAATATACTTTGGTTTTTAACACGCATTATATATGAAACAGGTCAAGTTTAAGTTTAAGTAGTTCTCAAGCAAATGAAAATCTTCAATAGTTTGAAAAGATTATTACCGTATATACTTGTTCTAAAGCCGACTTTTTTCCCCACAAAATCTAGGGGAAAATGTTGGGGGCTCGGCTTACGAGCGGGTCATGGGTGATTTCTGCATGTACATTGAATATCAATGTTGTCTTTACTAAAATGAAATATAAAAAAAAACATTTTCTTTTCGTTTTAATACAATAAAAAGCCATCTGGCGTATATGCTTAAAAAGTGACAGCCATCTTCTGTTATTCAAATCTCTTTGTTCTTCAACCTAAACAAAAGTAAACAATCATAATGACCGATTTAGCTTGTAGTTTTTTTTAATGGGTACCATTTAGTTTACGCTGTGCTTTTATTTTTTTTTGGGTCGGCTTACGAGAGGGTTTCACATTTTTGAATCTATTCTCTTCAAAATGAGGGGGGGGGTCGGCTCATGAACGTGGTGGTCGAGTGGCAGCGCGCTCGATTGGCGTACCGATGGTCACGGGTTCGAATCCATGTCAAGGCAAGGATTTGTTCCAGGGGCCTAGGGCATCCCTGAGTCACCCAGCTCCGAATGGGTACCTAACACTGGTTAGGCGGCTGGGTAATGCGTGGAACCCCCATAGCCATGGCCTGTGAACGCTGCATCACTTGCCAACAGATCATCTGTCATGGTCTGTGGACGCAATTATCTTCTGCATAGAAAGAGCGTCTGTATTGATACGATAAGATGAACGAACGGGCCATAGACGAGTATATACGGTAATTTCGAAAGAAACGCATCAGCTGCCATTTTACAACGCCGATGACTCAAACTCAAGTCTTGTTCCCTCGCTTAATTTGACTGCCTCTCGGACCATGTTTAACTTTAAGCCTTTAAGCACAAGGGTTTCGTGGAAAAAGAAGGCCCAGGGGGGGGGGTTGGGCACTTGGGTCAGAAGCCAATCCTGTTACAACTGATCCACCTCCCGGGGTTCCGTATCACACCCGGTATTAACCCTCGCGTTTTCTTAATTTAATGAACGGATCACTCAAAACAACATCTGTGTCACGGGTCATGTCCATTTGTACGTCTCAACATGTTTACAGAGACAGTGGCGCGATTCCATAGGCTTGATCATTTCTGTGACCCCAACGCGTCATAGGCCATTCGGTCATATCTATTTTTAGGCTCTTCGTTGTCAGTAAGGTCAAACTTTCTCAAACATGCCTAGCAACAGTGTGTTTAATAGTGTTATAGTGCTATCTGAAAACGATGTTCCAGGTGCTATTTTGGACAAAAAAGATATTTCTTCTCACTCAGTTTTGCAGCCGAAAAAAGTTATTAAAATGTCGAAGACTTAAAACTTTAATAAATAAGCCGTAACATAGTATTTTAAATTATTTAAAGATGAGTGTAAGCGTTCATATTCGTAACTACGGTAAACACTAGTCCTAGCGTAGTCAATTATTAACATATATGTATTTTAATATTGTTTTCCTTGGCCCTTGCCTTATAAAAATATATGCCTTTAGTAATAAACTTACACTAAGATTATGACTTTAATTATAATTACATCATATTATGAAAGGATAAACTTCATGGACGAACGAGCAACTAGAACTAGTTACTACTAACTTATTTATTACTAGAGCCAGAGCCTCACGCCTCAAGTCAGAGCAGATGCAGAGTCACTAATTCATTTACATAATTCATGCTCGCAAGGACGTTCCATTTCGCATAATATAATATTACATAATATAACCATCTATTGATATTTTAATTTAAATAAATAAGCCTAGGCCTAAGCATTTATTTAAGATGAGTGAAAGGATAAGCGGTCGTTCCGGCCGTCGCCACTAGTACTAGTCACTAGTGCTAAGAAACTTATATTTAATATAAATTGTTTTCGTTGGTTCATATAAATTATATATGCCTTAGTATTTATTAGTAATAAACTTACACTAAGATTATGATTTTAATTATAATTACATCATACGTTTTAGAAGTAAATAGTATTTGAATGTATAAAATTCTCGGACGAATGAGCGAATGAACTAAAAATAAAAAAGAATAGTCTGTATATTTACATATTAATATTAAATTCACTCTCGCAAGGAAGCTCTATTTCGCATTATTATGATATATCAAATAATATGACCTTATATTTTTCTTTAAAATTCTATAAAATCAAGCTTTTGAACAAGTTTTAAATAATTTCAATGAGTCATTCTCTCTAATAGTAATAGTTATGAATAAATATTCACTACTTGACCTTACGGCACTTCAGGTGGTGACCTAGTTATAGATCGAGTCTATTATTAGACTTCCGGTAAATTATGACCAAGCCTATTGAGTATGAGGCCGTGTCGTTTTATGGCGGAAATCTGTTTAAAGAAATATCGGGTTTATTCCGTTGTCATATTAATCAAATAACGGAGTGTTCGGTCAAGACTTATCGCAAAAGATATATGTTAACCGTTCGTTAATTTTATTTAGTCGAGTGGACTTGACAACAAAAAAAAGTTTACAAATCCCTTATACCATAATATTTTGCCAAAAAATTATACTTCTTTATTTACGTTGAAAATATTATTTTAAGAAAATCTTGGCTGAAAATAGTAGCATTACGTAATGAGATATGACATTTGATGGTCTTGAGAAAGAATAAGCCCTATACACCCACGCGGGGTTGGTACATATACTCATTTGGTGTTACTTTCAAAATTTTGTATGGTTTATTGATTTAATTTTAATCTAGGGACATAATCTCAAAACACTGGGAAAGTTTCACAATTTTAAATGGTCATCATTTAGAAGGTTAAAATTACGAGATAAACGACATAATATCCACAAAACAAACAAACAAAAAAAAACAAAAAAAAATTAAATTCAGAATTCAGAGAAATCGGCAACGAAAGTTGTATCAAAATCTGAGGTTCCAAAATGTCTGATCCCGAAGTTCGTGTTCCCAAAATCTGTAAATCCCACAATCTGTGGTCTCCTACCTGTGTTTTTTTTTATAAATCTTTAAAATACTAAAACCCGTGGCAGCAACATCTGCGATTCCCAGATTTTTTAATTATTTTTTTTAAAATGTAGTCCTAATACATATTTTCTCCTCAACTACTTCTATCACAACATTTATGGTCTTAAATCTTATTTTATCCCCAACTATATATCATCCAAGCTTCTATCGCCTCAGCTTATTTCAAACAAAATTTTGGTTTAACTCATCGAAGTCCTTCACGGCCCATTGTGTTACAGAAATTAAACGCTGGCGGGGCGTGAATGATGATGTCGGTTTCTTGTATAGCGCTACTTGTCCACTCTGGTCCAGCATGTTACGTGCGCTTTTAATCAAGCGCAATATTACAGATGAACCTGAAAAATACAAATTGTAAACAAATCACTATAGGGATAAAGTAAACTTTAGCATTAAAAAAAAATTAATTTAAAAAAGAAATTCTTTGTATTAACCAAACGTCGGAGTTCTCAAATACTCTCTGACTTTAATTCAAATCTAATTGCTCCTGGGTCTTGCCAGTCAGCATCTATTAAAGAATTACCCCCTTGTTGGGGGGGGGGCGAGCACAAGAGACACCAAAGAGTGAAACGTCATGTTCCATTGTGCTGGTTTCACTCCTTGGTGCTATCGAACGCTAGGGTTAGAAAGCAGTACAGTGTGGACTGTGTTGAGATTGAAGAAACATTTTTTAAATTTAAATTAAGAAATGAAAACAGGGTAGATAACAACAACTCACAAAACTTTCAGCTTTGAACCAAAAGACATTCGATCAGAAAAAGAAAAAAACAGAAGAAAAAAAAATAGAGTCAAACATCTCGGGGGTAGCATTACGTTCAAAAGTTTCAAAAATGTTAAACCCTGAATTAATTGTTGAATCTAAAGTTTCAAATAAAATACTATAGAATTGTGTTAAATTGCCCGGACATTTAAAATCAAAGCAACACTTAACATTGCGTTATTAACATAGTATTCAAACTCAGTTACCATCGTAACATTGTCCTTTAGACTCCAGCATGCTTCGTTCAATCACCGCCTACCATTTCGTACACACTTTAACATTTCAATAACACACAAACTAGCTGTCCCGTCCACACGACCACACACCCCATCCACACACACACACGCATGCACGCTCACCCACGCCCACACACATTGACACTCACACCACACACACAAGAACACAAAACAGGATATTGTGGACCATCCCTCCCTGGACCTGGGTACTTTCCTTTCATCCCCAACCACAGTACAGCATATCGGAAGCGCACGTACAAGCTCACTTCCGGTGATGTCACGCATCGTTTGGCTTGCTGCTATCGGTTGAATGTTTCCCATTTGCAACTCATTATCGCATGTTTACTTTCATCTCCATGCTTCTTTATTTCTGTTTGTTGGACTGTTTGTTTGTTGTTGTTTTTTTAATTCACAAGTACAAACCGGTACAAACTTTATAACTATTTCGACATTTGTTTTATATTGCATTGAAGGGGAAATCAAACGTATAAAGCTATTTTGTAAAGTGGATGTAAGAAGAGTTGAATGTCCTATAGTTGACATTATAATTTACTTATTATGGTTACAAGTTTTATAATGGTTAGAATAGTACGATGATTTTGATAAGAAAACTCACAGGATCATATATGAGGCTATTGCAAGAATAAAAAGAGTAGTATCAGTAACTAAACCTTTCTTTACCTGATTTAAACCAGCAATTAAATCAGATTAGACCAAATAAAATATTACAATTAATTATAGGCCGGATTGGCGAGGTAAGTTCATGAATAGTTTAACTATATCACGTGCAATTTTAAAATAATTCTTAAGCGCGGATCAGGATATTAGACATGGCTCAAAGGGATTATCTATGCATGAGCAGATTTGGGCAAGTACTAGGCAGTCTATATAAATCCTCAATTATTTAATTTTTCTAGTCATTTTTATCTCTAGATATAATACACCAAGTCAAGCTCAATACGTGCGCAAATAAGTATAACGAATGACCCTCGCTAGGGTAGACCAGTCACAGTTTATGTTTGGCCAGCCAGAGTGGTGCGGTGTGGGGGGGGTGGGGCAGGTAGTTAACCGCAGTGATCATGTCTCGAGACCAACAATGCACCGACGGTTACGACGCTCACTCGCGTTGTTCTGATTTCTTCGTGCTGTTGTTTGTGTTTGTTCTTTTCCCCTTGCTTTCCACTATCAATGATCAAGTCTTATGTAGTAGAAAAATAATGCTAAAACTAAAAGAGAGGGACCAACATTTTTAATAACTATAAATGGACACTCAAAGAGCAGGAAAATTATATACTTTACACATATACGTTTGAATACATGTCTAGTTTTCGTTGAATCCAAAATTTATTGACTTGAATTAAATTTATATATAATAATAAAATTAGTTATTTTGAGAGTATACCTTTGACGGACAAAATAACCTCGTAAATCTATCCAAAATTGTCTTTAGGGGAAAATTTCCATTTAAAAACTAAGTCATGATATTGTTTCCATGCAACAATTATTTAGCAATAAATATTCAATTGCTTTTCAATGGAGACTGTCTCTGCAGTGCATTTTCATATCCCGTCACTCGCAGTTACCCCACAGTTAACTGATCCCTTTTCGCGACACCAGCATGGTCTCAATGTCTCTCTATTAAAATGTGTTTTCTTCGACACCCATGGCCGATCGTATCTTTCACAGTTATCCTGAACTATTACGGCAGTTTACAATTTTCATGGTGTAATATGAGATTTTAGTGTTTCACTCCAACCGCGATACCATTCTTGAACTCGATACCCGATTCGTCATCTATGGTGACGCGGTGCAGATTTTACAACCTACCGATATTATCTCAGCTCCTGAATCAAACGTATGACACTGATACGGTGAGATCATAGACACGATGTGGTGATAAACCAAGTTAGTGTGTGTGTGTGTGTGTGTGTGTGTGTGTGTGTGTGTGTGTGTGTGTGTGTGTGTGTGTGTGTGTGTGTGTGTGTGTGTGTGTGTGTGTGTGTGTGTGTGTGTGTGTGTGTGTGTGTGTGTGTGATTTTGGTTGGGGGGGAGGTGGTTGGTGATGCTAAAAGTTGGAAGAAGTGATGTCATAAGCTCAAGTCGTCTGCTGGTTATTGAACAAGCGACGTGCCTGTTCCCATAAATCGTGGGGTGCAAGCGGAAAAAAATTCAAAGATTTACAACATGCCAAGTTTCACATGTTTAACCTGATTCAAAGCTTCATTCAATTTATCGGAATTATATTTTATTTGAACTGATCAGTTGGTGTTGTTTGATGTAATTTGTTTTATGCATTAACAAAATACATATAATGTAATCTATTTTATGTGATGGATCTTTGGGGTAGGGAGTAGAGCAGCTCCGGGCTGGATTCTTTCGACGCCTAGCTTCCGGAAAATAATGCTGAGTTGGACGCCCCAAACTTATTTATATAAGGAAAACAAAAACAAAAGAAAAAAAAACGAATATTAAACAACCCGTAAAAACAAAGTTTTTGGCTATAAATCCCTTATGTACGAGACATAACTAAAAGTATTGATTTTGTTCAATATAATACGCACCGCGCGACAAACATTTACAGACTGAACTTGACTGAACTCTCCTTGCTGTAAAACACGGGGATGTGGTCATCGGTGTCTCGTGTGAACTCCAGTGACACGTGGAGGTCAACTATAGCAGACGGCTACATAGAGATACATAGAGATAAACTAAAAGTTCAATTTTAATTACGGTACATTCGATCGATCTAAAATTTTGATACAATGCATTGTTAGGGGATACAAGTCTATGTGCAAAATTTCAGCTTTTGACTTTTGTTTTTCCACCCGACCGACCAAGACAGACAAGATGGTGAAGTTAATATAACGGATTTAAAAAGCTTTTTGTCTATTGTGGACCATACTCTTTGTACCTTCCCAACGCATCAGTTCTCGGGATAATTATGTATCATTCGTCTGAAGATGAATAAAAAAAATTCAAAAAGTTAGGAACGTACAAGTTAAAGGCAATAAAAATTTATGTAAAAATACTATATGTATGTAAGATAAAATGTATAACACTGCGCACGCACGGCATTTTGTCCTTACACATGCGTGGTAAGACAGGTTATCATCAGACTACTTCGTGCTGTAGAGACCAACTCTGCGAGTGTTTATTATTGAAGTTATGGCTTAAATGTGTTTAATGTATTCATAATTTCAAATGGGGATTGTGTGTATATGAATGAAATATTGACATTTTAAAAAAATTAATGGGTTACAAGAAAACAACTGTTTGAGAGATATAGTTTTGTTCAAATTAAACCTGCCTTCATGGTCAAAGTCCAATCAACCTTTTAGACCAGACTAAATCAATCTTTTAGACCAGACTAAATCAAGCTTTTAGACCAGACTAAATCAACCTTTTAGACCAGACTAAATCAACCTTTTAGACCAGACTAAATCAACCTTTTAGACCAGACTAAATCAACCTTTTAGACCAGACTAAATCAACCTTTTAGACCAGACTAAATCAACCTTTTAGACCAGACTAAATCAACCTTTTAGACCAGACTAAATCAACCTTTTAGACCAGACTAAATCAACCTTTTAGACCAGACTAAATCAACCTTTTAGACCAGACTAAATCAACCTTTTAGACCAGACTAAATCAACCTTTTAGACCAGACTAAATCAACCTTTTAGACAAGACTAAATCAACCTTTTAGACCAGACTAAATCAACCTTTTAGACCAGACTAAATCAACCTTTTAGAGCAGACTAAATCAACCTTTTAGACCAGACTAAATCAACCTTTTAGACAAGACTAAATCAACCTTTTAGACCAGACTAAATCAACCTTTTAGACCAGACTAAATCAACCTTTTAGACCAGACTAAATCAACCTTTTAGACCAGAATAAATCAACCTTTTAGACCAGACTAAATCAACCTTTTAGACCAGACTAAATCAACCTTTTAGACCAGACTAAATCAAAAGCATTAACAAATGTTGCGAAACATTATTTTTTTATATAATAATTTTTCATCCCCTTTTTTTTTCAAAATTATTTTAATTTTTATTTTTAAATATTTTTTTATTGTGATTTTTAGAAACGACAGACAAGCAAATCGTATTCTTTGAGCAAAGGCTCGCTTTCCCTAGTGCCGAAAATAGCATATCGTTAAGTCCAACAATCTCTAGATACGATTCTCCCAGAGGCATTTAACTACCTATGCCATCATGCTTCAGGCATTTGGAGGCACGTTTAGGGACTCTGGTGGTGTACCTGATCTGGCTCCCGGACCGCTGTTTGAGGAACCTTGCATCTGGTCATCAAGAATTACATCCTAATATATTTTCTTATTTACAACTAGCAGACCCGTCGTGCGTTGCAACGATCTCAGTAAAAAGGAATACATGTAGATAAAAAAAAGGAATTACATTAAGGGTCACCGGGCCCATCAGTTTAACATGTGAAGTTAAAAATCTGTTCATTTCAATCAATTTCATAACAAATATATAAATATATTTATCTATATTTATCAATATCGTGTAAAATTGAATAGGGAATAAAATATTAAAAGTTAGTAAAAAACACTTTTAGAGCCCCCAGTCCCGAGGAAATGGAAATTAGCAGTTCAGTGCCCTATAGTAATTTAATTTAGGCTCTTAAGTTTTTATATACCGAGTTTGGTCAAAATTCAGTTATGTTCTCATTATCTAACACTTAAACTAATTTTTATATAGCTAATATAATGAAAAAATACATTAAGGGGCCCCCGGGCCCATTCGGTTCAAGATGTACATTATGAAAACCTGTTCATTTAAAGTCAGTTTCCTCATGGATATATTTCTCAAGATCGATAAAAACTGAGTGGGAAATAATTTATTAGAGTATACCAAAAAAAAGACATGTTGGGCCCCCGGCCCTGAACAATTGGACATTAGAAGTGCAGTGCCATTTGTTATTTTAATATGGGATACCAATTTTTTATATAAAAAGCTTGGTTAAGATCCAATCATTTACTCAGTAGCTAACGCATAAACTAATTTTATATAGCTCATATAAGCAAAAAACGACATTAAGGGCCCCAGGGCCCAAATAGTGCAAGATATCAATTTCAAAACACCTATTTATGTCAATCAATTTTATAGTGGATATATTTATCTATATTTCTCAAGATCTTTAATAATTGAATTGGGAATAAAATTGTAAACGTTTATGAAAAAAGACATTTTGGGCCACCAACCCCGAAGAAATGGTCATTAGGAAATTAGTGTCCAATAGCAATTCAATATCCGCTACCAAGTTGTTATATACAAAGTTTGATTAAGATCCATCAACTTACGCAATAGCTAACGCTCAAACTAATTTTTTTATAGCTCATATAAGAAAAAATCCCCATTATGGGCCCCGGCGCCCCATGAGTGTTAAATTTAAAAAAAAAGTTGCCTATTTCCATCCCGGGAGCGTACTCAAAAGTCTCCAAAATTTTCATGGCCATCGGATGAATGGTTTAGTCAGCTATAACAGGCATGCATACATACTTTGATTTTTATATATATACTAGTGTACACCCGTCAAAAATGACGGAAGTTTTCAGCTGAAATCTATTTATTTTATTTTTTTAAAAATGCACTTTTTAGGGCACCTATGGCACCGACCTTTTTCAAAAGCCCAACTAACTTGTCCTTGTTTGATAAATACGAAATATTGAACTTTCTGAAATGTACACAAAGTATTTTATAATAATCCTCAAATCCTCTTTTTACATTGATCCCTTTTCCAAAATTAAAATATGAGCGAAAACAATGACGCAATATTATTATTTTTTTACAGCGCATTTTTAATTTGCACACCTTTTGATGCATTGGTGCAGTAATTTGGTTTTCCCTGCTTTCTACAATTAGTAGCGTCAGGACAGACTGACTGACTTGCGTGACAATTGCAAATTATATAGTTTTATAGCAGATAGAATGTTATACTTTGAAACAAAAAAGACGTCCTTGCTAACCCGATGAGGAAACACGACATTACAAATGTTCGTCAGTCTTCATCCACTTTCAAGGCTAATTAAAAACATGTCTTCATTTTCTACCAGGAAATCTTCAACGTCACGTTTCGAGTGCAGACTGCTTGCATTTGAAATATTTTAACGATGACATTAGTTGACCACCAAAGACTTCTTGACGTAGTTAGACGCTAAAAATGTCAGACCGGTTTAAACATTATGCATATTACAGATATTAGCAAGCCAGCATAATCAAGAAATGAACTTGATCAGATTTGTTGTTGTTGTTAGTGAGTATTATATGTTTGTAAAATACATAAGATGACAAGGCAAGAACACTTCTCACACTGACCTTGCTTTAGCTGTATGTGTTGTCTCAAAGTACCTCGATTGGTAACCGATAAGTGTTAACCCATCAAACAGCGCAGCCTCAATCTTCATCTTATCAATACTGGATGAAGGGGATCACACAGTGTAAAATTTATTGTCTGGGATTTTTTTTATGTTATTTTTTATTTTTTTTTGTTCTTCTCCTATATTTAAGTTTTATAAAAATTAATTTGTATATATGTATGTGTATATATATATATATATATATATATATATATATATATATATATATATATATATATATTATATATATATATATATATATATATATATATATATATATATATATTATATATATATACATGTATGTATATTTTAAAAAAAATAATGTTCTTCTATTTTTATGTTGTTAAAGTTTTATTAATTGACTTTATCCTACATATTATTATGTCGAATCTTTATTAAATTGAAACATTTTCTTATCACAATATTTTGACAGATTACTTAAAGGATTACGCGACAGCCAGTGGCCAAGTCGTAAGCGAGCCGTGCACAATGTCTCATGAAAAGACAACTCTCTCTCTCTCTCTCTCTCCGTCAACAAACTAAAGGACATCAGTTTCCTAAAGTGGAAACTATTCCATTACCAAGCGGCACTTTGATGAAAGCAAAATGCTCCGTATCGAAAAGGGGGGGGGAGAAGGGAAACAGATCATGGCAATACACATGTGTTTTAAGAATGGGATTAGAGTTGGGGCAAGCAGAGAATCGTTAGCCGTCCTGGGCATTTGAATTTAGTTATGGAAGAAAAGAAAACTGTTTCGAAAGAATGCGTCCATGGAAACAATGGGCCGGGCAACGACCGTGAGAAATGCGCATTTTTACGTGAAATTTAACAGCAGGGTAGGCACGAAATATGGATCAGGCGAAAACCTGCTGCGGCAGACAAAGGATCACAATGTCTGTCAACACAAGGTGAATAACAGCACCTCTCGACGCCTTGTATTAAGATAATTTTGCTTTTCTATATTCAAATTCTAAAGTGTAATGATATGCTCAGGCAGAAACAAGTCGCTAATGAAGACTTGTCATCTTGGTAAGGAAATTAATGGATGCGGCTCCGCAACTAAAAATACATTAAGAAATCAAATTTATGGTTCCAACACTTAGGCTAACATTAAGGCCGGGGGGGGGGTCTTTAGGTGAGATGCATAACAAAAAGTTACTTTAAAAAGCATTAAAATTAAAACGTTTTCAAAATTCTCGTCGTTTGCAAATATGTTACGTGGCAGGGGAGTTTACAATGGCTACACGTGGATTAAAAGAGGATTAACGACTTGCAGATTAGCCAATGGGCGATACATACCAGATCTGGTCATGCGAGGGTTATATTAAAAAGGGACATTTTAATCTATTCACTTTTTAAAAACATCGCTACGAATGTTGACAATTGTGTTTTTTTTTGTTTTTTATAAAGTCTGACGAGATTTTTATTCCATCAAATAAAAAAAGAAGCAAACTTTATGAGATCAGAATAATGACAGTAAATACCACAACGAAAATACTTACCCACAAAAAAGTACAATTATTGAATATATTTCTACTTATTTACAAACAATGTCCCACATTGATAAAACTTAAATAAATGTGTGCAAATCAAGTTTGATGGAATAGGGTAAATGTGGGTGAGCTATCCATAAGAATGTAATTCTTATACATTCAAGGGCCAAATTCAGTCTTTGAGTGTTTACAGATGTCCACATATTGATGACCGCTGGTCAATACAGCCAAGTTATGTCATATCTGTGCGCCGAGATGATGTTGAGGACCGCTGGTCAAGACAGCCAACTTATGTCACATCTGTGCGCCGAGATGATGTTGAGGACCTCTGGTCAAGACAGCGAAGTTATACATGTCATATCTGTGCGACGTGATGATGGTGAGGACCGCTGGTCAAAACAGATAAGTTATGTCATATCTGTGCGTTGAGATGATGCTTTTGTCAAGAACATTTTGTGCCATTTTGGCAAAACTCTTTTCTTATTTTTCTTAATGAGACACTAATCACGTCACTATCGATCGCTTCTATTCTGTGAAGCACGAATTATTTCCTGCAGGTGGCCGTGTCTTTGTAATCGATACATGGCCCTAAACACCAACATCTTTCAGGGCATGAAGTTTGCGACTATTATATTACTATTTCAACACTTTGTGTGTGTGTGTATATGTGTGTGTGTGAATGAGTGTGTGTGTGTAGCCATTATGAAACGCGCAGTTTTAAATATGCGTATTGATTTTCGATTAATCATCAAAAGCCTTGCAGAAACGTTAGCGACAACTTGAATTTTCTTTAAAACACAATGTTGCAGTTTCCGATTGTCCACCCACTGATGCAAGAGCCTCGCTTTCGCCGTCAGTATCTAAATACAACGGAATTGTTTTGTTTCCCCTCTCCCTCGGCAGAATACTTTTGTCGTAGCTGTGGTTGCTGAAGTAGTTGCAGTGCTGTATTTGTTGCTGTCGTAGTTGTTGATAATGTTTCCGCATTCGTTGCTGTTCCTGCTGTTTATTTCTTATTTGCTATTTTAGTTTATTCTAATCCTTACTGCTGTAGATGAGTTTAATGTTTTCCACTGCATTGTCCACCTGTAATATTTTAGATCTAACGCTATTGTTGAAGTGTTTGTGGCAGCAGAAGTTCTTATCGCTGCAGTTGTCGTTGTTTCAGTATACGTATGACTATATATATATATATATATATATATATATATATATATATATATATATATATATATATATATATATTAATGTGCATGATTAGTGCTACTGTAGTCATTGCAGATACTCAGAAAGTTATGTTACACCCCAAACTTATTATATTAATGATGAAATTGAAGATTTCCAATACATTCCTTGAAAGTTAAACTCGTTTCTTCGAGTTATAGGTGATTTATTCAAATGTGTGTGGTCATTTTAAGTTAATAAATGAAAAAAGATCATTGATTTGACAACACAAAATACCAATAATTTGACAACACCAACAACCAATAATTTGACAACACAAACGACCAATAATTTGACAACTCCAACGACTAATAATTTGACAACTCTAACGACCAATAATTTGACAACTCTAACGACCAATAATTTGACAACACAAACGACCAATAATTTGACAACAATTTAGCAACAATGTGTCAACAGACCGTTACATAATGAACATTTCAACCACCAAAAACACGTGATTCGCATCAATCCTCTTTTAGTCCTCATACGACATGCTCTGTAATGTAACTACCAAGGGTTGGTCTTCCGCATCAAGTGCGCTGTACCTTCAACAGCTCACAAACCCTACACATAATCAAAAAGCCCCCCGCCCTCACCCTCCAACACCCGTAGTCAAAACCTGAAAATTTCACTGGACATAACAATGTGATGTTAAGGCGGTACCAAAGCCGGGCATGAATGCAGTAAATGATGCATTGTTAAAGTAATAGTTTAACGATAGGAACTCTGCGATCTTGAAGGGTTTCTCTCCCGGGAAAACTTGGTATTGTCAGGCGGGAAAATTTAGTCATGTGTTGAAATGAACGACGACATAAAAAGAATTCACTTGAATTAAAGGTTAAAGAAAAAATTCAGAATATTGCTCCAGTCAGCAATAGAAGCAGGGACAACCTTAAACCTAAGATAAATGAAGCAAATCCGCAGTTATTTTTAAATATCAACAGCATGTATGTTTTTTCAACGCATGTATTCTGAGAATTGAACTCGGCTCGGCAGTCACGTATCTTACCACAGGACCATCGTCTCAGATACTCGGAATGGCACAACACGGAATCAGGTCTTCACCAGTAGAGAGTTTTGTGGACGCCAGAAGCATACAGTTCAAGGTCGAAGTATAGGATAACAGACAAAAAAGCGTCAACTAGTTAAATTCTGTGAAGATATATCAATAATTCTTATTAGCTTTTATTTTTGCCATATTTTTAAAAAAAATTAAAAAAATCTAGCTGTAACTCTGGGTTACTTTCACCAAAAAATCACATATTTTGTCTATTACTATATGTCCATGACTAAGGTAGATTTGCTGTCAATGCACTATTCTGGTAACTTTCACAATAATCTCACATTTATTTATCATTACACGCATTGATACCAACCAAAAACGCTATGGATGAAATCCCACTCCTTTACAATAAATTTCATCAAATCAACAAACCTCTAGAACCGCTGTAATGGCATCCAAGCGCAACTCACGTGACAAAGAACTCAAGAGAGACGAAAAAACTATTCCTGTCTCAGGTTCCACCATCTTTTATTCTCTAATGGAGGCACTTCCGGTGGCCAGATTAATGGCAGCAGGAATATCTCTAGAATTGGATTATCAAAACACACCGAGTAATCAGAGCATGGAAAGACCGGGAGCGGGGCCCGTACATTATGGCCGTGAGTTGTCAAGATGTCGTCATCTATCACTTATTGACGTCATTACTGCTGTGGTCTGAGTAATGAAGACGTCTTGACGGCGGTTATGCGTGTACGTGAATTAGCTCCCATGGTCATTGACTTTTGGGGTTTTTAATGCAGTGTTTAACGCATGAAAACGTTCGTCCTGCATGCGTTTAAATTTAGCATGTCATTGCGTTAATGGTTATGTACCTTTGTTTAACGCACTACTCGATTTACCTCAATGTGTTTGTGTGTGTGTATGTATGTGTTTGTGTGTGTGTGAGTGTGTATGTGTGATTTTTTAAACACGAACTCTCTCGGGCTGTTTAACTTTATTGTAAATGTTTATTAAAAATTTAGTTGAACCATTCCAGAATTGAAGTAATTATAATAGTAACCTTTCAAGAAAGGTCTAAAATTTGTTTTAAAAATATGAGCCATTGTAGAGACAGATCTGAAACTCTGGTGCTAAAATTGTTCTGGACAATAAGACGAGTTCTTCAAGGCGATAGGAAATTAAATATTTAATATGGAGTACGGGGATTTCCTTCAATTTTTAAAAAAAATTCTTTGTTTCTTTCTCTAAGTTATTTGGTCTCATATGACGTAACTTGAGACGATATGGCTAAGCTATTGAACTGATTTGAATATTCAAATAAGAAGTTATTAAAACCTATCTCAGAATTTCTAATTGTAGTACACTTTTTTATGCTGCTATAAAGTAAACTTCTCTTCGAGGTAGCATATACTTGTGTTCGATAAACCATTAAGAAATAAGACAATACACCCTCCAATTTTCAGCAGTGGCGGAGGTCATTCGAAACCGCTGTAAGCCATAATTTCTTCGATCAATTAATGTAAACCTGTTGTCTTTCCACGTCATCGAGCTGCTCCACACTACAATTACTTCATTTCAGTTCGACAATGTCGTGAGCCTGCAATTGGAGTAATTACCGATATAGACGTCACTGTCACCTCTTTGTCCGTTTCCATTGGTTAGATCAGACGGCTACCTTTAGTTACGCGTATGCAGTTTACATAAGCAAAAATGATACTTTTTTTTATCTTCTAATCCTTTAACTATTCCTCCCCCCGTTTTTTATCCGACGGTATTTCGTCTGAAATCCCCTTCTTTTGGGACTCGGAACAAATTACTAATTTTCGGCACCTCGATAGGACTCCACCGTGCATACCTGGCTTTGTTGCCCAGGGGAAAATGAGCCCCAATAAAAAACGCTTTGTTTAAGGTCTTTGCTAAATCGGGTCACACTGGGTCTCCCCCGCCTTGTTCCGAGGCCCGTGGGATCAAAGCTACACGTCTAGGGAGATCCAAGGTATAGCTTCCCGCCGGTACCCGGCCTATCTCCCCGGAGCATCTCCTGCACTGGTGGGAGCACTCCCGACTCCAGATTGTTTAAGGATTACCTCCCGTACCAGTCTCTCCCAGGCCGTAAAAATTAGACAAAAAGAAATGGGGCGGGCTTGCGGTTTATAGATTCCAGTATATCGCTCAGGTAGATCAGAACTTGAGATCAGAAATGGTTGGGGTGTTGGAGAGGGTGGATGAGGGGATGAAACATGGGAGGGTATCCGAAACGGCAAAGCAAATGCACAGCGGTGACCATTATTCTACCGTCAGGGGCCAGGGGAACGGTCCCTTTGACGTGTTTCGGTTCGTTTTCAGTCGGTGGGAGTCCACGGAGATGGGGGGCTGAGATAAGCGTCCGGCGAGGGGGCATATTTCACTCTACAGTGGTATGGAAATGATAGGGTCCCGGGGTAACCTAATCGCACCTTGTGAAAATTAAACTGCAGACTCGGGGTTCCTGGCGGAACAAACGACACTGACAAAAATGACGGGGCGTTTTATATTCCAACTCCGGGTGTCTGGGATGGGTTTCCACCGCCTTCCGGGGGCGGGAGAGATGAACTTCAAGATGGTTTTATACCAAAAAGTCTCAACTTTAAGAATAATACTAACCATTTCTAAGCAACAACAAAACACTGGTGTGTTATTGTTAAGCCGGAGATAGTCCATTTTTAAAGAGGGAAATTTTATTCTTTTTATAATAATAAGACAAATTAAAGATTTTGAAATTCCCGATTTCAGATTATATTGCATATTTTAATTTTTCTTCTTCAAAAGTTCAAAAGAATTTTTTACACTTAAGTCCTGTAGACTAATAATTATTTAAAACACATTTGTATATCAAAGATTGTGTCGTCACTGTTAATTGTCAATATATGCCCTTCATCCAATGCCTTACCGTTTAACATACATTATATGCCCTCCATTAGGCCTCCATCCATTCCCTTACCATAGCATATAAATACGTGCCCTTCATTCAATGCCTTTTCCTCGTCATCATCACATATAAATATATATTGGGCACCGCAGGCACCACGGCGCCGCAGCATAAATATATATGCCCTTTTATTCAATTCATTATCTTCGTCAATATCCAAATATTCAAGTACACACACTTTCTCTCTTTTCTTATCAGTCTACTTCCTTCTAAAACTCACTAGCGTAGACCGACTTTACTCACATCCAATCTACCAAAAAGCTCTAGTTCATATTATTGCCATCAGCCCCATCTACTTCATATCATCACCGTCAACCCATTTACTTATACCCGTTACAGCCAGTTCCACGAATATGTTGACTTCGTGCTGTGCGCTGGACGTACCCGCGGAGACCGAGCCGACTGGAATATATTACCCGTGCACAGAGAATGTTACGATGCACTGCTCAGTAGATGGAGAAGGTTGTTAAGGTACTGGCCGGAAATGATAAGAGCGTAAATTTACCCCGTAGAGAATAATATGTTGGAATCAACGCCGAAAACGGATCCGGTTCATACTATCCTGTTGATATCCACACCACTAGTGATGTAGAAAACACCCCTCGCTATCGGCCCATCCAGTTCTCATCCAGACCGAAACCCATCTAGAAAAAAACCCTTGCTATCGGCCTATCCAGTTCACATCCACACCAAAGGCCAGCTAGAAAACACCCCTCGCTATCGGCCCATCGGCCCATCCAGTTCACATCCTTCGAGAGGAACTGGCAGACAGTGACAGACACCCTAGCCGGTTCCGGTCCACTACTATCACCTCATTGTCTCGCCGTGGCGGTATTTTGTTATTGTTTTCTGCGACCTTTGAGCTCTACATTTTACGACAACCAACAAAAGCCCGCCCCACCCCCGTACACGCCCTCCCTTAGCAAGGGTGTAAAATTTATGGACGCTTCAAAAAAAGTAAATTATTTATTATTTTGAAAAAGAGACTGGAGAAAAAGAAGGGGGGAAAAAAAAAGTTCCGACCAAACTGAGTGTTTGTTGTGAGAAGGTCCTAAGGGGAGGCGACCACGGGTACATTACATCCCCGTAGTTTGACTATGTTGGAAATTATAGGCTGCCACCCCTGTTTGTGTACAGCGTTAGCCTCAAAGGCCCCCTCCTCCCTTTTTTTTTCTAAATTGGTCGATGGTAAAACAGTACGGGGAGAAGTGATTGGAGGGACGGAGGTTCTCATACAAATTTTATGAATGTCTGCCGTTGGGAACTCAGAAAACAAATACATGCTAAAAATATCATAACAAAAGAAAGCTTTCAGGTTTGAATTGACTGCGACATGTGTAATCGAATTGAAGCGATATAAAATTAGTTTTATTTTAAAGGAGATATGTTAAAATGAATATAAAAAAACATTTGACATTAACATCCTCGTTATAAAAGTCATTTATTTGGAGAAAAAACAATGTTATAACTTGTTAGGGTACTGACCCACAAATCATGAACAGTTCCTCATAGGTCAACACACCGCAATATTTCTATGCACCAATCTATATTTCAGAGATATTCTCAGCAGAAATGAACTGTAAAATTCATTAAAGATGGAAATATTTATATGTGTATATATATATTATATGTATATGTCAATTTACACACTTCCATCTATAAGTAACAGGCATGGGTGCCTGTGGATGGGGGAGGCATGGGGGATTGGGGAGGCATGGGTGTTTGGGGATTGGGGAGGCATGGGAGTTTGGGGATGGGGGAGGCATGGGTGTTTGGGGATGGGGGAGGCATGGGTGCTTGGGGATGGCGGAGGCATGGGTGTTTGGGGATGGGGGAGGCATGGGTGTTTGGGGATGGGGGAGACATGGGTGTTTGGGGATGGGGAGACATGGGTGTTTGGGGATGGGGGAGGCATGGGTGTTTGGGGATGGGGAGACATGGGGTGATTGGGGATGGGGGAGGCATGGGTGTTTGGGGATGGGGAGACATGGGGTGATTGGGAATGGGGGAGGCATGGGTGTTTGGGGATGGGGAGACATGGGGTGATTGGGGATGGGGGAGGCATGGGTGTTTGGGGATGGGGAGACATGGGGTGATTGGGGATGGGGGAGGCATGGGTGTTTGGGGATGGGGAGACATGGGGTGATTGGGGATGGGGAGGCATGGGTGTTTGGGGATGGGGTGATTGGGGATGGGGGAGGCACAGGTGTTTGGGGATGGGGAGACATGGGGTGATTGGGGATGGGGGAGGCATGGGGTGATTGGGGTTGGGGGAGGCATGGGTGTTTGGGGATGGGGAGACATGGGTTGATTGGGGGTGGGGAGACATGGGGTGATTGGGGTTGGGGGAGGCATGGGTGTTTGGGGTTGGGGAGACATGGGGTGATTGGGGATGGGGGAGGCATGGGTGTTTGGGGATGGGGAGACATGGGGTGATTGGGGATGGGGGAGGCATGGGGTGATTGGGGTTGGGAGAGGCATGGGTGTTTGGGGATGGGGAGACATGGGGTCTTTGGGGATTGGGGAGGCACGGGTGTTTGGGGATGGGGAGGCATGGGGTGATTGGGGATGGGGGAGGCATGGGGTGAATAGGTTTGGGGGGGGCATGGGTGTTTGGGGATGGGGAGACATGGGGTGTTTGGGGATTGGGGAGGCACGGGTGTTTGGGGATGGGGAGACATGGGGTGATTGGGGATGGGGGAGGCATGGGGTGATTGGGGTTGGGGGAGGCATGGGTGTTTGGGGATGGGGAGACATGGGGTTTTTGGGGATTGGGGAGGCATGGGTGTTTGGGGATGGGGGAGGCATGGGTGTTTGGGGATGGGGGAGGCATTGGTGATTGGGGATGGGGAGGCATTGGTGATTGGGGATGGGGGAGGCATTGGTGATTGGGGATGGGGGAGGCATTGGTGATTGGTGATTGGGGATGGGGGAGGCATTGGTGATTGGTGATTGGGGTTGGGGAGTCTTGTTGTTCCAGTGGCAACCTGACAAAGGGGAAAAGCTTGAATTTAGAAGAAAACGTCGCTGAATACGACAAAACCGCGTGGTTCAATAAATGTCCCGCTAAAGACCGCAGAGACAAAAGTTGAGGCCAGCCACTGCTTCACCACCACCGTGGCACAGCTGCGAGTAGTGCAGTGGTGCCGCAGCGCTAACTCGGACAAGCTGTTACAGATTCTTCACGGGGACCTCGCATTAAAAAAAAAGTTTAATTGATGGATTTCAGATGGATTCAGATGGCTTTTACCCCCTTGATAAACAATGGTGAGTTTAGTGGTGGAGCAGCTGAAATGTCTTAAGTGTGTGTGTCAGGTGGAAGGAGAAAAAGAACAACCAACGACCACCCCCCCAAAAAAAACAACAACATTTTAATCGTAATCCGCATCAGCTGTGACACCAGACTATTATAGTCAATAGTAGGGCTGTACCAGATTTCGGCTCCGGCTCCGGCGAATCCAGAATCCGGCCATTTTTACAAATCCGGCTCCCGCTTCGGCTCCGGGAGAATTTGACTTCAAAAATCCGGACAAATCCGGCTGCCCGGTAGAGCTATAAAATATATATACATATAATAGCTCCGGATTATTCGGTATCCAGAATCCGGCCATTTTTACAAATCTGGCTCCCGCTTTGGCTCCGGTCGAATTTCACTTTATACATCCGGCTAATTCCGGTTCCGGCCGGATTTTAAAAACAATTTGAGTCCTGCACACCCCTTAGTCAATAGTTGCTTTTTTCAGAATTCAATCTTTTGCACCCACATACCTACCATACATAGAGATTCGATGAAAGTATTAAGAGATGGAGTTTTTTGTTGTTGTTGTTTTTTTTGGTGGTTTTATTTCCTTATGAAACATTCCTCCCCCTCTCCTTCCCTTTTCTTTTCAAACAACAACTATAACTGTTATTTCTTGATTAGGTTCTGTTCTAAGGAAAAAATTATTTAAACATACAAATGATATCTCGACTCTGACCACTTGCGTACTTGCTTTTGTGAAATGATTAAAAGAGAGGAATAAAATATTTTTATTTAAATAAAGAAATAAAAATAGAACTTAAAAAAATAATGATATAAGTACAAATGCAATGAAACGCCGCATTCCTTTATCAGTAGAAATAAATAGAATTTGTTTAAATTAAATACACGTGTTTTATATACCTACCAACCTACAGAGAGTGGCCAAGATCAACATTGTTTTTGTAAGTTACTTTTACCCATTCCACCTCAAGTCTCCTGATAACAAACAACAGAAACACACTAATGCAAATAACACACCAGACATTATTCATACCAAATTCACCAAATATACTTGTTACTGGAAAGCATTGAAACAAATCTGATGTAGTGTAAATGTTTGGAACTTCCCGTATCAGCATCATCACATCCTTCTGCAGGCATTCTTCTGCGTCGTGTATACCCTTGCTTGAGAACCCGTGATCTAGATCTAGCTCACCCCATAATGATAAATTTTTATTTCAAATTTTCTCTAATCGCCACTGCTAAATGTTGTTCAAGATTCAGAGTGGAGACAAGGATAAAGTGATGGCTAGCAACGCCCGGGATACACGAAGATACACTCATCTGTGCGTGTTCAAGTTCAGTTGAATTCAACGCACAATTACAAAATCTTTTGATCGGTTTAACTTAACGGTGCAAAGTTGCGTGTCATAATTTGCACTAAATACCCCAAGCCTTAGCCTATCAGTGAACATATCAAAACGTAAAGCATTTAAGAGCACTTTTACCGGTTGAACAATCTTTCAATCACTTTTATATAGTTCAAACTGCCCTACACTTTGCGTCACAGTTAACGTTATTGAAAATTCTGTTCATTCATGGTTTTCAACTGTGTCCGCAGTTTTTGTCGATAGTTATGCCCGTCACGTTTGTGCAACACATGCGTTTATTATAGAATGTACAACGCCATTTTGTGTCAGCCCTAGTAAAGTAACTACAGAATTATTTTTTTTCTATCTATAAAAGCTGATCGTTTGCAAATGGGATTTCTTGTCCGCCTGCAAATGTTTGAAACCAGAGACGACTTAAGTTCTGACCATAAGTTTGAGAAATTATAGCAACGGCTATTTGGAAAGAACTTAACGGACAATGTTCTCTCTAAGGTTCAATGGTCCATGTGCAAACTCGTGTGAAAAGTTGCAGAGCACCTATTTTTGTGAAACATTTTACAACACATCGTATGATCCTAATCAATTTGGACAGTGTGGTAATTCTAAAATGCTGCGCATGTCAGTCTGATATTTGCGCGGCGGCGCAGCTTGCAGGTAACATTGAACACAAATAAAGTGTTCTTCTTTTAGTTAGATGCAAAGCACCACAAGCTGAGAGTTAAATAGTTCACACATTTGTATGCAGATTTTTTCAAATTTATTTTATAAATTGGCCTGCATTCATCACTGGGAGGTAGGTTTTAGTTTCATCTTGAATATTTTGCAGCATTAATAACAACTCACTAGCCGGATGACGATAAAAATATATTGAAACCATATATAGTATATGCTTAACATTGGTCATGGTTTTGAAAAGCTTTTTGCATTTCTTATTTATATAGTATACTATATTTAGATTTCGTATAGGCATCATGCATCAATTCAAATATAGTTATTTGATCGGAAATAGTCAAATACTTAAACATATCTGACCGATATGCTCTAGTAATGTAGCCCCATGCAAATTTAGCGATGTCACTACTTCGTCTGATAGAAGGTGGTCTCCCTGTCAAAAATGTCCACGACCAAGGGCCTCAACAGCATTAAGATTGTCACACGGTTTAAGAAAACGCTTGCGTGCCAACGCTGCGAGCAGGCGAGCACCGGGTCCAGCCACTTGGTTCCTGCTGCGTGTGAGTGACACACTGTTACAACATGGCCATTTCATGTCAAGGGCTTTACAGGTCTGCTTTCTTTAATTTGGAATTAATGGAATTATTTCTGGTAATTATTCGAGACATTCAAGCATAATTTTTTTTTAAATGGTTATTTTTAAAGTTTCATTATGAAAATAAATTCAATACAGAAATAAGCAACACACAACCTTTTGTCCCCCTTGCTTTCCCTCCAAAACACAACAAAAAGCATAATAAAAATACGTTTTTCAAAAAAGGATGCATGCCCTTCTAAGTATATTTTCTATGAAGAGTTTTATGAAGACGAAGAGAGGCCAACAAGCGTCTAGTGACAATATCAAACGTCATTATTGTACTAAATAAGAAGACTGTACTATTATACAATATAAAAAAACGATATTTTTAAATAAATAACAGAACCTCTTAGCAGTATTATCTGTAAAAAAAATATTAAGAAACGCACTAACTAAAGGTCTTATTCTTTTCTTATTTTTAATTTATGCATAAATTGGTACGATAAAGTCATTTACAGCCACAGTTAGATAAGTTAAATGTTCTTGTGGGTTTTCTTCGGTTGAAAGTCAAAACTAAGTCTGATACATGAGATAATATCCCACAATTCGACCAGAATATCCAATGGGTCAAGGAAATGATACACACGGTAAGCGATGCCAGGACGACATAAGTGGACATAGAACTGGCCATGTGGGTAACGATAGAGCTATACATTATCAGTAGATTTTTGGGGCGTATATGTCACGACCAAAACCAAAATCCGCAAAGTCAAGTTCTGGACTTTCCAATCGACAACTGCAAGATCTTATTTAATCAACACATCTAAAACGGTCAGGATCTTCGCTCCATTCCCCTTGCGAATGAGCTGGTCAATGGGGCATTTGCACTGGTCACTTCAGGTAGTTCAGACATTGGTCATGTTTAAGGCATTTAATAAATCTGGCCACACCGGATCTCCCCCACCTTGTTCCGGGGACAGTGGGATCAAAGCAACGTGTCGAAGAGATCAAAGTTATAGCTTCTCGCGGGGACCCGGGCTATTTCGTCCTTTTCCCGGCTGCACATGTGTGTTTGTTTTTTCGAAAATTTATACGGTGACTATCGCTGTTGAATGAATCAAACACTTCAGATTTTATCATCATATGTCCATGGCTTGTGTGACTAACCCACAACAACACATAAAGGTCTTTGGTAGAGAAGTGCGGTTGAAAGTTGCGTCTAAAGAAGAAAAAAAAATCCACTACATTATGCAGAAAGACAGAAAATTCCTAACGGCCGTAAGGATATGAAGGAAACTTGCGTAGACCTTTTTTTTACAAAAAACTTAAGTTCTTGTGTCAGTCAGACTTTTAAAACCACTGAGGCAAAGATAGGAAAGTTCGCAGGGAATTCAACAATAGGCCACATTTTATTTCTTTAAACGAAAATATTTTTGTAATTACTTTGTGGGTGATGGTGCCCAACGACATGAGGTCGTTACAAGGGCCCGATGGGAGGCAACTCTCTCCATGTGTGCCAGGACCAGGGGAGACAATTATTGCATCACAATATTGATGATTTCTGAGTGCGGTGGCGCCACGGGCGTCAAATGGAGTGTGCACGATTTGTGATTAACGATTACACATTTTTTTATGTCTTTCATTTCTCTCTACAACTAGTCGTATTTCCACCGGGAAGCAAGAAATGATGTATAGTTTATACAAGAATTCTGTTGTTCCCTATCATTTCCTCACCCCCCACCCCCCACCTGAAAATGGCCCTTTTCGTATTAAGAGTGGTGACCAGATGTACAAGATCCTAATCTTTTTCTTCTCTGGATACAACGATTGTTACGACATTTTGTCTACCCACGGGTATTCATTGCACGCTTTGAAGAAAGTACTGCTGCTGTTACTTATTCGCAATTGCTGTTTTTGAAACTGACCAATTTGATAGTGCAAATTTGTATAACATGCCATATTAAACATATCACAAAAAACTCTGCTCTCTCTACCCCCCCCCCTTTTAATCTTCATTAGTCTCCTGCCTTTAGACTAACTAAAATGTTTAATTTACTACCTGATCATCATTTGACCCACACATGTGATCCTAACAGATGTTTAATATTTGATCAGTTGCGTATTAAATCACAGCAAAATTGTAGGTCGCGTAGACTCTCTTCTGTGGAACATGAAAGTGTTCACATGTGTGTGATATAGCGCAACCAGTGTGAGGGGAAAGGAAAAGGACAGAGAGGAGAGTGAACGTTTGAGAATCAGACAACCAAAAATAGAGGAAAAATTAAGGGGGGGGGCGGGAGGAAGGGAGAAGCAGAGAGGGGGAGAAGGAGAGAGAAAGTGGGTGGGGAGAATACAGGAAGAGAGAGAATAATGGGGAATATTGGAACACGTTAGGCAGTGAGTGAGGAAGGGGAACGATTGAGAGAAAGAGGGGGTTGAAGATAAAAGAGGAAGGTTGCTAGCGAGCGAGAGGAGAGATATAATGAAAACCGTAACAAGTTGCTGATACATTAGCATCGGGCGTTCATGAATGGAAATGACATGCCTCGATCTTTAAAATAATATGACGAATATTCTGACGCATATATACTTTTTATAATACGTGGAGAGGATGAAGATTTGAAGGCTGTAGATCGATATATTCCCCTGACCTCCTGCATTGGAAGTGTTCCGAGAATAGTATAAATAATAGCCTACTTCTGAGAGATTTGAATAATTAGCTCACTCAGTAGATAGATATTCATTTTGACAGTGCACAATGATTAACATGTCGATCCAGTCAGAGAATTATTCTTAAAAGTTTTTCTCATCTAATTAAATCAGATAAAATACCGATTAATATTGTTCTGCAGACTATCAACAAATTACAAAACACTCAGACAGACTATAGCAGACTATTTGTGAAATGGGGGAAACGCTTGTGGCAAGTGTATGCACTGTATATGTTAGGTAACGCTAATGATGCAGTATTTTTTCAATGAGATCAGTTAAGCATACTGCCTTTTAAATTGACCTTAAATTAGTGGTCTTTCACGAAAGTTACTTTAGAGTCACATACTGATTTGTGACCGTTTTTAATTCCATAAAGACTTTTTAATCACAGCAATGATAATAGGATGTTACTGATCAACTTTTGCTTGCTACTGAACGGTGAAAATTTTTGTACACGTAAGTCAATGAAAATGGTAAGGACATGAGGAAGTAAACAACTCGAGTTACCGTTATAAGCCCTGCTTCGTCCTAACAAAAAGCCGAATCATATGTTCAAAGCTGGGGACTGGCCCCTGGCTGCCCTGCGGTCCTAATAAAATAGCCCCGCCTTCCAGACTACCAGTGTAATTAAATTAAAAGCCCAATGTCAATTAGAGGTCACCAATTATCTGGTATCGCTCCGCGGGGAATCGGTTGATGTTGAACACCCCGTTTATCTCGCGAGACCTGACTATCACAACGAGACCTGAGTATCACAACGAGACCTAACTATCTGGCAGTTCATTTGCATGGTTCAACCTGAACTTCATCTTTAAAGCTGCTTGTGAGGTATTGGACCAGTTGCGTGTATGATGCGCTAAGAAAAAGAAAAAAAGAGTATGAAAGAAGCTTCACAACTAATGACTTGTCAATAACATTGAACAGCTGGAACATTTCAGCTATTGAAACCTATTGCCAAATTAAGTGAATGGTTTGAAACAAGCACAAAAATAACTTTTAAAACACAAAAACACGATATTTCTTTTGAATAAACGGTGCAGGACTTTGCCATTTGTTCGTCAAGCTTACAAGCTCATAAAAAAATATTTTTTATTTTTTTCTGCAAGCAAATAACGTGGAAAAAAAAACGATGCGCTTTTCATACGTCTTAAATAAAACTCGACAAATTAACGTTAAAAAGTCTCTCAATGAGTTCTAAGTGTCAAACAGTGTGTTCCACGTGGAGACATGGAGCGGCAATGGAGCGCTTATGGTCATATAACTTTGTTTTTAAAGTATAATGATTTTTGTGCTAGTCACAAACACGCACATGCACGCACTCACCCACATACACACACGCATGCGCAAACACATGTAATGAAAATTTTAAGAAATTACTGAAGGACTCATGCTGATAATTTTTTTTTAATTTAAATAGAAGAAAAGCAGTTATTGTGGTCTCCCCTTCCATAGCCTAAAGGGAGCCGAGTTACTAGGGCGTCACGGCGCCCCTGTCATTCCCTGGTGATCAATTCATCCACAAATGTTGCGCTGATGGTGGGCGGCGAGTAATTGGTCCTGATGGCGCGGGGCGCGGTGCTTGTGTAAATCATGTGGTAACTTGCCATGCAGAGTTATCTTCGAAGATGGTAAGAGTAATGACTGTAGACAAGCTGTGAACAAAAGACATGGAAGTACCGCATATTCAATGGTCCCACGGGGGTAAGGCGACTCGATGGAGGAATATTCAAATCTGACATTTTACTGTGGTTTTGAGAGGTGTGGTAGAGCACTGGTCTCTTGGGCT
This sequence comes from Ampullaceana balthica, assembly GCA_944989445.1. Lineage (NCBI taxonomy): Eukaryota > Metazoa > Mollusca > Gastropoda > Lymnaeidae > Ampullaceana > Ampullaceana balthica. The sequence continues at coordinate 1,334,557 of CALYLW010000101.1, forward strand.
TGAACGTTCCATGAGTTGAATATTTGTGAAAGGGGCGGTACTGATATATAGTAGAGGTTCTAGAGTTTGTACTCTTCAAGAAAATGTGACTTTATATTGGGTAAACTTTTTAAATTTTTAATTCTTATTTTTTTTAAAGATTCTCTTAAATATTTTATTTTTTATTTTGTGGTGTGTGTAATAACGTAAGAGGGAATATAATCTAAAAAATTAGGCAACCAATTTCTTCCACGAGAATTAAAAAAAAATAATAATAATACTGAAAGGAAACAAAAACAACAACAAAAATATATGATTGAAACTGACAATTAATTAAGATCACCTCTCCATTGCTAAATTGTGTCTATACGTGCTGCAAGTTATTACTATGTATGATGACACATTTTCTGTCAAAACTAATTTTTTGTATTCTAAGCAGTGTTTATTTTGCAAGAGACTTTGTTCATGCGGAACTTTATTGTGAATGGGGAAACGTGTCAACCACACCAATCATTTTGAGATTCCCTGCATGAAGGTGTTGATAGTTCCATTCAAGTGAGTCATTACTTCTGGCTGTCTCAGAGGTTCATACCGTTAAGGCAGTGGCAGCAGCCAATAACCAAATGACAAATAACTTACGATATGGGTCTTAGCACTTCCGTTGCATCACGGGACAGTGGTGAATTAGAGAGAGTGTGAGTGAAATTTATGGGTAGCAGTTAGCGGCCCTTATGATAATCAGATCAGTATGGAAATTTGGGTGACGGGCCCCCCCCCCTGAACGCCTCGAATGCATATCTTCTGTCTGACGCCTTGACTTGTCACAATCTCATTTCAAGTATTGATTGTTATAAGGATTGTTTAAAGCTTAAAAAAAAACAAAAAAAAAGACAAAAAAACCGGGTAATTGCGAGGTTAAAATAACATGCCAATATGTGGTTTTTGTCTCCATTTTTTAAAAATAAATATAATTAATTAAAAGAAACAAGTAGAAAACAAAATTTTATGGTGATAGAAAACAGAAAAAAGAGATGTTGACATAATAAGCAGCAGAGTTTAAAGAATATACATTTCCATATATTTTGTAAACCGATGGCAAGTTGTCTTGTTGCGCGACAGCCACTTCCAAATATTGGTGGCTATTTTCAAAACATATAATTGTAAAATAATCCACTTAGGTTTGCAGTCAGTCAGTCAGGTGCCGACTTGAAAGAATATTGAAAATAAGCGTTTTCATTTTTTTTTAAATGTAGTGTTACCAGTTACCAGTTGTGCTACATGTAAGCATGCTGGAATTAATGCGCAGCGTAAAAATGTGGAGAAGTTAAGACGAAGAACCTTCAACAACATTCAAATTTACGTTTAAGGTTCTACTGCTGAAGCGAAAAGTTTACATTGAGTTCGTGGATAAGAGTCTCAAAAATGTGAAAGTAACTTTATCGCTCTCGGCTATTAAATAAATAAAAACATGATGAAAGAAATAAGAAGCGGTTGTAGAGACAAATACCATAAAAACAAAAGCTTTTTTAACATAGGTAGAAGAAGCGAGGCCAACTAATAAACTATGTTACTTTGGCCCTTGCATACACCCAGTGCTTCGTTGGACTATGAGGGGCCACGCGTGACGTGATAACACTTAGTCCTATTGTATTCCACTTGTCAACTCCTCGTCCTGTCTCCGGGCAGGAAACAGGACCAGGACGTTGTCCAAACCTCGATGACCGGAACACTTTCGGCAAACTGGACATTCGGGGACCATTAGTGTCTCCCACCAGCGTGAAATATGGTCTCTCCCGGGAGTCAACAATTACGGCCCACCGCCTGTGCGCATAAATTGATTGATGGCTCAACGCGTTGTGTTTACAGATCAAAGAAAAACTTTATTTATTTAGTGAATTTCCTTACCAGAAATTTTTTGTGTTCATTTCTATAGTGAAATTCCTTAAAATAACTTTCTTTATTTAATAAACAGAATTATAACAAAATATCATGAATTCTGGCTAACTTTGAGGTGCTGGTAAAAAAACTGCCATAGTATGAGAAGAATCAGACTTGCAAGAACTTAAACTACAAAGTCATTGTTAGAGAACTTACAACATTTAACTCATTACAAGTCATGTTGCTTATCCTGTGTCTTCATTTACAATTTGTGTAAAAATAAATTGTAAAATTTATGACCGTTTAAAAGTTAAGGCGATCTATCCCATTAAAACATGTTTATTTAAAAAAAATCTTTTTCAGTATTTCATAAAACTATTTTACATATTATATAACAGTAAAGACGTTTATAATTTTCTGAAAATTACAGTGAAAAAAGAAATAATTCCTCTACATGAATCTGAAAATTTACCATTGTAAAAAGATTGTGATTATATACCTTTATTGGAATGTATTTATTATGAATGTACCGTTCGTCAATGGATGTTCAATTTTAAGTCTTGAAAGACGTGTTACACTCTTGGTTCAATGTTCAAAAAATGTTTTGCTTTGGGTCGACCCCACAAGAAACTAAATGTCACCGAATATTCTTGCTACCCAGTGTGACACCAACTTTAACTCCAGCCGACTGGCCCCGTCCCTACTCCAGGCAAATTGCCTGACCACGAGTAATTACTCCTGTTTGATTGTCTTCCCCTGCTGAAGTACAATTTGCTACTCCTTACTCAAACGCGGTGAGAAATTATTCCTCTTGCCTCGAGCCGTATTTAAAGGGAGATAATTTCAGGTCTTAGTTTTTAAGACAAAGAAAGAATAGGCTCATGTTGGCTGTCATAAATATCCTGTAGATAAGAGAAAGAAAGAAAAACAATAAGAAATAAAACATTTAATAGAGACCAGATTGTTTCGTCATTGAATTTAGTTGTAAACATCCATGTTTTAAGGATAATTAAAAGCGCTGTATACAAGTTTTGTCATTTCATGGTCGAGGTTTATTAATAGGATATCCGGGTATTCAGTTTCAACAAATTAGTTAATTTGAAATCCAAATATCCAATAATACGTTTTTGGCTAATCACAAAAGATTTTTAAAAATTAATTCTACGTTAATTATTAATATGAGTCAGCTCAGGGTATTTGACTGAGAAAAAAAAACAAAAACAATTCTTGCTAATTTATTATCTTAAACTTCCAATAGTAATTTCTACCTCCAATTTTTTGGTGAAAAAATATAGTTTTACCAAATTTATCTAAAAATAGTAACTTTACGCAATGATGTATGACTTGTTTTCCGGTTTTGGAAAAAACAAACACTATTTTCTTTAAGACCTCTAATCGTAGAAACTATAAGTCATCTACATGTTTATTTGTTATCCCACAAATCGTTTGAGTCTCTAGTTTTCCATTTCAGAGCTGTATCGCTGTTCAACTCTGTATAATGACATAAGTAAGTGTGTAGCATTATGGCTAGATAGCAAAACTGTCTCTCCTAGAGGAGCGAACGACTTTTAAAGGATGGACAATCGACATGGTCCGAGAAGAGAACATTGATAACTTGATGACGGAGATTGAAGACAGACACGAAAGAAAAGTTTCAAATGAAAGTGAATATAAATGATCTTGTCAAATTATAATAACAGTGTTTTTCTTGAGGGCTCAGCCACCCAAGGAGAGAGAAATTCCCATATATGTCTTTATACATTTACGTTCATTAATTCAATCATAACTATATATACGGTAGCTCTAAGGTTGTTTGTGCCTTGCGTCAAATAAAGCTTTCGGCTCTTTGATTATTGAGCATCCCTAGATGATCTCGTGTACTTTAGATGTTTTTTTTTGGGGGGGTGGGGGGGTTGTTTCTGTAAATGGGTCAAGAGAACTTCGTAATCTTGAGAAAATCATAAACTACCGTGATACGATCGTTCTAAATTATCGCACAGCTTTTGTCACGTGACTATACCAGTAGCAAAGAAAAAAATAAATTAACTCAGGACCCCGTATCCTGTTACGTTACTATGAAGAAAAGCTCACATACCCCCCCCCCTTTCCACCTCTTTTACTACAATAACCAGATGTTTCCAATATTACCACACTACCCTCCTCTTACACACACAACTCACTAAGAGCCGTCTGCTCCCCCTCACAGCATGCGCCCATGGCCCGGGTTTTTTTAAAAAGTTTATTTGGTATTCTTCAAGTTTATGGCCCTCGATAAGGCATCGTCGGTGATCTTCCGAGATAAACCTTGACTGACGACAAATGAGCGACCAAGACTGGGCTCACACCCGTGTACCTATTAGAGGGAATCCTTCAACACCTGCACACATCATTAATTTCACAGTAAAGAATGGCACCGATAGTGGGACTTGCCTCCCCCCCCCTCCTCACACCACCTCCATTTTTATCACTTGAAAGCATCAGCTATTGACTATGAAGAAATGAAAAGGTGTGTGTGTGTGGGGGGGGGGCAGGGAAGGAGTTGTCGTTGAATCTTTATCATACCCACAATTCATTGCAGTTTCGGGTTTTCGTTTCGAAAATCTGAGAAAAAGGGGATCTAACACAAATTATTTTTCCTTTTGTAGGGATGTTCGTCGGAATTATACCGGAAGACTTTATCGGCGTTTGTCTTTGTTCAAATCGCTTCTCTCCTTGGCACTGCATCCCGCAGCTCAGCGGTTAATACATTAAACTCGGTTGCTGTATATTTATCGGTTTTATTCCCGAGCGACCCCCAAACATCTCTAAAAGATGTGCCGCCAACAACGAGGGCACGTGAATGTGCGGCTTTCAAGTCACGTGCCCCCCCTGTGACAACTTGAGACTTCGAAAGGGTGTCTCTAGCCACCCCGTCAACCAATCCTTGCGCCCCCCCTCCACAACAATGTCGGTGGAACCAGCTGCTTGTAACAGACAAATATCAAGTCGCATCAGTCAGAATTTTTTAAAGACCGATGACGTCATTTTATCATTATTTTTTTTTAAAGAAAGATCTTTTTTCACCGAATCTGAAACTTCAGGCTGTTGTTTTATGGTCTTCACCCTCCTTCCCTGAAAGAATAACTTATCTTCACAAATATTCGATTATTAATGATTTATGTTAATTTATCGAAGATTTAAAGATTCGTCTGACTTATTTTTAAATGCAATGAAACATGCACGTGACGTACCCCAGACGTGCCAAAACACTGGCGTTAAGAAAACTGATTTCACTTTATAATGAACAAATATTAATTATTACTTTTTTTTATTTTAATCGGAGTTGCAACCCAGCTCACGGTAATGCTATATAAAAGGGAGATAAGCCATAAATGTAGCCAAGATTTTGTATTGAAGGTAAATCAAAGATTTATTCCATTCTATTCTATATTCGATTTGTCAAATCATACTTTTACACCTTCTTTTACTCGCTTTTACACAACGCTTTTTCACCTAATCCGAGGAGAAGCGAACACCTAAGAAAATATGCATAACAGCAGATACAGCACCTCTGATATAGGAAATTCCAAGAACAAAAATTGAAGTATTGCGAGAGAACAGAACATCATACGTTACAATACATTCATGGAAATGGATTTTAATTTTCAATAAATCGGTGGGATTTTTTTTTCAATTGTTAATTCAAGTGGTTGCCGATCGGCTGCATATAAGATCAATTTGGAAGTATTCCCACACGACCGCTAAAATACTTTCGAAAGTAACATTTTTTCTAAACCACGACAATTCAGGACATGTTAGTAAAAAAACATAAAACCCCAAATGCTACCACTTACGTGTCACCCGCTCATAAAATGTAGTGATTATTTTTTTTGGACTGAATCACAAAAAACACGAATAATTTGTGCTTTTAAAAAAATAAAAATAGATCTTTCTAGAAATAATAACCCAAACAACGATCGTACGCTTAAATTTTAACGTATGTTTAAAATTTGTTGAAAAAAAAACCGCATTCCCTTTTATCATCACCCCGAGCGTTTCACAGAAAATTAAAAGCTAATCACCGACAATTAACTTGACTCGGCTTGTTTTTTTGTGTGGTTGTTTTTGTTTTGTTTTTGGAAACATCTCCTCAATAAAACCGTGTCACCGAACATAACCGCGAAGATTAGTGCGGTAAACACAAGATTCCGAAGCCGTTTGTCCCAGAGCTTAACCACTTAAAGGGGGTCTTGACATAAAACCACGAACGATCTATGTTTACGACGCAACAGTAATAAAATTGTCACCAACAACATTACCGCCCTATGGTTCCCGTCCACAGCTCCTTAACGCTCCGAGGGGCATGACGGCTGTCGTCGCTAACTTCCTCCCCACCCCCACCTTGCCTGAAATTTTTAAGCATCTTTTGGGTGAAAAGGATTTTTTTTTGTTTTGTTTATTGACCCTCAAAGATATTCATGTTTATTTCTTTATCTCATTTTTTATATTTATTTATAGGATGTGAAGTGGGATCGAAGCCAACATCAGTTCTAGTTAAAAAGTTAAAGAATTTTTCAAAGGGTCTAAATTATGCTTTAAATTAACACCCATTAAAGCACAATTATATATTATATATGAGTTGGTTTGAGAGAGTAAGTCCGCTCTCAAAATTATGTTAAAAAAGTAATTAGTTGATATTAATAACTGATTATAAATAATACAAAGATGATTTATAAATGGGAAAATATCGAAAATTCTAATCACTTCAAGTGTAATTTTTTTCTCTCGAATTATTATTTTTTTAATTTTTAAAACAATCTTTTCACCTTATATTATTTAACGTGTCTCCAACTGGGCACAGCATTGTAACCCGTGCTTTGAATTTCAGAAATACCGCCCAGCGAACTCGGTGGCATTCTCGTGGTGAAACTTGCGCATCCTATGAATGACGATATTGACCCGTTCCTTATTTTCGCGTCCCTTTTCATGTGACAATTTTGATGTCACACTTCACCTGAAGTCCCTAAGAAAAAAAAAGAGAGAGAATGTGGGGAAAAAAATGCCAGGAAACAACACGGGACCAGCAGGAACGCAGCGGGGTCGAAGTAGCGAGAAAACCATGGGTCTTGAACCGCTACGATTGTGACGTGGATGCGGGCGGCCAGGCAGAACTGTTGGAGGTGAAATACACTGTAGCCATACAACGAACGGGCTGTCATCTTCAGCGGGAGTTAAGACTGCCACGTACTTGCCAGATCCAGAGTTTCCATAATATAATCAGAATTATAAATTTATTATTGCAGCTGAAAGGTGGTGTGTTTTTTTAGGGGCATTACAGATGGGTTAGCAATAAGAAATCTGCAGTGAGTGTGTGTCTTCATTTAGATAACGGGACATGTTTTCATACCAACAAATGTTCGTACCTTATGTGCAAGTCTAGTATTTGATACATCAGATGGTGAAAGTATTTCGAAAATCTTTAATAAATAGGGCTTGTCATTTGTCCGACCGGGAACTAGGGTTGCCAGGTGGCTGTCTCAAAAATACCGGACACTAGTGTCGAATTTTGTCGATGGCACAATATTTAAATGTAAATTGTCCGGTATTGCTTCCATTTTTCCACTGGACAAATAACGATAATACCGGAAGGTACGGTATAAAACCGGACATCTGGCAACCCTACCGGGAACGTCATATCTCGTTACTTGATTTTTATAGTTTTATACAAAGATTTTGCAAAAAAATGTATATAAGTAAAATTAAGGTATTCAAAAATTGTAATTTAATAAAGTTACAAATTATGTTTTGTTTATGTTAAATCCGCTGAGCTGACTAAAAATTATCGAATAATTACACATATCTTTTAAGAAAACGCACAATACCCAAATAGTTCCCGTACATCTAAAATATGTCAAACTGAATACCACGGATATTTCTTTCAATAGATCTCCGGAATGACAAGGACAATGACAATGACAATGTATATGGTTCCGTTATATTGTGCATTTCTTTACTTGATATCGTGAGGTCTGTGGAATCTTACGGCCTGATGTGTAAACCTCCTTTCTGTAGAAAGTTGTGAAAGATAGTTGAAAAGTTTGGCATCATGCTTTGCTTACTAATTCATATAAATTGGATCTAAGATTCTGCTCAAGATTTTCTTGAACAAAAAGAGGAAGACGAATTTTTATTTTTTTTATTTTTTAAAATCTTATTTTAATAAATTGTTAAAATTTCTCAATAACAATATTGTTATGGGATTTTTAGGAAACTTACCTGGGTGGGTAAGACAATGCAAAACATTTTTAGGAAGGTGTACTAAATGGGTAGGACACTTTGAAAGATGGCTCGGACATAGCAACGAAAGGTTAGCATAGGACACTGAAAGGTTAATTGTCATGGTGAGGACCCCGGACCCCGTCAATGATGAGTAAGGCACTGACAGGACCGTCAGGACATGCCAAGAGCGGTCAGGACACCACGAGAGATAGTTTGAGGACGGCACATGCTTTTTGCTCCCATGCAGAGATACCCGCTCTACCGTGACCACGTCACTTCCCGTGAATCAGTCCCCTCTCACTGGCTAATCGGTCACGTGTCAAAGGAGACGATCGTAACAAAGTTGAAATAATATTGATCAGTTTTCATTTAAACTTTTTAATAAAAAAACTCAAACTTTATAAACAGGAATCTAATTTTTTTATGCAGTGTTCTCGCAATGTCTATGAGTCAGTCTATACAGTATGTCGTTTCTTGCACCTCAAAACGTCATGATCATTTCAAAATGTTAATATTTATATACCATGTTTATAAGCCTAACTAAATAAATATAAAAGTAACTATTCATTTCCCAACATTTTTGGTATGATAAAGCTGCAAGAAAGTTTTTGTCTTGGTCAAGTCCTACAAATTTATAGTACTTTATTAAAATTTTAATAGGGTATATTTTAATATAATATATGACGTAACTCAACAAAATACAATAGTATTTCTATTAGATTTCCGTTTCGTTATCACATGACATAGCCAATAATTAGGAAATGTACCTTTCCTCTAAAAAAAACACCCTAAGTTTATTGAAATGGATGAGTAAGATGGAAAGAAATACATAACGTAAGAAGTTTGTTTGCAATACTTTTGCTACTATAGATAACACCGATTAAATTCCATTTATTCAATATATATTTGAATTGTTTAAATGACCCTACACGAGTTTATTTCCTTTTTATATTGAAATATACATGTCATGGGGCATGTGGTGACGTACATAAAAATCGTGTAGGGATGGGAGAGAAATTAGCTCAGCTGCTTTTTCAATTTTATGTTTGGTTCAAACTAGAAGCTGGTTATTAATCTAGCAGCGTTGACCAATATCTCGGTGTTTATTTGGCTTTCTAGTTTTACATATACGTGTAAATACATCATAAGATTAATATCAAAGGAACCCATTTTTTCATCTGTGAATTTAACACCCCCCCCCCAGTAGTATTATTACTGTTTATATTTAAACTTAAAGAAAAGTAAAAGAAATTTATATCTTAAAAAGGTAATCATTTCATTCTTTCAAAACTTATAAAACCGCTGGTGCGCACGAAAATGCATAAATAAATTCACTCCTGTAAACAGTGCGTCACAGAGAAGTGCGCCCCGAAATGTCTCGCAACATCGCGGAAACATTATAGGAGTCCGCTCCTATTGAAACACTGAACGGAAGCACTCAGGAACGCTCATCAAAGAACTACAACTCTAACACATTTCTACAGGGTTAATGGACTTGTGTGTATTTTTAGTGTCTCTTCAATTCTGTTTTTATTTTTATTTGAAACTAAATGCACTGAAATCTACCCCCATCCGCAACAACCAAACCCTGCCATAAACCGTGTTGAAAATACTTCAAAATAATATTTTTTATCATCACAAACAAGTCAACTTGTCGTATTAAAAATTAAAATAAAAAAAACATCGCGTGAAATATAGGGATTATGTGGGATTTCAGCTGGCACACTTATATATTCATAACGAAGACGCAGGACTGCGCTTAATGACTTTAAGTCCTTAATACCTCGGTCTTAAAGAGTCGGCCATCCCATCAAGTCCATGTTTGTTCAGTTATTCACACTCGCAGGGCCGTCAGAATAGTGCCAGGCTTATCCCGCCATTCGAATGCTAGACTTAACATTGTTCAACCGTAAGGTCTGGGGCTTTTCTTCATCAGCCTCGTTCTGGTGGCACGCGTCCGCATTGGCGACACCGGTCATTATTGGAGGTATTTTCGTTTTATTATTATTTTAGTGGTCGCCAATACTTACAAACGAATTCTTTATGTATTATAAGTTACCCCCAGGCCTCATTCTTTAAATACTACAAACTAATGAAGCAGAAAATTCGTTCAAAAAAAAATATATTTTAAAAAAATACAAACACATGCGCCCCCCCCCCAACCTCTATACAAAGTTTGTTGTAGGGATTAGAGGCGACCATAACTTTACGCGAGGCCTTTGGCGAGTGTCATGTGTGGGGCTGAGAGGTGTGGTTGTAGGCGTTATACCCTGAAGAACTTCTTTTTGCGAAAGCTCTTCAGACACGCCTCCAGGGGCAGTAGACCAAACGGCCACACCTTACCCCTAGACCGAATGTGTTGGGATACACTTACTAATTCTGTAACTAAAATAGAGCAATTTACTAATTTCAAAACAATTTTTTTTTAGAAAACCATTCCATTGTTATATTATTTGTTTATGACTACTACTCTTATTTGATGGATCCTTCAAATAGATTATTTGGATTGGAATGACTTGTTTTTTAAAAACAATGCCCTGATACAATGGGGACAAACAATTTGGCTCTTTAGAATCACTGTAGTTAGCGATTTTTAAAAAAATTGATTGACATACACCTAAATCAAAACCAACATTTAAAAAAAAATATTGGAAACGTTAATTCCTGATTTTGAGGATGGTCCAAATGACTCGTTGTGGGAGGTCTGCCGGAAGAAAAGTCTAAGGAAATTCTTTCATCAGGCCATGATAACAAAACAAGAATTACTCCTCTGTAGGGTGAAATAAGTTCACTTCAAATGGACGCGTTATTATAAATTCCTCCATTCATTTCGTACACCTCAATGTCTTTGAAACAATTTCTGAAGTTCCTCATTAGAAACATGTTAAGTAGGACATTGCCAGCACAACGATATTTCTTACAACGCTAATATTTGTTTTCAATTTCTCTTAATTCATCTTGCTGTTTCTATTTTCCTGGGTTTGAAAAGAAACAACTATATCATAAAATTTGAAGAGGCTGGACTGTAGTTTTAAATACATAGCGACTCCTTCAAGACTGCCTCGTTATTTAAATGAGCTGGACTTGAAAAGGGAAGCTGCGTCTGCATGCCATTTGATACAAGGCCTCAATTAGCAGAACTTGTTGCAGGCGATGTGTTGGTGTCCCTTGCTTCTGGCACTGAGCAGCGCCACATCAGAGACGGTTTGTGTTTTCATTTCATAAGGTTAAAGCTGGTCTTTGAAATACTCAGTCGCAGCTGACAGGCCGGGGTGGATACATGTATCGTCCAATTATTATTCGCGGTGGAATCAAAGTTGTTTTTTTTTGTGTGTGTGGTAAACTTTCGTTTTTGTGGCGTTCTTAACCCGCGTGTTGCCACTCTGCAAACCAATCTCTCTATAGAAAAAAAAATAACAGCAACAAAACAACGATATTGCTAAAAAAAAACGCCACTGCTTTAATTTTTCAGGTTTTCATTTGCATAGAAATAGTGCCACCCGGAAAGTCAACCCTCTTTTCCGTCATTATGGATCTGACTATAAAAAAAAATCTTTTAAAAAAAAATTCACACGTTCACGTGTTGAATTGATGAGTTTACGTGTTGACTTGACTCTTTCAAGTGTTGATTTTGCAAGTTTTGGCTTGACGTGTGGACGATTTGACTTACCAGTTCGACTTGACCTTTTGATTTGATGTGTTGACTTTGGGTGTTGACCAGATGAGTTGACGTGTTTAATGTAAGTGTTCACGTGACGTGTTGTCTTGAAATTTTGACTCTCACACGTTTATTTCAGGATTGCTTGCTAACAACAATATTTTTTGGATTGCATTAAACTCTAATAATTAGAAACAAAGGACGAGGGTGTTTTTTAAATTTATTTTTTCTATTTAATTTAAAAAAAAATAATTAAAGTATGAAAAATAATTTACTTTATTTCGGTCCATTTTTATGGAGGAGAGAGTCATATCATTCTTCGCTTCTGTCTTCCAGCTACGTTACAGTTGAAGTTTCCTAACCCTCATGCTAAGTTTTCGACAAATACTTGCTTAAAAAGTACACAGCACAAAAAAAAACAAAATTTCAAGTATGTAAGTAAAAACAGAATCAGCCTGGGAGATAAAACCGTGCGAGATAAATTAATTTCCCTTCATTTCCTGGCCAATTGGGAGAATATCATGTTAAATTCAAGGCATAAGATTAACCATACAAAAAAAAACGGGTCCCGATAAAACTTTCACCCTACAAGGAAGAAATGGCCCCTTCTGTAAACACTCTTGTCAGGGGAGGATTTCAATTTCTCCCAAATTGCCTGGAAATTGGACAATCAGAGACCTGACATTGCCCGGTTGCGGCATTAACACGTAACTAAAAATTGTCCCAAATTTCTTGTCTCCCCCTGAATCTGCGCCGCATTGCCCAAAAAAATCAAAGTGGCCGGAGCCCTATGGTTTCTGGCCGAGTTTTCTTGTGTTTCGTTGGGGTACCGTCCACCAGAGGCGCGTCTGAGAAATAAAATGATCGATCGCTGGAGATAAGAAAAAATCGCGTTATTTGAATTTCGGAAGTTCTTGAAAATTTGATCAGAACAGGATTTTTTGTTGAATACATCCAATAAAAGCTGCGATATTACGTTCAAGAAAAGCCCTGAGGAAGATTTCTAAGACAAATTTTTAAAAAATAAATAAAAAAGGCTTACCTGTTGTCAACAGGCCCGTCAAATTTTTATAAATAGTGCATACAATTAAGTCGAAATGTTCATGTTTACTATTGCAGACAAATGTTCACCTTGATTAAAACTCAAGGATTTTTGTCCGTGCATGGAATATTGACTTAATTGATGTTAACAAGGACTCAAAGAACATACATCGAAAGCCCTTACCATTGTAAAAAAAAATATTTATATTCAAAAATGTTAGTTTTATTGTCTCTTGTTATTTGCTATGATCATTTATTAGCATTGGCGTAGATAGGGGTTTGTAGGGATTCGGGGCCAGGGGGCTTTGCCTCCTTTGGAGGCCCTGCATAAATGGCAGTTGCGTAATATTTAATGTAAAAAATAAATTTGGTCACTCCATTCGGGGCCCCCCTCAAGTGCGGCCCGGGAGATTTTCAAATTTGGACCCCCTCCCCTAGCTACGCCACTGTTTATTAGATATTTATCATATTATTTCCTGTCATGAATTTTAAGTAGTCAAATTTTGTTTCAATAATCCATGTCGATATATTAACCGTTTTCGTGACTCCGGCGCAGTGATTTTTTTTTAAAATTTGCGCCTTTGACGAAAATGGACTCCATTCTATTCTACTCAGAACGGAAGCACGAGACAAATTTGTTGCCATGGTAATTCAAGACCCCCAATTTAGGAAGCCGCTTCTTATGCTGGAAGCGAAGTGACGTCGGTGTTCCTCGAAACAACGCCATTCATGCAATAGACAAGTCATGCCAGCGGACTGCACCGGGCTTGAAACAAACCGGAAAGCCATAATGGGCCAGTCTCGCAGCTCTAGGCAATCCAAGGGAAAGTCTTTACGTGTCATTAAAATGTTTTTCTTGTGTTAATTGCCGAGATATCATCTTGAGGAAATTTCCAAATAATTCCTTTGTTGACCAGAGAACGGCGCAGTGTTTTTGTGTATTCTTTTTGCTCTTGTCTTTATACATTAATAGTAACTCAAAAAGATACTTGAGAAGAGTGAAGTAATTAAAGATACTAACATCATACAGGGTAACAGATATGTTTTGTCATAGCACACGCTTTCCGATTTAAATATCACTTTTCGACAGGGGTGAAAACCATGAAAGACAAACGAATGCGTAAAAAGCTTAAATTAATAAGTAAAAATTACTATTAAAGAAACAAAATGTAATTTGCTCTGGACTATTCACATGGTTGCTAACAGCAAGATAATATACATTTTAAAAAAATAAATATATATATTATTTAAAAACGTTCGCATCTCTTTTAAAATAGCATTGGATGAAACATTGCCTCGAGAGGACTCCGCACATGTTTTGTTCTCAAAAAGATTAATTAAAAAAATAAAATTAAAAAAATATATTGACTCGCCGATCAATCTCTGTTCCATATAAAATACAAGCGATGTCAGCGAGTAGTTAGTATCTCTTACCCGAACTCAAAGATCGAATTACATTTAACAGCAAGTATCGTGAAACGGACCGCTCGCCATGGACGGTTGGCTCCACCGCCGAACGACACCGTCATCACCACCACACCTGGCTTAGGGGATAACAAGACATCTCCTGATCCCACGGCTAATGAACATTTCGACAGTGTCAATTAGATGTCCATGACGCACGGCCTCCAAGATTGATAGAGGGGCTCGGATCTGTGGTTTCAACTGAACAAGTTGACCTCGATAATTCAGAACAGAAAACGTGCGTGGTGGACAGCTCAAACAGCTGGGGTTCGGGGTAAAAGATGTGGTGGGACAAGAGACTTTAAATGTGGAGCTTTTTTATAAACTGTTTAACCCACGGGACGAATTCTGTAGAGTCATTTCGTGTAGAGAAACATACAAATAACGTTTAGTTTAATTGAGTTCCATCTTATTTTTATGGTAATTCTATCTCATTAAAGACACTATATCTTGTTTGATTAAAGTCTTCCGACGAGGAAGATGGCGGATGAATCGACCTGTGGAATCCTCGGAGACGCCTCCGGGAGGCGGCCGAAAAACCGCGTTTCTTGTTCCGGTGATTCCCCGTGGAGTCGCCAATTAGGTCACGTGTCCTCGGGAGTCGTCAATCCCAATGTCTTGTGGCTCATGGAGCGAGACAATAAAACAGCAAAGTGGCAGCGCAGTGTGGGGCGGGAAATGATGACTCTAGGATCCCAGGGCGGCTGGACGTTTTAGTGTTTCTGTGGCGTAATTTGACGGAACTCGTGGCCGAGGTGAATACAGAATGTGTCCTGAACAGCAGGACCAAAAGGAAACTTTAAACCAATAGGAGATTTTATGAAGGTATCAGAAAGGGGGAAAAAAAGAATCATATATATAAATATAAGGGAATCATATATATAAATATAAGGGAATCATATATATAAATATAAGGGAATCATATATATAAATATAAGGGAATCATATATATAAATATAAGGGAATCATACATATAAATATAAGGGAATCATATATATAAATATAAGGGAATCATATATATAAATATAAGGGAATCATATATATAAATATAAGGGAATCATATATATAAATATAAGGAATCATATATATAAATATAAGGGAATCATATATATAAATATAAGGTTTATAACCTGGTAGACATGTTGGTATCTTTTGTTTAAAGAAACCTATAACACAAATAATCACTTAACAAGTCATGCAAACGATAAAAATATTTATTTTTTCATAAATCAACCAACACAACTTTTAGTAACGTTATAACATGGCATGCAATTTTTTATTTTATAAAATTCTCCATTTAATTTAGGACTGTTAGATAGTTTGTATTTATAACATTTTAAGAGCACGTTTATAATTTATTTTAGCTTGTATTTACGATACGTCACCGTGGGTTAATTGTAACTAATATGCCAAGATCTCTCTACTTTAACTGCCTTTATCGAGGACGCGGTGTATCTTGATTTACGGCATTAGCGAGGTACCTGGGTTCAGTGTTAAACGAGAATTTTTACAAACCCCTTCCAGGAAAACAAAATGGCGTGCAAGTTGGACAAAATGTCACCAAGCCTCTGATGTAGCCACCTCAGGCGAACAACACCCTCCGCCGCTTCTCTCGTCCAATTACTGTATTTTCTCTAGATCATTAAAAGAGACAACGGGTCTTTAGCAAGCTGTCAATAGTTGAATACAAGTTAATATAAATTAAAAATCTGAGGCAATGCGTTAGATCTTCATTGAGGCTCGCCTTTTATGTGTGTTTCAACTACAGAGACACATCTCGCCTCCAGTGTCAGTATGACATCACGTGGAAGAAATATACTTAAAAGCATGAAGCGGCCCCATTAGCAAAATAACTCAATCAAGCTCATGCCCCAATGCTCGGGAAAAAAATAGATTTCTCATAATTTTCATCGTATTGATCTGTTCCGAAGACTGCAGACCAAATTCAGAGCTCTGTTCCTACAACACAAACCGAAGATCACACGCGGAGCCTATAGCATTGTCGCGGACTAAATTCTTCTGAGACATTTTTGTTCAAGATCTATTTACAAATTATGTTATTTCGTCTCCGATAATGCATGTATATGACAGATAATTAAATAATATAACTTTAAAAAAACCTATTTTGAAAGGAACATTTTTCAATGGAGAGAAGAATGAGATTCATAGCGAGATAAGCTATTGAAATTTAAGTATGATATTTATTTTTAATTATTACTAATTACTAGTTATTAATTATAGTTAATTAGATGTTACTATTCATTTTAGTATATCTTTGATCTGTCACACGGACGCTTAGGCATTAAAATCTGCATTTGAATGTGCAATAATAATAATATAGGAAACCATGTATACGTTAAATTGTCAGTTTTTAATTTTTAACTAAGATTTGCTGGGATCGTGTGTTGTGTGTATTGTCTAATTCTAACCATCATCATTCATATCGCTCATAGGACTTATTCTTTTTAAATCCCTTATATAGGCCTTGTCATAATATGGCGGAGAGCTATTAATAGAAACATTGGGGCTATATTTATATTTTTTAAAGAAACAGATTTCATAAAAAATTAATAAAAGATACGAGTCAATATGTAAATGTAGGTATATTGAGAAGGCTGTATTTTGTCAGCTGTTTGTTAATTCTTCGTCAATTTAAGACAGCAAATTGGACTCAAAATTACAGTTATTAAATTAATGCATTTTTAGTTTATCTATATAAACTATATGTAGCGAACTCTAATGTTTACATTTTACGGGTTACTTGACTTCACGCCAGCCAGCGGTGAACACATCTCGTGTTTTAACCAGGTGATTTACACCAGGAGTTGAGTTAACGCGTTGACGCCACACGTCCATGTCAACACCCCCTCCCCCTTCCCACAGTTTTAAAGCCATGGGAGATAATTTCGGTTTCAGTCTGTAAATGTTTGTCGCGTTTGAAAATAATCAATACTTTTAGTTATGTCTCATATATAAGGGATTTATAGTCAAAAACTTTGTTTTTAAATCCCTTATATTAACTTCACCACCGTCTCTCTCTCTCTCTCTCTCACTCTCTCTCTCTCTCTCTTTCTCTCTCTCTCTCTCTCTCTCTCTCTCTCTCTCTCTCTCTCTCTGTCTGTCGTCATCTCATGGGCGGGCGGAAAAACAAAAGTCGAAAATGACCCACTTCCCGTGATCCGATCGAGCTGAAATTTGGCACACGGACCCGTCTAACCTAACAATGCATCGTGTCGAAATTTCAGATCGATCGAAAGTACCGTAATTAAATTAATGCATTTTTAGTTTATCCTTATATGAGGTATGTAATTCAAATTCACGGTTTGTTATTGTTTTTTTCCCACGTGAAATTTTGAGTTGACGCGTTGAGGCGACCCGTCGAAGCGCCGGGGCACTTTTTTTTACATTTTACGTGTCACGCTGAGCTCGGTCAAGCGAATCGGTGACCAGACTTTTCCCCTCTCACCCTCCCCAGGGTTATGAAGCAAACTTGAGTTAAGACAGATTCAGTCTGTAAATGTTTGAAAATAATCAATACTGTTAGTTATGTCTCATATATAAGGGATTTATAGTCAAAAACTTTGTTTTTACGGGTTTGTTTTATTACGAGGTTGTTTATTTAAATCCCTTATATTAACTTCACCGCCGTCACTCTCTCTCTGTCGTTCGTCGTCGGGCGGAAAAACAAATGTCAACAATGACCCACTTCCCGTGATGCCATCGAGCTGAAATTTGGCACATATACTTGTGTCACCTAACAATGCATCGTATCAAAATTTCAGATCGATCGAACGTACCTAAATTAAATTAATGCATTTTTAGTTTATCAATATAAAACTATATGTAGCACTTTACTTCACGCCAGCCAGCGTGAACACATCTCGTGCTTTAACCCGGTGGAATTGACTCAGTTTCAGGCTGTAAATGTTTGTCGTGTTGGAACATAATCAATACTTTAAGTTCTATCTCACATATAAGGGATTTATAGTAAAAAACTTTGTTTTTACGGGGTTGTTTTTATTTCTCAGGAAGGTTCATTAACTTTTTTTTTATCCAACGCAACCCTTTTTTCTCCCCACATGCAGTTCAAATGAAAATGAATGTTTAATTTGGAAGGCAGATATATCATTCATTCTCATGCCTCTAGTTATTTTGTTCCATTCACCGCCTCCACAATTCTCTTTTCAAAGTCCCACTTACTGGCACGTCGCCTGCAGCGCACAACGTAGGCTCAAGTGCGTTTAATAAACTAAAGACCCAATATTTCCGCAAAGTGCGTTCCCCCCGCCCCACGACAGATATTCCCCACTGCCTCCTTTTATTCATGTTTACAATGGAGTTAATTAAAGCATGCGGGTAAAACTTTGCGATGGCCGGTCTATCGAAGAAAAGAGGAACCATATTCCTAGAGAGTTTATTGAATTTTAATGACGTTCTCGGTGCGGGCGGACGTACGGCAAATGGTAAAAAAAATATTTTAAGTTGCCACTTTGTGTTTGCCCATTCTTCAACGCAATTTAATAAAAGCCCATAAACATTATAATAACCGTCAGTTGATGTATGTTTCTCTCTACCCCTCATATCCCCCCCCCAAAAAAAAACAAAGTTAAAACAACAACACCAAAAAAATTAAAAAATGAAACAAAACAAACACCGTAATGTGTGAAGCGTCGAAAGTAATAAAAAAAATGTAATGTTATCAATCACAATCTACTATGCCTACGCCCGGAGATCTATTTTTAATCTCATAACATTCAGTCCAACCAGAGAGAGTGCAGAGGGAAATGGTTTCTCTCTTGATTGGGCCACAGTGGTTCAGGCACAGGAAATGACGTTGTTGCGTTAAGAGGTTAAAAATAAATACGACCAATCTTTCTTCGCAAAAAAAAACACAAAAAAACAATAAATTAGATTTTTGAAATTTCATAAGCTGTTTTTTAACCGAAAAATAATATCGATTAAAAAAAATAATTCGTTTTCCAACGTCGTTCCTGTTATCTATCTTCGTCTTTATATTTTTCATTACATTAAATGCAAATTAGACGTAATAAATTTAAAGAAAAATATTTTCAAAGTATATAGATCTACGTGTTTATCACATTAAGTTGTATTTAGGTTTTAAAAAAAATAAAAACAATGTCTAAATGCTAAATGCAAGCCCAGAACAACAACAAAATTATAACTATAATTTAAAATGTTATGATTTGACATATGCCCTGAAATGTTTTAAAACAATTGTAATGTTTTCGTTAACAATAATTTTTTGGGTAATGGAAATACTTTATTTTTAAACGAACATTTCTCCAATCAGGCTTCAAAGTTTCACGTTTCGTAGATGTTATTCATTTTCTATCGAGTGACCCCACATAAATGACCAAAGCAGGACGGGCTTCATTTGTGACTGTTGGTAGGAGAGTGTCCTAATCTGACAAAACAAAAACAATGTGACTTTATTTAATTTATGGGCGGCGCCCCAACAATCCCAAACAGTCGTGATGTGGAAGTCTCGGCACGAATTTGAGAGCCCCTCGTCTTGTGTTAAATCCTGGCGTTTACGACGTGTCCAGCCTGTAATGTTGGTGATCGCCAGACCCGGGTGTAAAAGAGTAGTTAGCGTGAGTTTTATGATTTACTCGACTCGTTCGGGGCTCGGTGGTCGACGGGGAGACAAGGGGAAAGTACTTCCTCCGTCTGCGTGCCGGAGTTGCTGCCGCTGTACCGTAGTTCTCCCGGGCCACGCCATGCCCTGTGCGTCACAACACTTATCTACTTTAGCCACGGATTACCATTTCCTGGAGTCGGAATCAAAGCGCATCTGCCGCGAGAGTATTGGAGATGTGTGACCAGCGGACTTAAGTCTAAGAGTACGTTTTTATGAGAAAAAAACAACAACATACAGTCTATGCTACTCTATGAGGATGTACAAGTATTTGCTCAGTGTCCTTGTTGAGAGGTGTATATCTATAGTTACATACGTCATTAAAGAATCCTCCAACCAAATTATTTTAAGCGGTAAAAGATGGACTAATTAAACAGTGTGTACATTGTTATTGATCTACCTTTGTCCTCGGTTCACTGCCCACAAAAGAGAAAAAGCCGTTTTTGCATTCGAATTCACCAGATCGCTTTTTGATATCAATATTTTGATAATTTGTTAATATATCCTTCTACGTCAGCAGTAACTTATAAATCGAATAAATTCTTGATTAGAATAGCACAACCAGCTCTCGATTCTTGGGGAGGGGGGGGGTCAAGATGGAATATTTCATATTGTACACATTCCTTTACTCTGTAATACGTGTATATATTAACTGAATAGATTAAAATACTATTGCCCGATAGTAGCTTGAGAACCTCTGTTCAATTAACACTTCACGAACAGCATTTGATGATTTTTACCACATCACGCATGTGTGCATGGTTTGACCACCACTGTGCATATTTGCTCTTTGAATTCTCCCCCCCCCATTTTTTTTCTTTACCTGCAGCTTCCCCACAGCTTAAAAAAAATCTTTCAGATTCAAAGATACTGCTAAAAAATGAGCCTAAATGCATCCCTTTTTACATCTCATTCTACGCTTGGATACGTTTAGAATTAATAGAGTACATTAAATTCGAGCCAGCAGTAATTGTATTCGGGCATTGCTGAACCCAACATGATTTTCGTTTAATAAGTTGATGTCAATTTAAACGTGTTCTTCTTTCATTCAAGATCTTTCCCCTGCTCTGCTTGCGTTATACGTAAAAAGCGGGGATGCAGGATGGTACGTAAAAATACGAGCAGATAAAAGGAAATGGGTCGTGCTTCAGATCTGCAGATATCGGTTCAGCAATTACCATACAGGCTTTATGTTTAGGACTTGCGATTTGACCATGACATAGTTATGATTTCAGACTTTTAGTTGCTGAGATAAAAACGATAAAGACTTGTATGTTGTATACATTTATACCCATAATATACCCGTGAGTATGTGCATGTTATAATTGATTTTTAAGTGAGTAATAAGACTTTTGATCCGAGAAGACCTTGTTAAAAGAATTTCTCTCTACTCACTTTTCCATCTTGAGGATGTCTCTCTTGATAGGTGAAACATTTGATGTTCCTTTAAGTTTCATTCGGTCTCATTTGCGCACTATCCCGCCCCACACACACACACGATAACAATAAAAAATAAAACAATCTGCCTGAAAGTTAAAGAAATCTGTTTTGTTGAGTGGCGGGTCGGGTTCAGGTTGGGGAAACTCAGAGATGTTGTTTTGATCTTTTGCTCAGACAAATCACTTAATCGGGATGTTATAAGAGCTCGTAATTTAAAAGGTAGCAAATTTTAATTTTGTCGATAAATTACTCATAATTGAAATTGAAAACTAAATATAAGAAAAAGAATATGCATGTCTCTTTCATGCACCGTATAATAAGGTGTATAAATCACATTCATTTAAATTATTTACGCAAAGAAAGACTTCAAAAAACATTTTTTTTATATTAAAAAAAATGTGTTTTCATCTTCAACATTCAATTTAAATCATTAGACTGATCTTCATTTTAGCCAAGTCGATCAGGCCTAATAAATGTAATAAATTATAGAAAGCGATGTAAAAAAGTCTCATTTCTTAAAAAAAGGTAATACTAATTTAAAAAAGAAATAATTCTGGGAGAGTTGGTACGAAGCTGTTAAAGATAATAAAAATAATGACCGATGTTTTATAAGTTAAAGGTATTGCGCAGTTTCCTGGTGCGTCCTAGAAACGTCCCAAAATCACACGTAAATGAATTAAGCTGTTGGTCGTGAACTCTGGTGGGCGAAGACATTTCCTTGTGGCGATGATACAGTCCTCATCTAGCAAGCACATCGATTTGCGTACGTCGTTATTTAAAAGTTTAATAGAAACCCCGAAAAACGCCTTCTTGGGCCAGCAACCTGTCTATGGTCTATGGGGTGACATAATCATTGCAGCTTAAATCGAGTAAATAGTCCTCAGTATTTACGTCCAGGAAACACCCTCGAGATCTTACGATCTTTCATTTACGAACCATTCAAGAATGGTGCACATTCGTGGTATCGACATCCTATCTGTCAGTTCACCGCTTTCGTTAACACGCTTCCCCCAGGCGACGACGTCAGACGTCATCTGGAGGGGAGAAAGTGAACCAGATGCAGCCTGACAATTGATGACGTAAACTAAGTTTCTTAAGAAAAGTTTTATCAGTCGGCATCTTTCATGACTTCCAAATTGAATGACGATTTCCTCCTCCGAATCTCCCGGTACCCACCTCTGTAATTTTCTCTTCACCGCTCCGGCTACGAACACCACCAATTTTCAACACCTATTACGCAAGACTCCACGTTGACGAACACCCCTTATTACCCCTGGCGTCTTTATTCTTTCCCTAGCTGGTAACACCTTACGGAAAGATGCCCTAATGTCTAATTTTTCTACTTCTCTTCTTGCGATAGTTATCAGCATCACAGGCAGGGGCTGAAGTAACGAACCAAAACTGTCCCCTACGCGGGTTGTCTTTTCTTCACTTCTTATTTTCCTCGATGTAAGAGGGGTGTCGCCTGAACCCCAACGGCTGACCTCCACTCAAGCGAAGACCTTAAAAGATCCTATCTGGCCTAACTGCGTTTGAAATTCATAATTTCGGCGCCTATTGATAGCGATCTTCATTTTTGCTTCCTTGGTTGGCTAAATGCGATTATAAATTATTTTTTTTAAGAAAGAAAGAAAAAAAAAGAAAAAAAGAATTATGGAGGGCCAAAAGAATGCTGAATTAAATATAAATCTTTGGTAAAATAAATAAAACTATAACGTGAAAATCTTTTAAATGTGTTTTTGTAAATTGTTATTGCTAAACATTTTATATGTATGTATTACAACACTGCAGCTTTCTGGGGCATAGAAAAAGAGGGCTACGATATTTTATTTCTGTCCATCTCCATCAAATGTGCATATGTGTCAAACTGAGAACAAAACTGAACCACAATTGTTTTAGATCTCAAGATCTGAATCGATCAGCTGATCTTTGTTTAGTTTATTACGTATACGACGTGGAACTTCATTGTCCTGATCTATAAATTATATAAATTGCATTTCTGAAAAAGTTGCATTTGTTCAGTGAAATAAATAGCGGTAATTTTAAATACGAAATAACAACAAACAAAAAAATGATTTGAAATAGATGTCTGTTGTGTAAAGTTATTTAATAGATAAAATTTATCTCAAAACGCGCTCAAACTGTATTAATTCAACATTTATATTTCCTTCGTCATTGAAAATGGAACATGTCATTGTCTTATTTATTTCTGATGATGCTGTAACAAAAAATTGCTTTTCAAAGAATTTTAAATGTAAGGAAAACATTCTTTTAATTGAATGAATAATAATATTTCCTTTTTCGTTAAAAAAAAATTCTAATTTTTCCTTAAAGGTTACATTATCCTAGAGCGATAGCACTGCCTATCCATTTGTCATTGGCTGCATGTTAAATCTTTGGAACAAAAAGTTTTCTTCTATTTCTCGTCCTGTATACCAAAATGATTAATTTTTTAAAGGCCAACAGGATGTAATGACGTAATTATCACGAGTTTTCTACCTATAAGCAACGCGAAGTCCATTCACAGCCCATTGCAACTTAAACTTTGACGTTCCCCATGCTTCTCCGATTAAATCTAAAGTAATGTGATTATTACAACACCAGACATCGAAACTCTAAAGCAGGGGTAAGCAGCAGGCGGCCCGCGGGACACAACCCGGCCCGCCAGACCAGTTCAGGTGGCCCGCCAATCATATTTGATTTTTATACTCGCGCACTTTACTAAAGTTATCAAGAGTACATTTTTTACGGGTACTGGCCCTCGTTGTTGTTACAAAGTTCACATGTGGCCCAACGTTGGAAAATGTTGCACCCCCCTGCTCTAAAGTTTGTTCAGATTTCTGCTTGACGCATGTCTTTCTTTCAATGTGTGTTTGGTTCTTAAATTTTTTTATTTTTTTTAAAAATATATGTTTTTTTTAAAACGTGAAGACATAAAATCAAATAAGCCACTTATCGGCACTAGGAGATTAAGTATCTGAAAATAAAGGAGAAGTTTGAAGAAATGTTGCTCCGTGTGATTAGACCACGGTCAGTTCCAACTCGACTCTAGGTAATGACAGTGTAAGGAATGTGACTTTTACATCTAGTGTGTGGGTCGGTAGCTACAACAGGATTGATCCCGTCCATCTTTTTTATCTGATCAAAATCAAGAATGTCGGCACGGAGGGCAATGAAGCAGATATCGAAGGGAGGGGGAGGGAGAGAGGACGGGATCGATTACTTCTAACCAACCAGCCGGTGGAATACACACGGAGTCGATTGGTACCCGCTTTAAAAGAACTGCCCGTGATTTGATTCTACAAGTTTTAGAGGCAATCGATACCGTCATATCCTGCTTACAGCCCCATCCTAAACATCGTGACGATGACTGAAGAGATGGCACGTGATCAATACGTCATCACGATACCGAGAGTCACGCCATTCCGCTATCAGCGTCAACGTTTTAACGAGAACCGGCGGAAACGGACGGAAGAGGAAGAGCTACGGTGGGGGGTGGGGTGGGGGTCGGGGGGGGGGTCGCAGTGAGGTGGTGTGGAGGGGGGAGGAGGGAATCCGGGGCGGTCTACGGAAGCAGGGATGGTGTAAGAGTGTAAGGAGGCAACAATAGTGCCATGAAGTAAAGATGGTGAAAGGATTCAAGGTTGGTGTACGGAAGAAAGAATGTGACAACGGAGCATGGGTGATGTAACGAAGCAAGGGTGGTTTAGGGTAGCAAAGACTTGGGAAATAATCTAGAATGGTAAAGCTATGAAGAATGCTGTATAGAGATGCGATGTGGTGGTAGGGGGTGCAGGGTCGGTATGTTTGCGCGTTGAAGTTGTGGCGCGCCAAAAAGATTTAGAAGCGCTGAAATCTTCGTTGGTTTCGGCACGGTATCAGGTCTTCAGAATGCGATTTAAAAAAAAATAACCCACGAGTATTGCGAACTCGTGTATTATTTATAAAATTTTAAAGTGGTTCACATAACATAATACCTCTATAGATAGTTAAAATCTCATAAATGAAAATATCTCAACTCCGGAGGTCTAACTTGAGAAATACCTTAACAAGTTCTTGGTTTTCATTTATTGTACCACTAAAGATTAATTCATACAAACATCCCGTGACCGTAAGCATAAACTAATTCAAAGAGTATAGAAATGCACGGTTACCTTCTACTGTTTACCAACCGACAAGGATTTCAGACACCCGAGACAGCGAAAACAGTGCATCAACAGTTTGACATGAGACTATCCGACAGACACCCAAAGGTGTGTGTTAATTCATGTCGTCAACTTACTTGTCTGGTGCAATAGTCTGACGCCTTTCATGCTTGGCCCAGTGAACATGGGATGAAACGTGTTTATCATTACGGGAAGGTTTAGGCTAACGTTATATGGGAAGGATGACTCCGAAGATGATTGAAAATTCTACAGCCATATCAGTTTTGAAATGCTGATTGTGTGGATGAACAAATTTAAAGATGAACAAATTTAAAGATGAACAAATTTAAAGATGAACAAATTTAAAGATGAACAAATTTAAAGATGAACAAATTTAAAGATGAACAAATTTAAAGATGAACAAATTTAAAGATGAACAAATTTAAAGATGAACAAATTTAAAGATGAACAAATTTAAAGATGAACAAATTTAAAGATGAACAAATTTAAAGATGAACAAATTTAAAGATGAACAAATTTAAAGATGAACAAATTTAAAGATGAACAAATTTAAAGATGAACAAATTTAAAGATGAACAAATTTAAAGATGAACAAATTTAAAGATGAACAAATTTAAAGATGAACAAATTTAAAGATGAACAAATTTAAAGATGAACAAATTTAAAGATGAAAAAATTTAAAGATGAAAAAATTTAAAGATGAACAAATTTAAAGATGAACAAATTTAAAGATGAACAAATTTAAAGATGAACAAATTTAAAGATGAACAAATTTAAAGATGAACAAATTTAAAGATGAACAAATTTAAAGATGAACAAATTTAAAGATGAACAAATTTAAAGATGAACAAATTTAAAGATGAACAAATTTAAAGATGAACAAATTTAAAGATGAACAAATTTAATGATGAACAAATTTAAAGATGAACAAATTTAAAGATGAACAAATTTAAAGCATGTTAAAGATTAAAGCTGAGAAAAATCCATACAATGAAACTTGAGAAATATTATTAGGAGCTTATGAGATCCATTGATGCATCGCAACGTCATAGTTTGTCTCTGAAAACCTTATACGTGGATTGAGATTGCAATCAGGCTGAGTAGGAAACCATGATCCCAAGATCTCAATCCAATAGGATTTGGAGGCCGGCAGTCTTATTTAAAAGTATGGCGACTGTTAAAATGACTTGGAGGCAGGCAGTCATATTTAAAAATATGACTACTGTTAAAATGACTTGCTATGTAGTGTTGAAAAATCTGTCTTACATTTATATGAAAAATTTTGCCAAAGCTCATAACAAAACGTATCAGTGAAAAGTAATGCTGCAAGACGGCCACATCCCTACCCATCATAACATGATGGCGAGTGTCCGCAAAAAGCTTCTTGGCAAGGCCCTGCACCAAATGTTAACGCCAGGCGTTTTCATTTCCCTTCATGAACAATTTGAAAACGGTTTTCTAAATCACGGGCCTACAATCAAATCATGCATCGTCGACACCTCGGGTAAAACAAGAGATGAGGCCGGCATCTTGCTCTTATTTTTATGTTTTGAAAATTTACAAGACATTTCCAGCCATAAAGGATAAACCATTCCATGACTAATTGTGATAAGATTTCATCCCCTGTTTGACCAAGTCACGAAACTAATGTTATGTCATTACATGGAACACATTTGTTACACAGTGTAAACCACTGAATGAGATATACCCTTACACGCGACTTTAAGTGTGTGTGTATTGTTCAAGCAGCTTTAACTAAGTATTAACTCAAAAACGTTTGGATTATAAAATTAGTTGCCACCCCCTCCCTCCCCAATCCTCGATTAACTGCAGGTCTTAAGTAACCTACTGGCATGTCTCTGAAATAATCGTGAACAACTTAGATGGCTGTATACGTTAGCACTGCTCGACTGGCTGGCGTGCCGTGAGGACGTCAGTGTAAGTTCATACACTTGGATTCGAGGGATTAGCTGCCATTTCTCCATGCCACGCTAAGCTACTCGCGGCCTGTGTTTGCTTCAATCGACAGAGCTTAAAACCGCTTTACGAAAACAAAGATGTGTTGCTTGAGACGTTTCAGCAACCCCCGCCACCATTAACTCTAGCCCCCCGACAGCGGGGCCATCGTTGCTCCACTCATGCATATCCGTACAAAGTTCTACCCCCCCCCCAGTCCAGAAATATCCGAATGCCGGCTTTCTACAAGATTTCATCCTTTCCCTCCCCGTCTCTTTTTATTTCAGGCCCCAACTCCAACACCATTTGGACTTGGAAGCACGCTTCATTTGCCCGTTATGCGAAGTACGGCAAATGTCAATGGCCACATGTGACGTTCCTTTCTTTGGCTGAGACGACTGAGGGGCATTAAAATATGAAATCATACGATTCCTTCATCTATGGG
>CALYLW010000101.1:1367500-1369585 GCA_944989445.1 Ampullaceana balthica
AACTTAACTCCTAATAGTCATTCCTTCGGGGATGGGGGCCCAAAAAGTTCTTTTTCTTAAACGTTTAAGATTTTATTCACCATTCAATTATTAACAATATTGACAACTAATGACACATGTATCCATTATTATACAGATTAAAATGAACAGGTGTTTTGAACTTTATATCTTGCACTGAATGGGCCCTGGGGCCCTTAATGTCGTTTTTTGCTTATGTGAGCTATATAAAAATTAGTTTTTGCGTTAGCTACTGAGTAAATGAATGGATCTTAACCAAAATTTGCATACAAAAACTTAGTAGCCCATATTGACATAATTAAGGTTTCTGAACTTCTAATGTCAATTTATTCGGTGCCGGGGGTCCCAAATGTCTTTTCTTCTTATATGTTTAAGATATTTTTCCCCATTCAATTTTTCACGATCTTGAGGAATATATCTATGAGGAAACTGAATTAAATGAACAGGTTTTTGAAATTGACACCTTTCACTAATGGGGCCCCTAAATGTCGTTTTTTTCCTTATATTAGCTGTATAAAAATTAGTATTCGCGTTAAATACTGAGAAAATTAATGGATCTTGACCCATCTTAATATATAAAAACTTGAGGGTCTATATTTTATTACTATAGGGCACTAAACTCCTAATTTTCATTCCCTTGAGGCAGGGGGCCCAAAATTTCATTTTTAGTAATCGTTCAATATTTTATCGTTCATTCAATATTGAGACATATAAATATATGTATGTATTTTGAAATTTATTCAAATTAACATGTCTTTCGCACTTTATTTCATGCGATAATTAGGCCCTGGGGCCCATAATGTAGTTTTTTGCTTATATGAAGTTTATAAAAATAAGTTTATGCGTTAGCTACCGAGTAAACGAATGGACCTTAACCAAAATTTGTATACAAAAACTTGGTAGCCAATATTAAAATACTATAGGGCACAGAAATTCAAATTTCCATTCCTTCGGGGCCTGGGGCCCCAAATGTCTTTTCTTCGTATACGTTTGAGATAGTTTTCCCCATTTAATTTTTCACGATCTTAAGTAATATATCTATGAGGAAACTGAATTAAAATGAATAGCATTTTTTTAAATTGAAATCTTTCACCGAATGGGCCCAGGGGCCCCTAAATTTCGTTTTTTCATTATATTAGCTGTATAAAAATTAGTATTAGCGTAACATTCTGAAAAAGTTAATGGGTCTTGACCCATCTTAGCATATAAAAACTCAAGGGTCTATATCTTATTTACTATAGGGCACTGAACTCGTAATTTTCTTTTCCTCGGGGCAGGGGGCCCAAAATGTATATTTAATATTTTTATCGCACAGTCAAATTTTACCAATATTGAGAAATATAAATAAATTTATGCATTTTGAAATTTATTCCAATGAACATGTGTTTCGCACTTTATTTCTTGCAATAACTGGGCCCTCTAGCCCTTACTGTCGTTTTTTGCTTAAACGAACTATATAAAAAATAGTTTATGCGTTAGCTACTGAGTAATTGATTGGATCTTAACCAAATTTTGTATAAAAAACTTGGTAGCCCATATTAAAATACTCAAGGTTTTTGAACTTCTAATGACATTTTCTTCGGTGACGGAGGGCCCCAAATGTCTTTTTTCATATGTGTTTAAGATATTTTTGCCTTTCACTTTTTAACGATCTTGATAAATATATCCATGATGAAACTGAATTGAAATGTAAAGGTTTTTGAAATTGACATCTCGCAGCGAATAGGCCTGGGGCCCCTTTATGTAGTTTTATTCACTATATTAGCTATATTAAAATTAGTTTAAGCGTTAGATAATGAGAAAAGAAATGGATGTTGACTAAAGTTAGTATATAAAAAGTTAAGAACCTATAATATATTACTATAGGGCACTGAACTCCTAATGACCATTCCCTCGGCTCTGGGGGGCCCCAAATGTCATTTTTACTGCACGGTAACAATTTAATTCCCCATTAAATTTTACACGATATTGAGAAATTTAGCTTGAGTACAATGGCAATAAAAAATTAAATTATCACTCATTTTTTGGCTGTGCCTCTTAATATCGTTTTTCCTTTTGTAAGCTTTT